>JAEMWC010000961.1:210000-255000 GCA_016490735.1 Pachyseris speciosa | reverse complement strand
CATCATGCTGTTTCTTCTTAGGAGTATCGCATTTCTTGAAAAAAAGAGTCTATTCTCTTCATGCTGATCAAGGCCCCGATCAAAATCAATAATAATAATAATAATATATGACATTTATATTGTGCATTTTCTATGCAATATTCAAATGCGCATTACAACACTGGCTGGGGGACTTTGCCAGACTGCTTATAACGCAGTTTACAATTAATGAAGTTGAGTTATGAGTGCCCCTGTAATGTCAATATCAACTTAAGACAGACACTAGAGGTGGTCACTGCCAGAGTTTTGTCACGTTCCTAGAGGTTCTTTTACGTCCCACAGAATCAGAGAATTATGAAGAGTTGTGAGACAGGAACCTACAGTTTATCGTCCTTATCCGAGAAGACTAGAAAGTCTAACCATTTGTAGATGTCATTACAAAGGCAGCACTTTGTCCTGAATTATTTAAAGACCCTGAGTGTTGGTCCGGCCAGGGTTTGAACCTGCGACCTTCCACACGGTAGTCTGGTGCTCTACCACTGAGCTAACCAGTCAGCGGTTAGCAAAGATGGTGATCATCATATTATAAGATGGTGGCCTGTTCATGAATTTCTGGGTCCCACTGGTGTTCAGTCCTCCTACCAAGTCCTACACACCACAAAGTTATTGAATGCAAAATGCAAGATAAGTTCTTTATTTTTTCTCTGTCGCGATCAACTAAAACAGATTTTTTTTCCCTTTATTTGTCTTTCCAAACCTTTCCTACCTCCACCAGCCCAGTGGCTAGTTGTTCTGAAATTTTTCTAGCCCAATCCCATTTTTTACTAACCGTGGGCTAGTGGACCACCGCTAAGGTCGAGCACTGCATATGTTGAGTTATACATGTAATGCAGTAGCCTGTACAGTTGTATATCACAAGCATGACTGTGTGCAGATCTTGCGACATTTAACAAGAAAAATAATGCCTCAAGCTTCTCTAGGCACTTCTCTCATGTTCTTAAAATTTCCCAAGTGCTTATATAACTAAAACATGCACTCTGTGCATTTTTTATTACTTTAGTAATATTTCTGAGACTCAAATTTGAACCACCTCATCTATGTTAACAAGGGTGCTAAAAGTGTCCACGCCAAATCATACAACATAAGAGAGCTGCAATATTATGAAACAGTATGTTATTTTATTAATAGGACAGACAGTTTTGTGTGAGATACCTGTATATCACACTTTTGTCATCGGGTTGCAAGTCCATTAATGAAATTAGCAATGCATTGTGGACAGTGTATCCCACACATGTACCCTTTGGGTAACTATCTTTCTTGTTACTAATGTTTCCATTCTTAAAATGTGGTCAAACATAAGGTAATAGCCCTCATGCACTAATAACGTCACAAACTGTTTGACACCCAAACGGGGCCACCTGGGAGCGAATTGAAAGAATTGCTTAACTCGATGAAATAACTGTTCAGTTAATTCTTTCGAAATTAAAGACATTCTATTCAGAATTTTAGTCTTATCACACGGAGGTGTCCTACTTAACTATATTATCCTTGAAAGTAAATTTTTCATATATCGTAGTAAACTAACCAAGACCGCGTTATGTTTAACATCACTAGTTGCCAAGTTTAAAAGAACTTTCGAATCCAAACGCTTCATTGCGAGAAAAAAAAATAAGTTAAACTTTCAATATAAAAATTGGAATCCACTACTTCCAATGATAGAGCAGTAGCCGGTACCGAAACAATTTTAACGTCTCCCGAACTCTAACTTGTAGTTTGTGTAATGATTCATGTAACTTAGGGAGCATCTCCAAATTAATGTCGGAAATTTCTTCTCCGATGTCACTGCCGGCATTTTCTGATTCCGATAAGAAAAGAGTATAACTCAAGAATTTCCGATGTGGGGTTTCTGAATTCCGATGCAATCGGAGATCAATCAGACAAATCTCCAGATTTCCGATGGGCAAATTTCCGATTGCTCAGACATCACATTTCAACACATGCCATATAAACAATGCTTGATTATAAATACCAGCACGCAAATTCTAAGACTGCCTGTTCAACTTTCACTGTCCACGCAAGCATGAACGTGCTTTTTTGTTGCCTTTTCGGACATAAGAGTTTTCGCGACAGTGGAAGGACACCAAGACATTTGCAAAAAATGTACACGTTTTTTCTCGCACATCAATTGGCGATTTCTTGAGTTGCGTGTTTGCAGCCGCAGAGATTTGAGTAGTGTTATTTCATCGCCACAAAACTCATTTCTTCAACAAAAATGTACTGTATTTTATAAAACAAAGCTTGTACATATGAATACTCTTTTATTACCTTTTTTCAAGGCTTATTATTTTCCTGTCAATGTTGTCTCAGTGCATTTGCGTGTCGATCAACTCTGTCTCACTCCATAAATTTCACACAGCCATGGTCGATAGAGACGGCGAAACACCGGTTTACAGTAATCCGCGAAACAAAACAAAACAAAACGAAACAATTGGTAATCGACGAAACAAAAAAAAACAAAAACAAATAGATGACATGAGAAATTTGACCTCCCTTCCAAAATTGTCCGTGCTAGTTGCCTTGTTTCGCTAAATACCAATAGCGGTGGATTGGTAATCGACGAAACATTAACCCATTGACTACCGCAGGTTTTTACATTTTCGGAGTGATTTTCCACCTATAAACGATGAATAGCAATTCGTGACTCTTTATTTGAACTACCAGGGAAAAGTGGTGCTGTCCTAAGCCACTGGAGGCTCAAGGTTTCTGAAAACGTCATTTTGACGTAGCTATTTTTTATCCGTGAAGCGACAGCAATGGCCCAAGTTCGGTTTGCTTGCGATTTCTGCTAAATTTACAGCCATTTTTCATCTTTAGCGGCTGCCTGATGAGCATCATTAAGCGTGACGGTAGCTAAGAGTCCACTTTCTCAAAGAATCGAGCAAGGTGATGTACTTTGTTGTTGAATTTGGCTTGTTACTCGACGAACTGGGAATTTGGCCGGTCGAACACTTAGTACCTTTGGGACTCGACTATTGATGAATTTCTCGACCTACCGCCACATATTTTGGAATTTCTGTGTACTGAAGATGACCACGAGCAGGAAGTTTTGGCGGTAGGTCAGAGTGGCTGTAGACTTAGTTTATATGTGAAAGAATTGGGGGAAGGAACGGGCGCTGTCAAAAATTCTCGTTAGTTCCCAGCATGCAATGCGCTCAAGATGTGGAAAATGTCGGGAAGGCCCGAATGCACTGGAACAAAAGGCTGTATCTACGCTCGGGAGAAGAATATGAACAAAAAAAGTCATTTCTAAGCTAGAAAAAGGACTGAATTTCGTTATGATGGTTGAGTTTTGGTTTTTCGACGATGATTTCCCTAAAAAAACATGAAGGCAAAAAGGGGCATTTTTGTTGTTTCTCTTTGACGTTAAAAACGGCCAGTTTCGTTCTTGTCCAAACTCAAAAGGCCATATTTGGTAAAAATCGCTACGTTTCTTGCATTTATTGGATATCCAAATTTAAAGGGCATTCCATTTCATGCTCACAACTAACAGTTAAGGCAATATTCGTGCGATTGAGAAAGTTGCAATGTTTTGAAGCATGGGAGTTTTTTACGGCCGGTTTTGGCCGGCACGGGTGCCAATGGGTTAAGGCTCACAAACTATTTTCAAAAGCGCCCTGCCTTCGAAAATTATCTTGCCCAAATACTGGCCTACAGATGACAAGAGAAATTTGCCCTTTCTTCTAAAAACTGTCCTCGCTAGATGCCTTGTTTCGCTAAAATAATACCAATAGCGGTCGATTGGTAATCGACGAAACAAGGCTCGCATACTATTTTGAAAAGCGCCATGCCTTCGAAAATTATCTTGTTCGATAATGGTCCTGAGTATTGACATCAAGATGGCGGAGTAAGACGTCTCTGTGCTCGCTCCGTTGGCAATACTACATATTATGTCCGAAGAGAAAAACGCGCTCATCGACTTCCTCCCCAGAGGAGAAAAAAGCTAGAGACACATCGGAAGAAGATGAAGCGGAAGAATCGACTGACACCGTTTTAGACGTTGCCTCAATCAAGCGGAGAACATGGGTGAGAAATTAGATCGAATCTTGAAGCGTCTTGAGAAATTAGATATCATTGAATGTCGCTTGGATAACGTCTACACAACTGTGGCTGGAATAGAAGAATCTATAAGTAGGCTTAATATGGATGTTAAGAAACTTGACGAGAAAGCTAAAATGACTGATAAGAAAGTTGACGAACTCGAAGAAAGTATTGCCTTCAATGAAGATGATATATCAGACCTAAAGAAGAACACCAAAGCCGCTGAATTTGAGCTAGAGAAATGGAAAAAAGAGGTCCTCTATTTGGAGGCGTACAGTAGGAGGGAAAATGTAAAATTTTATGGTATTGAGGAGAATTCGGATAGCAGTGATACTCAACCTGAGAACACAAAAGACATCATCTACAACTTTATGGAACAAGAGCTGAAGATTGACAATCCCAGAGATAGAATTGTCTTTCAAAGAATCCACCGGCTGGGAAAGCCTAAAACAAATGACTCTCGTCCGATCATTGCTCGCTTCCTACGGTACTCCGATAAAGAAGAAGTCATGAACAAAGGCGCCAGCATTTAAAGGGAAAGAACTTCTTTGTATATGATGATATACCTAAGGAACTTTATCAGTTAAGGAAAAAGCAACAGAAGAAGTTTCAAGACGCTCTAAGCAAAGGCTACAAGGCCCACTTTAGTAAGGCGCATCCCGATCAATTGTTTATAAATGGAAAGTACATCGCGCCAGATACTCCTCTAGAATAATAGTATGGACGAAAAATTTATTTATCTTTCAGATTCCCAAGTTTCTTGTACGCCTTGTTTGTTATTAATTTTGTATTTTTTTTTTATCATATGGTTTATGTAAATTTAAGCAGACACTAGTAATTTTATTGCATTGATGCCACTTGGGAGCCAACACGTCTACATGCAGAAGAATGCCCAACAACTCGTCTTGGGGTGGTGAGTATGAATTAAGTACAGAATTTTTACCACTCTTTGTATATTTAAGTGTATGTGTATTGTCCTCCCTTGTCACCTTCAATATTTTAGTTTTAGTTTCACTTCTTACTGGCTTCTCAGTAGCATGCAACCGTGATTCTTTGCCCCCTTTTCCTATTATTTCGTATTTTTTATTTCTTTAACTCACAATGGGAGAAGTTAATTTTAAGCTCTTGTCTCTAAATGCTTGAGGGATTCGTGACTTTGGAAAACGCAAATCTATTTTTACCTGGATACAAAAACAAAAGGCTGACTTGATCTTTCTTCAAGAAACGTACACCACACCTGACATTGTCAACAATTGGAAATTTCAATGGCGTGGTGAGATGATTTATAGCCATGGGACTAGTCATAGTAGGGGCGTGCTTGTGCTGATTAGTGATCAACTTCAATGCGAATTGAAAAGAGTCAAATGTGACGAAAACGGTCGCTTTATTCTCCTCGAGGCGTTGATTCAGGAGTCTCCATATGTTCTTTTAAATTTGTACGCACCAACTAAGCAAAATGAACAATGGACATTCTATGAGAAAATAACAACCATTTTAGACGAGTTAGATTTTGACCCCCAGTCTCAAATCATTATCGGGGGCGATTTCAATGTCCATTGAGATGCCGACCTTGATAACTCTGGCGGCAAAATTGAAACCAAAAAAACGGTTCAGTTAATCGAAGATCTAATGTCCGCATTCAACCTTATTGACATTTGGAGGATACGTAATCCTAATAAAAAACAGTTCACTTGGAGGCAAAACAGACCCTTTATCCAGCGGCGCATTGATTACTGGTTGATATCCTATGATATGCAGGATGATATAGAAAACGTCCAAATCACTATAGCCATTAAATCTGATCACTCCGCAATCTCGCTTAGTGTGAACTGCCTTAAAGACCTTCCCTTCGGACCTTCATACTGGAAATTCAACTCCAGTCTTCTTGAGGACGAGACTTATACTCAACTTATTAATTCTAAATACGCAGAGTGGTTAGCCGAGTTTACAGATATTCTTGATAAGCGACTTTTGTGGGATCTGGTCAAATACCGAATCAGGCAAGTGACAATAAAATATAGTAAAGAGAAGGCCCGAGAACGCAGAGCTCAGTTATCAGAGGCGGAAGACAAACTGAAACAATGTGAGGAAAAATGCAATTTGGCCCCCTCCGCTGAAAATATTTCGCAGCTAGAAAATGCCAAAAATGAATATGAAAGTCTCTATGACTATATCGTACAAGGTAAAATTTTAAGATCTAAATGGAATTGGTATGAAAATGGTGAAAAGAACTCTAAGTTCTTTCTTAATCTAGAAAAAAATTCATCCTGCAAGACATCTATTCATAGAGTACTCGACAATCAGGGCAAGGTTATTCTAGATTCACAACGCATTTTAAAAGAACTTGAAAATTATTATAAATATCTGTATACTAAACAAACATCTACTGCGTCGGAAGATGTTTTTTCTAGTTTCCTGGATAACGTCGACCATATACCGGTTTTAACCGAAGATCAAAAAGCCCTTTGTGAAGGCAGTCTACCCAAGGAGGAATGTTATAATGCGTTGAAGAACTTTCCTAACGGAAAATCACCCGGAAATGACGGCCTTACCCCTGAATTTTATAAGGAATTTTGGCCTCTTCTTGGCCAACTTCTAACTGGCTCATTTAACTATTCATTTGTATATGGAGAACTATCAAACTCCCAAAAGCAAGCTGTGATTAGACTGGTTGAAAAGAAAAACCGAGATAGAAGAGCAATCAAGAATTGGCGGCCAATCTTGTTACTAAACGTGGATACAAAAATCGCCTCCAAAGCCCTAGCCTTAAGGCTAATCAAAGTCCTCCCTCATATTATTAGTGCAGATCAATACACGTACGTTAAAGGTAGAACTATTTTCGACGCCGTAAGAACCATTGATGATATCATGGAATTCACGAGAATCAAACAACTCCCTGGACTGTTAGTTGCGTTTGACTTTGAAAAGGCGTTTGATTCCATAAGCTGGGATTTCTTATTAAGGGCTTTAAAATCCTTTAACTTTGGCCAATCCTTTATCAACTGGGTTTCTGTCTTCTACACCAACATCTCGAGCTGTGTGACTAATTATGGTTTCTCCACCCCTTTATTTGAGATTCAAAGAGGTGTAAGGCAAGGTGATCCCCTGTCACCTTATTTGTTTATTGTGGCTCTCGAAATTCTGCTTATTACAATCCACACTGACCCAGACATTAAAGGCATTCGTATAGATAACACAGAAATTAAATTAGCAGCCTTTGCTGATGACCTCACTACCTTTTTGCTCGATAAAGCTTCATTAGATAATTTGTTCAACACGTTGAGACTTTTCGGTGAATGCTCGGGTTTAAAATTAAACGATGAAAAAACCGAAGCGTATTGGCTAGGCAGTTGTCATAATTGCGAGGAATCACTTAGCATTGAAATAGTCAATAAACCTATAAGGATTCTTGGTGTCTTTTTCACATATAACTGGCGTTTGAAACAAGAACTCAACTTCAGCGCAATCTTAGACTCGCTAAAAAAGACCTTAAACTCTTGGCAGTGGAGAAATCTCACAGTAATGGGCAAGATCCAAATCGTCAAAGCTCTTGCTTTACCTAGATTCATGTATCGTGCATCCCTGATCAGCCTTGACAAGACCATAATTAAAACAGTCAACTCTATAATGTTTAAATTTCTATGGAAAGGGAAAGATAAGATTAAACGCCTTGCGCTTATCAGTGATCACAAGGATGGAGGTCTATGTATGCCTCACATTGAATCCGTAATTACCACACAACGCATAATGACTCTCAAAAAATTTACAGAGAGCTATTTCAGCCCTTGGAAAGCTGTTCTATCCTATTTTTTAAGAGATTATGGGGGCGATTTTATTTTGCGCTGTAACTTCAATCCCTCTGATATCTCGTGCGACGACTTCCCAAGTTTTTATCGAGATTGCTTAACTGCATGGTCCACTATCAATGATAAGCAAATCTCATCCAGCAATCAGGTCTTTGATGAAATATTATGGAACAATCAGTTTCTACGCATTGATAATAAACCAGTTTATAGCAAAAAGCTCTTCGCAAAAGAAATCATTCATGTCGGCGACATTTTATCAGACGATGGTAAGTTGTTATCATGGGACCACTTCAGAGGTAAAGGATTTAATTTTAACGACTATTTGTTACTCTTAGGCCTGTCACAGGCTCTTCCCGATTCGTGGGGAAATTTACTACATACAGACAACAATGCCAAAATTCACCTAAACCAAAGAAATACAGATTTATCTTTAAAGCTCAATGACGAGGTTGTCAGCATATCCGCTTTAACTTCTAAGAAGTTGTATTGGTCGTTAGTTGGGCAAAAATGCGTCCTTCCTACTGCTAAACAAAAATACGAAACCTTGTTTCCCAATCACAAAATTAATTGGGATCTTATCTATTTAAACCCTTTCAAGGTAACTGTTGACGTTAAAACAAGATGTTTCCAGTTCAATCTTTTACATCGAATTATATATACTAATAAGCTTCTATGCAAAATGAATCTCACCGATTCGGATTTGTGCACTTTCTGTGAAGAAACAGCAGAATCTCTCGAGCATATTCTTTCATTGCAAGATTAGTCAGGATTTTTGGAATTCAGTGTTTCTTTGGCTAAACGACCTTCACTTTGGAATAGACGCATTTAATGAAATTGATATTATGCTGGGTTACACCTCTAAGTCTCCGTTTTGGACGCTACTCAATCATATCATCATCACTGGTAAGCAGATTATATATAATAACCGTCAAAGAAAAACGCCACCTTTATTATCCCACCAAATAGCTAAATTAAAATACATAGAATGCATCGAACAGCACATTGCCTTTGTGAATAACCGACTAGACTTCCACAGCGAAAAGTGGCAACCATTATTAGATATATTGACATAGACGTATTTTCTATTACGATTGCATGTTACGAGAAGCCGATCAGAAGAATTAATCACATTAGTGTAACTATGTTGATTTAAGTGTACAGTAGCTGTGTGTATATTGGTAGCTGTAACTGGGTACAAAGTTATGTATCGATGTATGTAGGTATAATGTAATGTAAGTCACTCTGTGTAACGATTGTGTGCATAATAAAAGTTTGGAAAAAAAAATCTTGTTCGATAAAGCAAATACTGGCCTACAGATGACAGGAGAAATTTGCCCTTTCTTCTAAAAACCGTCCTCGCTGGATGCCTTGTTTTGCTAAATACCAATAGCGGTCGATTGGTAATCGACGAAACAAGGCTCGCATACTATTTTGAAAAGCGCCCTGCCTTCGAAAATTATCTTGTTCGATAAAGCAAATGTAACTTTCGTCGAATGAGGGATTCCGTCATAAACTGAACCTCAGGGTTCGTACTCTTTGTTGGACTAAAATTTCAAGGACTTTTGAAGGACATTCCAGGGCACAAAACAAATTTTTCAAGTACTCCATGTAGTAAAAAAAATGCCTTTAGAATGTGATACTAGACGATCGGGTTTAAGGGATAACTGCCAGATTTGTTCAAGTTTAAGTCTTTTCTAGTTCTTCCACTAAGTGGAAACAGTCAAATCAGCAAATTTCAAAGTTTTTCAAGGACCCAATGTACTTTTCACTGACTTTCAAGGCCTTGAACTTTGATTTTCAAATTCAAGCACTTTCAAGGAATTTCAAGGTGCGTGTGAACCCTGGAACCTTGCTGAACAGTAGAAGGAAGCTTGAACGCCATGTTGACGGAATAACAACAAGATTCCCGCCAAATCTGATACAAGTGACCGGCAACGGTAGTGTCACGCATTCTCTCACGTGAGAATAAATAATGTAAATTGCCAAAAAACCAAAATAAATGAGTAATATTAGAGTGCGATCATCTTCCGCATCAAGAAGTACCTTCGATGATACCATTTTCGATTTTACGCTACTTAAGATTATTAATAAAGATTATTCTATTTTTTTTTTCATTTTCCGGGATGTATTTTATAGAAGGCGCTTTAACTCTGCGTTTGCGAGCCTTGTTTCGTCGATCACCAATCGACCACTATTGGTATTTTGCGAAACAAGGCATCTACCGAGGACGGTTTACGAAGAAAGGGAAAATTTTACGTGTCATCAATAAAGCAGTATTGGCTTTATCGAACAAGATAATTTTCGAAGGCAGGGCGCTTTTCAAAATAGTATGCGAGCCTAGTTTCGTCGATTACCAATCGACCGCTATTGGTATTTAGCAAAACAAGGCATCTAGCGAGGACGGTTTTTAGAAGAAAGGGCAAATTTCTCTTGTCATCTGTAGGCCAGTATTTGCTTTATCGAACAAGATAATTTTCGAAGGCAGGGCGCTTTTCAAAATAGTATGCGAGCCTTGTTTCGTCGATTACCAATCGACCGCTATTGGTATTTAGCGAAACAAGGCATCTAGCGAAGACGGTTTTTAGAAGAAAGGGCAAATTTCTCCTGTCATCTGTAGGCCAGTATTTGCTTTATCGAACAAGATAATTTTCGAAGGCAGAGCGCTTTTGAAAATAGTTTGCGAGCCTTGTTTCGTCGATTACCAATCGACCGGTATTTAGCGAAACAAGGCACCTAGCGAGGACAATTTTGGAAGGGAGGTCAAATTTCTCGTGTCATCTATTTTTTTGTTTTTTTTGTTTCGTCGATTACCAATTGTTTCGTTTCGTTTCGCTTCGTTTCGCGGATTACCGTAAGCCCGAAACACCAAGTGATCGGAAAAATCGAATTTCCGCTCAATTTGTGACCTCATTTGCAAAAAGGTGTTTTTTGCGTTTTAAACGACGACGCACTTAAACAGTGTTAAAACCTGCTTTTATAGGCCTGCTTAAACTAGTAGAAAAAGCGTGAAAAACGCTACAGTCTTACGAGCAACACAACACGTAGAACGCGTAACTGTTGCTGATCATTGATAAGATCGAAGACGTTTTCCGCAAAATTATTGTGACCTCTCACGCGAAAACATCCCTTACGGTAACGTCGAACGGATGAAGGGAATGAAAAAGTAAAGCAACGTCACTTTATTTCAGCTCGGATCGAATGATAAACAGCAGAAGGAACATTCGATCAAGCGCCGAACGGCAAATGAAAATATAAACCGACTATTTCGTCACAAGCGCCGCTTCTCCCACGTTCATCCGATTTCCAATCTTTGAAAAAAATATATGTGAATGCATCAGCCGTTCAACCCAAGAGATTTTCCAAGTCTGTATAGGAATTGACGACCAAAACTTTTGACACAAAATTAACGAAAATAAATTATTATTGAGTGGGGTCGGTACAAAAAGTGGACCCCCCTTCTGGACCCCTTCTGGACCCCTTCTGGACCCCCTTCTGGACCACCTTTTGGACCCCATTCTGAACCCCTCAATTTTTCCGTTGAAAAATAATAAAATGATATTTAACAGTCTTCGCTTTGGATAAATTTTCAACTTCGGCCGGTTCGTTGATAGTTACAGACAGTATTACAGTAATCGCGAACATTACCACAGCCAGTTGCCATTTTCATCCCGAGAAAGACTTGCTTTGAATTTCGCTGAATTTGCGTTGCTGACTTTTGTTGTTGTTACCAAATACTTTAGAATTTTTTCGCAAAGGTTAGATAAACGTTAAATATGCAAATTACTGTTCAGCTTTCAATTGGCTTTCGGAGAATGTGAAGATTATTATCGCAGATTTATGTCACGTGCTAGGCAACCAGAGTCATCATATTTCATTCCATCATCATTCAGCGGATTTTTCAGAGCAAGCTTTCGACTATATTTTGCCAGCGTGGAAGAAAACATTGCTCACTTTTTTGCTGCAGTGATAACATTAACTAGCAGTGCTTATTCTAATCCAAACAGAAAAATAAGATAGTTTTTGAGCTCGGTTCACATTCTTCGAAACCCAGTTGAAAGCCGAACAGATGGGAGTCCAGAAGGGGGGTCCACGTTTTGTACCGAACACAAGTTTTCTTTGAGAAATATTCTTCATTTTAACTAACTCAGTAAAAGGTTTGAATGAAACTTGTTTATTTTAATATCCAAACGCATGGCATCAATGGTTATTTAAGAAAAGGAGGGCAAAATGCAAATTTTGAGTTCATTTCGTAAATTACTGATTTTCGTTTCGTTTCACAAATTACACCTCCCCGCTCGATTTTCTTCCCTCGTTCTTCGCTCGTTGTTTCGTGTTTCGCTCTTCGCTCGCCCCAAATATTAACATGCTAAATTACGCCAGGTACGAAGACTACCGTACACACTCAACAAGTTGTAAGGTTCACGGCAGATGCATTAATGAATCACTGCTAATTTACCTCATCGTAGCAGTGAAAATACTTCTCAAACAAATGCGTGTTGGACGTAGGCGCCACCTTAACCGACGTAAAATTACTATTCTTAAAATTTTTGGTAAATCGGCCTTTGCAAACTCGCTTAGCATTTTTTCTCTCGAATGTACATGTCTCTCTCCACAAAATTTTCTGAACGAACGGTATTTTTTATATATTAATTACCGAAGACCGTGAAATTCGTGAGTTTCATTGATTGCTACTCTTTGATTCTTTTATCAGTTGTGGTAGATACAATTACAATATAAGTTTCCGATATCTTCTATCGGTTCAATTTCCGATAGCGCTAGATGACTTTCCGATGTGATCGGCAATATCTTACAAGTATTCCGATATCATTTCCGAAGCATCGGAAATTTTGCCTTCCGAAATTTGGAGATGCTCCCTTAGCGTAGAGTATGTATTTTTATTCAGTACTGTATGTAATTTGGTGCTTTTTATTCTCTTTTTTGTTTTGTCTTCTCATTTTAGCAATGTAAGTAGCGTTAGAACTATGTTAGTCTTGTGAAACTCTGGTTTTTTAAAAAAAAATCTTTGCTGGTACAATAGTTGATACTTTCTGAAGGACAAACATCACAAAGGAAATTATGCAAAACCTTAAACTGCAGAGGTGTAAGGTGATGAAGTGATTTATAAGCCCTGGATCTCACACAATGTTCTCGTAAGACAGAGTTCTTATTATTATTATTAGTTTGAGAATCTAAAGGCTTTATTCTTCAAAATCATAATCTCGACCTTTGCAGATAACTCAAATTTGAATAGAACATTTGAGAGCCTTGAACCGAAGCTTTTCTGTAGAGTTCTCATACATGAGAATCACAGCACAACCATACACTGTTGATCCGCTGTCATCGATGACATCGATCTTCGATGTAAAATCTAACGGCTCGTGATTGTCAGGTTGTAAAAACAGTCATTGAATAATTCTTCAGCACAGCTAGTTTCCATCAACTAGCTTTGGCTTCGTCATCAGCTCTGTGCTCTTGATTTTGAAGCCTTTCTCTTGGGAGCACGTGCTCAATTTGTCTTTAGTGGAGTAAGACTCGCCTTCAGTGGATCAGGAAATTCGGCCGATGGACCCTTCTCTCTGGGCCATTTGAGAGCACAAATATAGGTATTCCTAGTTATGTTTTTCTCTGTAAAGAACTCCCGCGAACAAGCCACTAGCCAGTGTTTGCACTTTACTATGTCTTGCAGGCGTCAATTTTGGAAGCGGTATGAAGACTTTCATTCCCGATGCTTCTAGCCTGCATACAGACTCTTCATTTGGGCAATTCAGAGACGTTTTTTGGTTCGATTTACTTTCGAATGGCGTGCGGTCTCGATTTTGGTTTCAAATTGCACGTAGTCAAAAGAAGAGCCTGTATACAGACCCTCTTAGAGAGATTTTGACCATTTTTGAAGATATGTGAGTCAGTTTTGCATTCAACCCAAATGGCAATGCTTGGTAGTAACCATGAATCCTTCTTGAATACTAACTCTGAGATTTAACCTATTGTTTTTGCTTTTTTGTTTTGCTATGGCCCTTCTCGCTCATACATTCCCTTCTATCACATCTCAATGTTTGTCTGAGTCAGGCAGGGGGGCTCATCTGTCAAAATCTATTTTTAGTAATAGTGCACAGCGTTATTGATTGCACATGCTTCAAGTCTACAAATGTAGTAGAAATAATGACATAAAAATATTTAACAATTATTGGACGAGGATGAGCAAAATACAGTATGTTGTGTCTTGTCAGTGGCGAGCGGATCAATTATTTGCTGAAGCTGAAGGCCGAGGTAAATAATATTGATCTGCAAGACACTGGCAAATCACAATATTTTGTGAAAACTGAGTTCAATAATAGTAACTGTTTTATCATTCAATCACCAAGCTTGTTTTTCATAATTATTTTCGGGCAGCGTGAAACGTTCTGCCATTTATCACTGAATTTGAAGAGCATGGACCCGTGGACACAACTATGCATGAGCAGAATATTATTTGCAGCAAAATAACAGTTGGACAGTAATGCGCACGAGCAGACCATTATTTGTAAGTCACGTGGGTTGGCTCTGGGCCAATGAAAAGGGAAGGGCCAGGAAGGGACAAAAAGTATCGAATGATAATAACTGTTGGTAATTTATACTTGTAAAGATTTCATTTTGTAATCCAGAATTTAAGTTAGTGTTTCTAATTTTTAAGGTAAAGGGAACTTGTCCCTTAATTCCAGTTTGTGATGTGAATGAGATGGTAAATTTGTAGCTTGGTGAATGAATGTAATATGTGATTTACTCTTGAAAATTATGCTGTCCCACGCAAACTTGGAGTAAAGAATTCTGAGTTTCTATGAAGGTTCAACTCCTGTTGAAGTATTCAGGTTTTTTTTTCAACTTTGTGAGTGATAGTATTGAATAAATCACATCTTTCTATCCCTACATGTACAATAAGCTTTCTTACATGAACTACACAAACACAAAAGCCACAACACTGAGGATTTGGCTGTGTTAACTTGTGAGAAATAAAACTGTGCGAATTCATAAACTTCAAACAAACTGTGACACCACAATATTAAAATTACATATACGCTTTCTTTGTATACAGCTGTATATCCACTGTATATCTTGTTTGATTGACAACTGAATAAAATTAACCCCCTTCTCCCTACTGTAGGCTTATTTATATTTCGAAATGGTTTGAAAATAAAGAAAATGAAAAGTCGCACCCAACGTAAACGCTTAGTTTCGAGGTCAAAATTTAAATTAACATTTAAGCTAATAAACAGTCATATATTAGTGGGCCTCCATCAAACAATAAGCTTTAAACTTTAGCTAATACGAGCTCGAGAAACAAACAATTGGGAGTTGTTTTCTTCATGACCAGCAGAGAAATTAAAGTCATGAAATCTAGGACAATCTCGGCGAAAAAACTACCTTATCTAAATGAAATAAAGCGCAATTAAACTTGGAGGAGTAGCACATCAAATTTGTAATCAGTCATTCGCCTTGCAAACATGCCATATGCATGCACGTACAGTGTACGTACATACTTTCTTGTTCAGCCTTATACTATATAATGGAAGTGTTAGCTAAGTCTCAAATTTGTTTCTTACTTGGACAGAATCATACGCAATATCTATGATCTACATCTACATCTACATTTGGTACACATAAGTTAAGCTTACATCACCAAAGACACAAAGGTATACTCACGAAAGGCAACAATTACCAACATGGAAGCCATCTTTCTGGAACAAAACCGCGTCCGAAACGTTGGCTTGTTTTCTTGGGAATCGACCAGCTTGATTCGCTATTTACTTTAAAGATGCTTTAGCCGAAAGTCACTGTTATTTCAGTCCACTCATCAATATACGAGGAGGACGAATCAACAAAAATATAACTGACCTTTTGCACTGACTTTTGGACTTACACGGCTGAGCTACCGCCCACTCACTCAACTGTCGATAGGATGGCTTGGACTCAAAGAAACAGGACGGTAGGAATAGAAACCAAAAACTATTATTGGTGTTGTCTGGGTTAAGGAAAGCTGTCATCGGCTGCTATCACTGAAACTGAGGACTAAAATAAAAAAATAAATAAGCATAGAACTAGCGGTAACTGTACAGAAATACACAGTATTTATTTAACTGACCGGAACTGTCGTGACTGCCTAGCGTTACAACCGGATGTCACATTTAGTATTCAGATGATTGACAAGTGAAATGCATTGTGAAACAGGGAGGGAACGCAAACAACACGAGGATCGCGAGACCAGTTATTTTGTATTTTTTGTTTCATTTTCGTTATTAAACCCGGGAATTGTCTACACATCGTGAGTGCGTTTGTGTGCCGTACAACTTTGGGACATAAGTGGTGCCGAGACCAGGATACAAGAAGAAGAAAAGGTGAGATTTCAACACAACGCCTCGCACAAACATGGGAGACTCGGACAACGAGAAATCCGACCTAGGGGAGACAGACATTTCAGAGGAAGAACAAAATCTAGAGAAGAAAATCAAGAAAGAGATTGACAAACTTAAGTCTGTTACGTGCAAGCGAACAGATGAAATTCAAGACCGCCTGAACGACTTAATGTCAACACTTCAAGAACTAACAAGACGCTCTATGAGGGGTGTCTAGAAAACGAAGACCGAAGACCCTAGAAAACGAAGGCCTAGAAAACGAAGACCCCTAGAAAACGAAGACCTAGAAAACGAAGACCCCCTAGAAAACGAAGACCCCTAGAAAACGAAGACCCCTAGAAAACGAAGACCCCTAGAAAACGAAGGCCTAGAAAACGAAGACCCCTAGAAAACGAAGACCTAGAAAACGAAGACCCCCTAGAAAACGAAGACCCCCTAGAAAACGAAGACCCCTAGAAAACGAAGGCCTAGAAAACGAAGACCCCTAGAAAACGAAGACCCCTAGAAAACGAAGACCCCTAGAAAACGAAGACCTAGAAAACGAAGACCCCTAGAAAAGGAAGACCTAGAAAACGAAGACCCCTAGAAAACGAAGACCTAGAAAACGAAGACCCCCTGGAAACCCCCTAGAAAACGAAGACCCTTAGAAAACGAAGACCCCCTGGAAACCCCCTAGAAAACGAAGACCCTTAGAAAACGAAGACCCCCTGGAAACCCCCTAGAAAACGAAGACCCCTAGAAAACGAAGACCGGAGACCGAAGACCCCTAGAAAACGAAGACCCCCTAGAAAACGAAGACCTAGAAAACGAAGACCCCTAGAAAACGAAGACCCCTAGAAAACGAAGACCCCCTAGAAACCCCCTAGAAAACGAAGACCCCTAGAAAACGAAGACCCCCTAGAAAACGAAAACCTCTAGAAAACGATGACTGAATCCTAAGACCCCGATCAAAACCGTCGGCGAAATTAGCACTGAATACGACATTTAATGGAATCATATAATACTCCTGGATTATTTCGTTTACTTCCCCAATGATTGGGTGCCGTTATTTGACAAGAGGTCACGCCAACATTTAAAGTTCAAGTCGCGTGATTGCGCGTCACGGCGTGATGGCTCGAAAGCTTAAGGTCAACAGGCTGATAGGAGTGTTTCGGCGGAAAAAATAACAGAAGACCTCTTGTTTGCAAGAGCGGGTACGATCTCAAATCATGTCGACTTTACGAAAGTTCATGTTTCCAACTCCCGCGGTGCAATTTGCAGCCAATCTGAGGAACCAACCAAACAGCTGAGGAAGCTTAAAGTCGCGAAACATGGACATAGCTGGAATCTTTCGATCGCTCTAAAACACAATTTTCGCGCCAAAATTTTACATTTGCCTCACGTGCGATCGCCGACCTTCGACCTCAAGGCAAGCCATCGTTTTGTTACGTCACCATTGTATCTAAACACAGTCTAAGACATCTGAGTTTTGCAATGAGCTTCAATAACACAAAACTGTTTAACGCAGATTTCTGAGCTACACTCCCTCGCCAGATGTTTGAATCTTTTCACTTACATCATGCGAGACATTCAAATCAAGATAAAAAATGTATTCGAATAAAAACGTTCTTTCATTGTTCACTTCCGTCACGCAATATTAGGTCAAATAAGATCTTTATTCGGGTCGCTTGATTTGATTTAAAGTTGGGGATTAGATATATTCGGGCTATGGAACCTTCGCGAAACAAAACAAAGCAAAGTCGGCCCACCAGGAGCCGAAGGCAGTGACGAATAAAGCTCAACACGGCGCGCAACGCTGGAAGTAATTTCGCCGAATGTTTTGGTGTTCGTTTCTTGAAGGTTTTATTTTTTGTAACAGTCTGGCACGACTTCTGTAAAATTTATCGTTTATCAGGTTGTTTCCACACTACATGACCGAACAAAATGTTGTGACATCGATCTTTCGCCTCACGGATAGAACTTCCAGGGGGTCTTCGTTTTCTAGGGGTCTTCCTTTTCCAGGTCTTCGTTTTCTAGGGGTCTTCGGTCTTCGTTTTCTAGACACCCGCTCTATGAGCGTTAACTCGGGATACTTTTTTGTTCCAGAAGCCGTCGCACGCTTTCTGATTCTCGAAACTATCCGGCTAATGGTTTGCTTTTGGGTTCACGTAAGACCTTTTTGTTCACGTTCGAGCAAAGCTCGTTAAACCGTTTTGAGAGTTGCCATCCATATTCGTTGTCAGCTGTTGTTGTTTACTTCTAGATTAAGTGGCACCATCTGGAGTTTTTTTTTCTCTCTGCGAAGCTTGAAAACAAACTCGAAAACACAAGGCGAATCGTTTCCGTGTATGTGACATGTTTCTCAGAAGCAATCCAGATGTCACGCATTGTAAAAAGAACTTGAAATTCAAACTGCTCTATTTTCAAAACAAAGCGTGTTACTTAGCTTAAATGTCATTTACCTGATGATGGTAAAAAATCTAAATGTTTAATTTTAGTTTTTTTTTCTGACCCACGTGAAAACCAAAAATTCGCAAACTTGTCTCTAATATAGAACTGTCACAGCGATTGAGTTGTGGTATAATCCGGATCAAATTACATCAAAACAACTTTGCGATTATCTAACTATAGAACTGTCACAACGTTCTAATTCGAGTCGATACTCACAGCACGTGCGAGGCTTCCAACCTTGTCTTAAATTCGGCAAACCTTTTCACACGGACAGTCTGTACTGTATTAAAATCCAGCTTCACAACTTTACAAAGATATGTGTTGGAAAATTTGTTCCGCGGTCGAAGTGGATTATTTAACCTTGAGTGTTCACTTGCGGTCACGTATTAAATGGAAGGTATCACATTACGAAAACAAAATCTGCAAAATCTGTAATTTTTCTGTCACAGCATTCGATTTCGACTTGTGATATCGATTAGCCGATAAGCACTACACGTGCGAGGCTTCCAACTTTTTCTTAACACTCGGCAAACCTTTTCACGGGGACAGACTGTGCTGTCTTAAAATATCTAGCTTCACAACTCAAACACGATGAATTTGCATAACTTGTAAACAACCGTCGCATGATGATAGCCTTTCGACCTTTGGACTATGTGGTTTGCTTTAACAAATGAACACACCGCCACGTAAACTGTAACGTCGTTTCATCTTTGGGTCATAATATGTAACACCCTGATGAAGGAAGGCTGTGCCTCCCGAAATATTGGTTTAAATATATATTACTAGCCGTGTAACCAGCCTTGCTTGTTTCACACCGCCACGTGCCTGCTATGCTATTGTGCATTGGCCAATCCAAACACCGGAACGTAATTGTATTGTGCATTTTGCTGCACAGGAAAAAAAAAAAAACAAAACAAAAGACTGAAATCTGACACATTTTATAACTCGGTATACTTACAGTATCCCGAGTAAAAATCGACCGCGGAATATTCTTGGCTTGCACGTCACGCAAGTATCACGCAAATAAAAAATAAAATCGCTTATCTTTCAATAAATTAAGTCAAGAAATTGAGATAGTGTAGAAGAGTAATAAATAAACAACGTATCAAAGTTTCAGGGTTGTGCGATATTCCGAACACGAGTTATTTGCCAAAGGGTACCACTCAAAATTATAGTGTTTAGTATGGAAACGCCATGCTGGGGTTCCTCTGAGGAACCCCAACATGGCGGCCGGAATCCATTAGAAACATCTGGAGCTCACTTTTGCTCTCGCAAACGATTTTTTCTCTCCACTAAACATCAAAACATTCGCATAGACACTTCTCTTAATATATTGGTTATTCAGAACTCGAAAACACAACGTAAATCGATATTTTCATGTACGTGACATGTTTCTCAGACGTAACTACGATGTCACGCATTGTAAAAGAAATCTAAATTCAAACTACTCTATTTTCAAAACAAAGCATGCTACCGAGCTGAAAACATGCAAACAGATATACCTTTAAAATGTCTTTAACCTGATGGAGGTAAAACCTCAAAATTTTTAATTTTAGTTTTTTTCTGACGTCACGTGCAAGCCAAGAATTGACGCAGAGAGCCGTGAGACAGTGGAAGAACTTGAAGACCACATACGCGCCGCTTCTGGAAATTAAAACCAAGCTGAGCAAGGTCTTGGAGGAAAGGGAGCGAAGTAAAATTCAAAAGGCCGTGGAGGAGAACCTCAGAGCGAAATTCGGAGGAGGAGCAATTTAGACGCGAGATCCAGCAACAAGAGAAGGAACTTTGGGAAGAAAAGATGAAAGCGGAATTGAAAATGGCGGAAAAGAAAATCGAAATGGAAAAGGCCGCGAAATCCGCCCGTGCGAAGCTGCCAGAGCTCAAGATAACCCCTTTCAACAGCACTTCAGTTGACTGAATCAGGTTTGAGAACATGTTTACATCACCAATACACAGCAAGCCATTATCCGACGAGGAGAAATACGGATATCTTTTGGAGCTGGTGGCCCCTAAGGTGAGAAGTAGACTAGTTAATTTAAGGCCGGGTACGCTTGGGTACAAAACCGCGTGGGACAGGTTGAGAACTGAGTTTGGACAGACCAAAACTGTTGTCGCTGCACACAGTGACCAGAGTGACCAGAGTTGCCAGTGACCAGAGGACCAAATTACAAAAAGGTGCGCGAATTTTATGAGAAGTTGAGCAAGAATTTTGATGCGCTGCAAACTTTGGGGGAGGGAGAGATGCTCAAGGGTTTTGTACTGTCAACCTTAAACAAGCTTCCCCAAGTGAAACCCGATTTAGTGAGAACAGACGAAGGGTGGGAAGATTGGAGCATGGAAAAGCTGATCGATTCTATCCAAAAATGGCTCAAGCGCAACAAGACCGAAGACAGTCATAAAGATCAAACGGAGCCAAAGAAAAGGGAACGCCATTACTTTAGCCAGAAAGAACCCCACTGCCTGTTCTGTGGACAAAACCACTGGGGAGAATCGTGCCCAACATACGACACAATCTCGAAACGGAGAGAGGTCTTTGCAGCAGGACGGCTATGTTTCAATTGCGCCCGCCCAGGACATACTGGGAAGGAATGTCGTAGCAGGGGGTGCTATAAGTGTAAGAGCAAACACCACACCAGCTTATGTGATAGGTCCAAGAGGAGCGAGACGCAAGATCCCAACGCCACGCTAAGCGAATACACGCCTTCTGTCGAGGAAAAGTCCCTACCCGCCATAGTACCGCTGAAAATCCGGGGGATTACGTTTTGGGCTTACCTAGACACAGGGTCGGGGAGGAACTTTATCTCCAAGGAAGCAGCTAACAAATTGAAGCTAAGCCCAATACGTCACGAGTCGCGCTACATTATAACGGTTAACGGTACGAAGAAACAGTCTATGCCAATTTATGACGTGACAATCAACTCAATTGACAGCAAGGCAAACGAGAAAATAGAGGCGGATTACCGGAAGCAAACTTGCAGATTTCACACCTACCCTGACAGAACTGAAAGAGAAATTTCAACATGTACAGGGAAAGATGTTTTACAGAACCGCAAGCGAAGAGTATCCAATCCATGTAATACTCGGGGATGCCACCTCCTGCAAGATCAGGACGGAACAAGTCTACAAAGGCCAACCGGAGGATCCAATCGTTGAGGGAACAACATTTGGTTGGGTCGTTCATGGTGGGAAAGAATACGCAGACAGCAAATGCATGTACGTGAGAGAGACTGACGAGTATGAAAAACTATACTCGCTCGACGTTTTGGGAGTAGAGGATAGAGGTGAAGACGATCAGCTAGACGTCTACAAGGAATTTCAAGAGAGCATAACGGGGAGAAGTGATGGGAGGTACGAGGTGGGCGTGCCGTGGATTCCAGGCGCCAAGCTCTCAAATACAAATGAGGAGCCCAGCAGGAAACGCCTTTACAACGTAGAGCGAAAACTGAAGAGGAACGAGAAGCTGAAGATTGAGTATGACAACATAGTTCACGAGCAGATCGAACAGGGAATTGTCGAGAAAGTACCAGAGCAGCCAACGGGTGAACTTATATTTTACATGCCTCACAAGCCGGTGGTGAGAGAGAGCGCTACTTCAACCAAGGTGCATGCGAATGGTGTTCGACGCAAGCGCGAAACCCCATCCACTCGCCAACAGTGTGAATGAGTGCATGCACACGGCCCACCGCTACAACCGCTGCTATGGAACATCATGATTAGGCCGCGAATGTCAACCGACATACTGCTGGCAGACCTTCAAAAGGCGTTCCTACAAATTACAATCAAGGAGGAGGACAGAGATGCGTTTCGCTTCTTGTTCAACATAAATGGCAAGGAGGAACATTTACGTTTCAGCATCATTTCAATGAGCAACCGCCAGAGTTAGGGGATACTATCCAAGCGCTAAAAGAAAACACTTATGTGGACAATCTCATGAAAACCGGAAGTGGCGTGGAGGAACTAAAGGAGTTCAAACAGGAAGCAACTGAGATTCTTGAAGGCGCCAAGTTCCCAGTACACAAGTGGGAGTCTAACATCCGAGAATTAGACAACGAGGACAATCCAAGCAAGTTGCTGGGAATCGCATGGGACAAGAGGGAGGATGAGCTAGAGATCCAAACGCAGATACAGGGTGAACGAACACCAACGAAACGATCCATACTCAGTCAACTCTCAAGTATATATGATCCACTCGGCATAATTTCACCGACCATGGTAGAGGGAAAACGAATTTACAGAGAGGCGTGCCATGAAAAAATTGGTTGGAATGCTGAAGTGAACAGTGTCAATGCGCGAGACTGGCTCAAGTGGAGTAGTCAGCTGAGGAACATCAAAGTGCCCAGGAGTGTAGCAAGAGATATCAGCAAGATAAAGGCTGTACGTCTCCACGTTTTCGCGGTTGCCAGCAACATAGCTTGTTTAGCGGTGGCCATTGCTGTGGTGGAACATTCAACAGGTTTTGTGAAGGGGCTGCTAACGTCAAAGTCAAGGATTTCAAAACGTAACACATCGATTTCAAGGCTAGAACTAGTGGGCGGCCAGATGGCTGCAAACATGGTGAAAAATTTGCTGACAGCACTGGAGCGGTGGCCTATTACGTCAGCGAACGTGTTGATGGATAGCATGGTTGCGCTATTCTGGATCTGCAACCCAGGAAGAGCATGGAAAACATTCGTATCCAATCGAGTGAGGAAAATTGCTGAGAGCACCCAAGAAACGGGAATCGAGTGGAGATATTGCCCAACTGACAGGAACCTGGCAGACTTAGGAAGCCGTGGCGCCTCACTAGAGAAGATGCAGAGAGAACAGTGGTTTGAGGGGCCGGAGGGGTTGCTAAATGAGGAGGAGTGGCCAGAACAACCGGAATTACAGAAAACTAAAGGCGTCAGCGAAGAACACAGACCAGAAAGGGAAAAAACGCTTTATTCAGCCAAGGAGGAGTGTGATGAGTGGGACACACTCCTTGCTAGAACTGAGCAAGTGACTGCGTGGGCTCTACGGTTCAAACATAACTCACTCACCAAGAAACACAAAGCGAAGAAGAGAACGGGGCCGTTGACGACCGAGGAGTTGAGTTACACAAGGGACCGATGGATAAGGAAGGAGCAAGCAGGCGTGGAACCACATCTCCAGAGCCCCGGCTGGAAGTTAGTAACAGAAGAAAACACCGGTATTTTCAAATGCAAGGGGAGGATCCCTGGCTACCAGCCGACGTACATTGAGGGGGGAGTATTTGCAGACAAGCTCATACGTCATACCCACGAAGACATAAAGCACCTAGGAGTCGCAAGCACCATGGCGGCAGTGAGAGAGGAGTGGTGGATACCTCAATTGAGATCAAAAGTGCAGAAAAAGATAATCAATAACTGCTACTTGCGCAAGGTGTTTAGCGCTCGACCATACGGGCCGACAGAAACAGCTGCACTGCCACCTTTCCGAACAGATGGTGGAAGACCATTTGAGACCACAGGGATCGACTTCACAGGTTCCCTCAGTTACAAGATTTCCAAGAAGGAGCAGGGCAAGTGCCATATCCTGATATTCACCTGTGCAACATCACGAGCAGTGCACTTAGTGATGACTAGGTCACAATCAGCTGACGAATTCCAGAGAAATCTCAACGGGTTCATCACACGCCGTACCAGGCCAAAATGCATCGTGTCGGACAACGCAGCCGTCTTCAAAGCCACAGCCACCTGGCTCAGGAAGATACGCAAGAGTGAAGCGTTGCAAGACTTCTTAGCCCAACAGCAGATAACGTGGCAGTTCAACTTATCAAGATCACCGTGGTGGGGAGGATTATACGAAAGGTTAATTAAAGAGGTGAAGAGAACCTTGTACAAGACAATGGGGAGAACACAGCTAGAGTATGCGCAAGTTGAAGCTGTGGTGATGGATATCGAACGACATCTCAACCACCGTCCACTAACATATATGGAAAGCGAAACAGCAGAAGAGCAAGTGTTGACGCCCAACAAGATCATGTGGGGAAAGGAGGCGCATATCATAGAAGACATAGAGTTGGACGGAGATGAGGTCACCAAGTTACATGCACGATTGAATGAGAAAAGGCAGCGTGTGTGGCAGAGGTGGAAGAAGGAGTATGTACACGGCCTCATGGAAAGTCACCGAAGCAAAAGAGTCGAGAGTGATTATCCAGAAATCGGAGAGGTCGTACTTATCATCGGTGATGAGAAGAAAAGAGGAGAATGGAAGAAGGGTCGTGTTCTGAGACACATCAGAGGCAGACATGGAGTTGTAAGAGGAGTTGGTTTGCTACACAAGGGAAACCAGATCCAGCGGCCACTCCAGCTAGTGTGTCCCCTCGAAATACGGAGCCCGCGTGAAGGGAACACGGAGGAGTTAAGCCGCGGCTACACGAGCGATTTTTCGCTCGCGCCGGTGATGCGATTTTTTCAATTTTGTCGCGTCACCAGCGCGCGATGAAAATCGCAAGTGTAGCCACTCTTGAACTGCCAACGCAACAGGTTAAAAGTCGCAAGAAAAAAATCGCGAGAAATTGAATGAGTTTAACTTTTCGCGATGCTTTTTCTGCGATTTTTTGAGCTGTCGCATCACCTGTACGAGGGTGGCTACACGGGTGATTTTCATCGCGCGCCGGCGACGCGACAATTTTACAAAAACTCGCATCACCATCGCAAACAAAAAATCGCTCGTGTAGCCGCGGCTTTAGCAGAGAGGAGAGTACAAGGCAGAACCATTGAGAGAAGAAGGGCAGCGGTAGACGCAGGAGCTAAAATCAGATTGATTGCCGCGGACGATTGAACTTTGATTCATTTCACAATTAAGTGACACTGATCGTGATTAAGTAAAAATTAAGTGACACTCAATTTTTAGGGGAGCGTGACCGGAACTATCGTGACTGCCTAGCGTTACAACCGGATGTCACATTCAGTATTTAGATGATTGACAGGTGAAGTGTATTGTGAAAGAGGGAGAGGTTTGAGGAGACAAACCGCAAACAACACGTGGATCGCAAGACCAGTTATTTTGTATTTTTTGTTTCATTTTCGTTATTAAACCCGGGAATTGTCTACACATCGTGAGTACTTTTGTGTGCCGTACAACTTCGGGACAACCACACGAAACGCTTGCTACGCAGGCTAGAGTCATCTGTACTGAGACTACTGCTTCTTTCTAGCGGTTTATCTTCCCCTAAATATATAGAAAAACTTGTTTAGAATGTTTCTCCAAAATGCTTCAAACATTTCTTTTCATATGAAAGGCGATGGATATGGTAGCCTCCTTCGCAGACGTCTTTGGGCTCGTCAATCGTTCCTTCCCCACGAACGTCTGCTGAACTGAACTCCCACTTCCGTTTGCGGCGGTTAGCCAATCATAGTTTGTTTTCCAATTTTTTGAAAGTAGGACTTCGACCCCGGGATTATTTTCACAGACGATGCACGTGAATCGGGTGTCGATTTCCATTCTTACGCAGCTCGTTATTGGTTTCTTCAAAACAAAGGCTAACCGGCGGCGAACGGAAGTGGTAGTTCAGTTCAGCAGGCGTTCGTGGGGAAGGAACGCGTGACGAGCCCAAAGACGTCTGCGAACGAGGCTATGGATATGGATGATTCATTATACTTACCGAAAGAACACAATTTAGCCATGTTGGCGATGTTCGGCACGTACTTTGGGAGTAGACGGGATTCGTGGTCAGCTGTCGCTCACTACAAAAGTAGATCCGCAGTGCGTAGTTCAGTTACAAGTTACGTTATCGACCTTTTTCGCTTGGGTCTTTCTTTACCATTACAGACCGCGTGATATTCTCTGGAGAAAAAAATTTAGCCATTCATATTCACGCGACTATTTGAATATTTCTCAAGACTATGATCACATAGGGGGAGCTGGAATGGTGGAATGGCTTCCCACCAATGAGGCCTTGCCAGGGTAAATTCCGTCAAGCGACATGACCGAAAAAGTAGCGACAGCACATAAAATGAAATCCCGCGCGACAAGCGACATCATTCCCGGCAAAATTCCGACATGGACATCAAGGCTGAGAATTGGCGATTTAACACCCCCCCCCGCCCCCCTCCCCCCGACATGGACATCAAGGCTGAGAATTAGCGATTTAACACCCCCCCCCACCCCCCCCCCCGCTTGGCTGGGCCTCACCAATGTGACCCGGGTTCGCTGCCCGGACCCGCCGTCATATGAAGGTAGAGTTTGTATTTTGTTTTTCTCCGGGTTCTCCGGTTTTCCTCCCTACACAAAAACCAACACTTCTAAATTCTAATTCGATCTCATGCACGTACACTTTATAACGAGCTCTAAACTCTTTCGTTATACATGGGTAAGCAAATTACATTTACATTTTATTTTTTACATGGTTCTGTAATGGAAAACAAAACAACACCGTCAAATTCGGTGTTCCGGGCTTTTTCGGCTGTTCCGGTGTTCCTGGTTTTAGTACATGCCGTTGGAGGGCGCGTGTCACTGGTAAGCGCTGTAAATACATGCTTGAATCTAACAGACATGGCAGTGGTATACTTAAGACTTCGATGAAAACATCCCGATTGCCACATCGGGCTCGAGTTGTTCGGTTCGAGAACAGGTAACTTGATCCAGTGAATGAATCCCCATCCATTTTATCCGTTAAAGAGCGACTTAAACATTGGAAAGCGTTATCGGCTCTTGAACCATCAGGCCAGTTTGTGCATGACTTTTCAGTGCTCCGCAAAACTTCCACAACTACCGTATTTTTCTCGAATAAGCGCCCACGCTCTAATCAGCGCCCTCCCTCGAATAAGCCGTAGATACGTAGTGTAACAAAAGCAAATAAGCCCCCCCCCCCCCTTCCACGCTCTCCTCGCTTTCTTAGTAGGGATACAAGAAAAACCTGTTTCCATTGTCACTTTATTTGCAATCTTTTAAGCTTCAACTACACCGGCATCAGTTCATGTATAGGAGAACAGTCCCTTACAGTCATTTCTATCTCTTTGTGTTGGCAGAGTTCTTCGTACATTGGCCAAAATAAAGTTAGTTTGTTTTGAGAAAAACTTAACAAGCGTCCCTCTCCCCTTTCCCACTCGATTAAGCGCCTTCCTTTGAATAAGCGCCTCCTCTTTTGGCCAAAATTTGAAATAAGTACCCGGCCGCTTACAAGTACGATTTGCTACCCTTAAAAACGAGAAAAGATAAAGACGAACGGCTAAAAGAAAGCAAACGCTGTATTATATTGACAAACACCCACAGACTCAGTGATAAGATAAACAATTTCACTTATTTTATTTTACTGCAGACGTGAATCACATATGAGAGTTCATGTAAAAGGAACCGAAGCATCCCTATTTTATCCAGCAAAGAAATATTAGATCTCACATGATATGACTAAAGAGAAGGTACAGCCAACTGACCATTGGAAGCTTGCTTCGACTCTCCCCCTCCCCCAACCTCGGCACAAAACTCTCAAGCCCTAGATTTTGAATTAATTTGCAAAAAAATAATAGCTGGTTTCTTTTATTAAAGAAAAATAAAATAAAACACCAGTTTTGCATAAAGTCATTAACAATTGATCATATTCGTATTCTCAGTATTGAACTGGATCGAGCACGAAGTGGAAGCTCTTGCGGGGTAATACATATGGATTATTGGCAAAGCGAGAGGTTAAGATGGCGGGACATTGGCCAAGTTCCTTTTTTTTTTTTTTGCAACACACATAAGAACGAGGCCAGTATCCCGCCATCTTGACCGAACAAGCTTGGTCAGTAAAGGATTTATTATGACTCAAAGGACACTATTAAAAGACAGTAAAACCTGGGACGAACGGGCTATCCCGAGCGGTCAAGATGGCTCCATCATGACCTCGCGGGTAGCCAATCACAGCAGGAGAATTGATTCACCTTGACGCGCTGAAGGAGCCAGTCATATAATCAATTTACACATGAAAAGATTCCATTTAAGCCTCGTGTGCACGCTAGTTCCAGCTCATTATGGAGAATACGTAAAAAGGTCTATTGACCTTTTACTTAGAATGGTGGAGATTACAATTTGACAAATTTTCATATTTTTTCAATCATAATTATTAAAATGATTGTTAATGATTAACCAAACACAGCTACCATATTTTTCCATTCAAACTAATATAATGTGTTTACAATGGCGTTATATTAGGCTCTGGAAATACAGATGATGTGCATCCACCAGACAAAATCTGCGACCAAACTGTGACTCGAGTCGTGGACAAAGATAAGATAAGATGAACTTTATTTAAACACGCTAGCCTATTCAACAATGTAAAAAAACAATAGCTGGTTTCCAGTAGGGGTGTGAGCTAAGTATAAAAATTAAAAATATACTAAATAATACTAATAACCATGATTAAAACTATTCGTACATTAAATATAACCCTAAGTATAATAATTTAAAATAATTATACTAAATATACTAACAACTAACAACCACAGAAACTCTCTACGCACGACCATAAATACATACATACATTACTTTATTTACCCTCGAATTTTAGAGTAGCTTGTGCAGCTAATATCTCCAAGCATATAACCATCAGATGAGAGATAGACCACCACACCGGGAACTACGTCCCCTACTTTTTTCGAACAGTGTGTGGGTTCTTTTATGTCCCACATAATCAATTATGAAGAGTTGTGAGACGGGGCCTACGGTTTATCGTCCTTATCCAAGAAGACTAGAAAGTCTAACCATTTGCAGACGTTCAATGTGTTTACAATGGTGTTATCAAACCGACCAATCAAACAGAAGCAATTCTAATGCTTCTAACTTTTCAGACTGTGGACAAAATCATGAAGTGTGATGATACAAATTATAGCTACTTAGCTGAACTTTCCTGTGGTACCGTTTTATTGTGCTGTATTACATTACTAACTTTTCAACCTATGGACAAAATCATAAATTGTGAACATACCAAATAAAGTTGCTTAGTAGCACTTTTCCACGGTGCTGCTTATTATTATGTTCACATTGGTTCTAATGTTTCAATTTGCAGATAAAATCATAAAGTGTGACCATACAAATTAAACCAGTAGGAAATAGTTTCTAGTGATACTGTTTATGATGCTAATGCTGTTTATATGGCTGTTCTATTTTTTTTAATCTTTGGTTAAGAATGGAAAGTGTGACCATTCATATGAAAGCTACTGGGCGCTTTACCTGTGATTTTTTTACTTTTTTCTTTATTTTTAATGTGAAAACAAATAATATATGCTGTTAAGAGCATTAAATCGCATATTCCCTGTTCATTCAAATGTAGTCAAAATTCATTTGGGTTGGTTAACTTTTCACTGCTACAATCATTAGTGCACTGATTTCATTACTGTTGATAAAATTGTTTCAAAAAGATTGGTGGCCCTGTGAGTCAGGGCCACAGCATGGTAACAGCAAAGGATGGTAGTATCACCAACAACAGTGTGATGGTCATCGCAGCTGCACCTACAAAGAAAAATCAAAGTATTTTGGCTCAAAATCAACTATTAGGCCAGGCACATTCTAAATTACATTGATTGGACATGGCGAACGAACTTTTTCGCAATGATAGAGAAACCAAAAATTCAGCCTGTTCCAGGCTCTCGTTCTTCACTCATATTGTGTTTTGCTCTTTGCTTGCCCCAAATATCTGAGTACCTGGAACAGGCTACCACAAATTTGAAAGCTAACCTGCTCTAAAATTTACAATGAAATTATAGTTTGCAAAAATTACTACTACCAAAAGATGGACAAGGGATTTAAAAAAGTTACTATATGTAAAAACTGCTCAAAAGTAATGAGGAATGGCTCCCATTTGAAAATTCATTTAAAAATGACCACCCCCAGTTTGCTTGTTGGCTCAATTTATAGTAACGCAATGCACCAGTATTGCAGAGGTCACAGGGTTCCAATCCTGTACAAGCCTGAATTTTTTAGGCTTTCTTCTAGCGGCAGTTAAAGTTACGTTCACTACTGTCAGTGATGATCTGTAACTTCTTTAACTGACAACAATTTATTAATCTGAATGGAAAAATGATACATACCAGTCGTGGGAGGCTTGGCAGTTGTTGTTGGTGGTGGTCTGGTTTGTGTCAGAGATAGATCTTCAGTTGTCTCAGAATACTCAGCTGTTAATAAAGTTATACACGTTCACTATTGTCCGTGATGATCTGTAACTTCTTTAACTGACAACAATTTATTAATGGAAAAATGATACATACCAGTCGTGGGAGGCTTGGCGGTTGTTGTTGGTGGTGGTCTGGTTTGCGTTGGAGATAGATCTTCAGTTGTCTCAGAATACTCAGCTGTTAATAAAGTTATACATGTTCACTACTGTCAGTGATGATCTGTAACTTCTTTAACTGACAACAATTTATTAATGGCAAAATGATACATACCAGTTGTGGGAGGCTGGGCGGTTGTTGTTGTTGGTGGTCTGGTTTGCGTCGGAGATAGATCTTCAGTTGTCTCAGAATACTCAGCTGAAAATCCACGATCTGGACTGAATGAGGAATAAAAATGGACATACATCTGGTTACCACTCGAAACTTTTGCTGTTAGGGTCGAACCAGTGCAAAATCGCCCCAAATATGATGCGCTTGCTGAGGAGCCATCATAAAACTCCACACGGCTGCAATAATCAGCATTGCAGTTATCACACTGACCCATGGCAAAATCTTTGATATTGACCTTAACTCGCTTGTCAGGTGCTGCAGTGATGAGCCAGTAGCAATTTCTGCCTGAACGATACTTGCCCCTAGGGTAGTTAGGACTGCGCAAGGAACCATTACCAGAAAGATGAATGGGCAGGTCGGGGCATTCTAGGAAAGAAAAAACAACATAAACTTTATATTCATCACATTGATAAGAAAACCCATCACTGTATGCAAGGACATGGATTTTGCATTGTTATAAGTTAAATTTGATCACAGGGTATTTTTTTTTATTTAACCTAGGTCAAAAATGAAATATCTTTGTCTTCTCATGAATAAATAGGGTTAGGAGACAAAGGAATTTCATTTTGACCTAGGTTAAAGAAAACATCACCTGAGATCAAATTGAACCTGTAATTGAACCTGTAAGCATTTGGCAAAACAAACAAAAAACAAAATAAGCAAACAAAAGAAAAGCCATCACTGTATGCAAGGACGTTGGGATTTTGCATTATGTTACAGGTTAACTTTGATCTCAGGTTACTTTTTTATTTAACCTTGGTCAAATTGAAATTTCTTTGTCTTCTCATAAATAATTATGGTTAGGAGACAAAGGAATTTCATTTTGACCTAGGTTAAATCAAAAATAACCTGAGATCAAATTTAATCTGTAAAACATACACCAAATCAAATAAGAATTGACATAAATGACTGCAGTTATAAAAATATATTTTGCAGAGACAGGCCATTACAGGCTGACTTCAAACATGGCATTAGCCCAGGCCTTCCTGGAAAAGGGGCGTAAATTATAATCGCTTTTTTGCCTTAAAATCCAAAATACCACTAAACTCCCTCCACTTTGGCATACAGTCAAGTCAAGTCGAGTCATCTTTATTTAGGCAGGGTGGCCCTTTCAACACTGGGCTGGTATCAAAGGGGCCCTGCATAATTAATCACTACTACAGGATAGAAAACTACTACAGGATAAAAACTAAAATGGGATAAAAACTACTGCAGGCAAAAAACTACTACAGGAATGGTGTCAGAAATGAAATTCTGCACTTATTTTGGGATTTGAAGGCTATGATTGGGGAGGGATTGGCTTATGACTTAAATTGCCAAAACTCAAGAAACAGAAACAAAGGATCTGATGCATGGTTGATTTCTTTTGTTTTGAGTTGGTTCAGTTTTAGGCAAAAGTCAAAGGCTAATGTTACATCTGAATCCAGGCCTTTAAATCACAAAGTGCAGATCCTCAATTCTGACACCATAACCAGTGTGCATGTCAAAGTTGAGTGAATTTAGAAAGATTTGGATTTTAAGACAAAAAATGCAATATATGCCCTCTTTGTAGTATATAATTTTTATTATATAAGCCCTTCATATTAACTACTTCAATGAAAAGGGAAAAGAAACAGCTGGAGATAACTCTACAGTGGACTAGCATACATGCACCAGAAATTTGAACCATGCTATAGAAAATACATGCATACAATCAGACTGCAGGAAAGCAATTGTATATTCGTCAATATTCCAGCCAGCTTTACCATCCCACAAGAGGCTTAAAGTCCTACGTTGCACTGATTGTTCAGGGTTGTGTATTTTCTGTGGTGGGGTGTATCATACAGTACCCCTCAAAAATACATGCAAGTTAACACGATAGGGCTGTTTATAGGAGAGAAAATTATTAAGCCGCGGCTTAGTCTGGCCGCGGAGAGGTTTCCTTTCATAAATAATTATGGTTAGGAGACAAAGGAATTTCATTTTGACCTAGGTTAAATCAAAAATAACCTGAGATCAAATTTAATCTGTAAAACATACACCAAATCAAATAAGAATTGACATAAATGACTGCAGTTATAAAAATATATTTTGCAGAGACAGGCCATTACAGGCTGACTTCAAACATGGCATTAGCCCAGGCCTTCCTGGAAAAGGGGCGTAAATTATAATCGCTTTTTTGCCTTAAAATCCAAAATACCACTAAACTCCCTCCACTTTGGCATACAGTCAAGTCAAGTCGAGTCATCTTTATTTAGGCAGGGTGGCCCTTTCAACACTGGGCTGGTATCAAAGGGGCCCTGCATAATTAATCACTACTACAGGATAGAAAACTACTACAGGATAAAAACTAAAATGGGATGAGAGGTTCAAGAGGTTTAAAAACTGTAAGAACAAAAGCTTCAAACATTGCAATAAAATGTGGTATGCATCAAGAGACCACAGTTGTTGAAGTACTTATTATGAAAGAACTGATCAGCAAATTGACCCCTTTGAGTTACTGAGATAGTCGAATTAGGCATGTTCACTAATGTGCGTTTTAGTTTTTAAAAGTGCTGCATAAACTTAAGATTGAAAAAAGGGTGGGTTGGGCTTTAAAACAGTAAATATATTGTTTGGTGTTCTGTCAGATACAATTGAAGGGCTGAGGGCATAACCGACCCAAATGACTTTTAGGGCCTTTTTTTGTATAGTAAAATTTGTCGATCATCAAATCATGACGGAAGTGAATGCGCAAAGAATACAATGCAATGCTATCTTGAGGGGTGAGGAGCTTCAGGGAACAACAAGAAAGGCGAGCATGGTTCTTCTTCCCAATTCAGTGGTTTCAATAAGCTCTGACATCCGACAAAAAGTGTCGGCTACTTCGTTCAGAGACGTTGTCTACTTTTTCCCTAATGGGAGCTAGGAGTCCCGTTCATGCCTATTCGCCTGTACCCGGTAAAAGTTGAATAAAAAGCCTCTGAATGGCACAAAGTTCAGATACACTGATGAGCCAAAGCTAATATGGCCCTCTATAATACTAACGTTACAGTTATAGTACTACTAATATTAAGTTAAATAAAACATACAAACTATATAATAGTACAAAATATTTGACTATATAATAGCCTAAATCTAAACTAAATTATTAATATTAAATAACAAGACAAATAATATAAAAAGTTTAAATTTTAAATGATCAAGGGCCTGTTGTTGACTAAAAAGTTCTTTCCAAATTGCATATTTGAAAGATTTGAGCGACTCCCTTTGTCTTAAAGAAAGTGGTAAACTGGTCCATGCTAATTACAAGTCATGGTGGTAAAAGTTCTTCCTCCTTCGGTCTGGCAGTTAAATCTAGGGGAAATTGTGCGGTTCCAGAAAATATCCATACCCCCCCTCCCACGGATGGTCCTAGGGGGTGGGGGGACCAATAGGTCGAAATTTCCGAGGGGTGGTGGGAGTGCACATGTGAAGAATTTTCCAGGGTTATAAATTAATGATGTGAAACACTTACACAAATCACTTTGATGTATGGCACAACAAAAATTAGAAACAGACGCCCTTTTGAGTGAGGACCTTGAGTTGTTTGCCTTGAACGTTTTTTCTTTGCTGATAGTTTGCTATCATCCTTTTGACGACATAAAAATCACTTCAATGTCTTACTTCACATTTCACCAGGCACAACAAAAATCAAGATGGCTGGCCGCGTGTAAATTAGTACCCAGATCCCAAGGTTCTCGTGATGACCGGAAGCTGTTACGTTCTACACAGAAGTTTCAGGCCTGACTTTTATTTTTATTTTAGTGTTTTACTTTCTCGTCATTCTTTTTTCTTGTTATTTCAATGTGTCTTCCAACGGGGAACCATCCGCTTTATGGAATACTAATGCCACTTGCTTCTGCTCACTCCAAAAAATCATTGTGTATACATACATGATGTACCTTAAGTATGGGTGTGCAATGCATTGTAGGGCAATTGCAGCCTAGTCCCTAGGCGTTCTCTCTTGCCCCAGTTGTCTGCACGAAGTCTGGGAAGGAGTGGACGAGAGACCGCCTAGCAAATATTGCCAAAATACCCCAGATTTTAGCGCAAAAAACCCCTCTGGTTGAAATTTACTTGTTTCCATGCCGTATCGTGTGAAAGCTTACCGCCGATGCGACAAATCCGTATAATGGAAGTGTCCACAAACGACGGTACATGTAAGTTCTAACTTTGTGGAATAACCTTTTTAGTCCGTTATTTTACGTTGCTTTTCCGTTCAAAGTTCTGTCGTGTTCATAGTGTACTTCACCGCACACTTTTTATCGTGAGCATAATGTTTGTAGACTCAGACGAGTGCGATGTGGAGCTTGCCACCCATCCTTTGTGCAGCAACCTCAAAGGTATATTATTCCGTTATGGTAACGTACGATCTCATGCATATTTCAGTGTTGTTTATGGTGGATCTGGTAGTATTTGCTAGGTGTTCTCGGTGAGTCTCTCTCGGGCGATTTGAAATCATGCTGTTGTCTTTTCATGTTGTGGAAAAAAAAGTGCGAATAACTTTTACTTGCGTACATACAGGGTAAAAGAAAGTATTACATGATGTATCTATTAGGATTATACATTTTTACGTTTACCTAGAGGCTTTTCTACCTTTTAAAGTCAAGTTATTTTAGCGAACCCCAGGTGAGTCGGTAAGCTCAGAGATCGGTGTCTAGCTTCTTCACTTAACGGAATCTTTGTACATGATGTCCTTCGTTTTGTTTTCCAGCTGCTACGGCAGTTGAACTTTAGGAAACGTTATTTAGCTTGTCGGTACATTGTTGGTCATCTGATGAAAATATTTTAGCAGTATGAGAGAAAGAGAATGCGTACTATGTACAAAGAAAGTAAAACATTGCGTCTAAAGAAGTAATGCCTGATTTATTTAAGCATACAACTTCGGAAATTGGCAAAGGCTGTAAAATGAGGTGTAGAAAAAAAAGGGAAATTCCTGGGGGTGGGGGGGAGGGGGGCTACCAAAGACCCTCTGGAATGGAAATTCCAGGGGGGTGGGGGGCTTTAAACTGAAGAACCATCCTTGGGGGGGTATGGATATTTTCTGGAACCACACATTCTTTGGAGAAATTCTTTGGAGAAAGTGACGTCTAGAGAAGGGAATTACTGGCAAAATTGAAAATTATGAGCCCGTTGAACTTATCACTTTTCTCAAGCCATTTTACACCAAGATAACAAAAACAAACAAGGGGAAGATTATGAACCAGAAATACTGAAGGTAATGATTTTTATACAGCACTTACAGACACTTGAAAAACAAAGTACCCTTGTTGCTATAGCCTATAACTGTTTCGCCAGTTTCTCTGGATTGAAAAAACTTTAAAAACATTGACAAAACTGTTGTTTTAACTAAAGGCATGATACATGATATTTGCAGGGTTTGATGAATAAATTATTTTTGCACATGATTCATCTGCATTTTTTCTGCAAATTTATGATAAGCTTCTCACAATTTTTTCATGAATATTATTAATAAGTGCATGTGATCATATGATTTTTCTCATTCAATTTGGAATAAAATATAAGCTTTTGTAAATTTTTTCAAAGACCACAAATTGCACTCACCTGTATTTTGTGAGTCTTTGGAAAAATTTACCGGTACTCAACATGCTTATTTATTCCAAATAATTGCACTTGAAACCATGTGATTACCTATACAAACTGTAACACTGGCAGTAAAAAAACGAGGATCACTGATGCTGCATAAAGAAAATACTTTGCTTAGCACAAGTGGCAAAGTGGGAAGCATGTAAGGAAGTTACAGCTGAAGTTCAAAAATAAATTAATGTGTTCCAAACTTTAAATCAGCATCTTGGTGAAGCACACTTTGATCAGTGCATAGATGCACTATTCACGCTTATGAAAAGATGGAACAGGAAGGGAAGGCTTGACAACTACTGTCTATTCATCTAAAAGGGGCGCTAAGTAGAGAATTTACTGTAAAGTGTATAAGCATATTTACACACCTGGAGGAGAGTAGTCCAGTTGAGTGTAAGTTGCCTTAAATCCCTGGAAGCTTCTACCAGCAGGAAGATTACTGAAAAACCGCACCCGCATGCGTTCATTAGTGGAATAATATATCAGCGGTTGACTAGATTCCTTAACACCACATCTTATTCCACTTGCAGCACCATCTGCATCATTGTAGCCATCCATAATTTGCAGGTAATCACATGTGCATGAACCATCTTGCCCACAACTTTCAATGTTCATGTCTGTAACTTCTAACTTCAAAGGTTTACCCTTTGGTGCAGTAATTTCCCAATGGCAGTCCTGTTTGCTTGGATAGTTCCGCGGGAAGAATGGACTGGTGATTTCTCCTGATGAGTCCGTCAAATTCGCTGCACTGGGGCACACTGATGAGAACAAGAAAAGTTTCGTTTACTGATGAATGAGAGTACTGTTTCACAATGTTTGTTTTTAATTAATCCTGCACATTAAATTTTTTGGTCAGATGTTGTTTGGTAACACAACACATCCAACCCACAATTACTCAATACCACAGAAGCACATTGCTACATGTTAGAATGTATTAATTGCCAGTAAGTGTGATTAAACCAAAACCATGTGATCAGTAACCAAGTCACTGCAGCAGCTTTTTTAATAATGAAAGTTGTACACTGTATGCCAGTTACACAGTGCCTTCTGCTTTCATTATACAAGAAATGACACACAACGTTTGCCATTCAGTAGTGTTGCTGGCTTTTAACTGCTAAATCCTTTCCACACTGATTAGGAGGATAGCATCCACAGCCATATGTCAAATGGGTTATTGGCCAAGCTTGTTCGGTCAAGATGGTGGGATAATGGCCAAGTTCTTTTTTTGCGTGTTTATGGACCGAGACAAAGTCGAGGTCCATAAACACGCAAAAAAAGAATGAGGCCAATATCCCGCCATCTTGACCGAACAAGCTTGGTCAATAAATGATTTGACATATACCACCTAACCCCTCAATTGAAGGGCTGAAAGCTAAACTATCGTATGTGATGGTCTGTGCGAATGTACTTTAGGCCCGGTTTTTTTTTTGAAAACAAAGCGTGCAACAAGAAAACAAAATACAGGGCAATGTTCTTTGACAAAGATGGAGTCCACATGTCAAAATTCAGCCAATTCTGAGCAATTTGAAATTTTGACACTAAATCGTCACATACGATAGTTTTGCTTTCAGCCCTTCATATTAAGTCTGCCTTATTAACATTCATGAAGCAATGCCCAAGGGTATTCGTTATTGAAAACTAAGTGCCAAATGCTCATAACTGAATTAAGAGAACAGCACTCATAAACAGCACACAAGATGCCCATCCGACTTGGAAATGGACGACTCTTTCAAATGCAGTGCTTATTACCAGTGAGTGTTTTGCTTACTGATATTGCTCAAGAAGCTTCCTTAGCTGGAAAACAGTGCGTAACATTCTTGCTTGACTTAAAAACAGCACACAGTAGCCTTGGTTAACCTTAAGCCAGTGCGCATAGATTTTGTCCGACTTGAAAACAGCACTCAAAAGATTTAGGGTTATTGTTAAGTTTAGAGTTAGGGTTAAAATTAGGGCTAGGGTTAGGGTTAGGGTTAGGGTTAGGGCTAGGGTTAGGGCTAGGGTTAGAGCTAGGATTAGGGTTAGAGCTAGGGTTAGGGTTAGAGCTAGGGTTAGAGGTAGAGATAGGGTTAGGCCTAGGGCATTGCTAACGTTAACTTTAACGTTAAAGGAAGCAGCGCATTTTGAGTCTCAATCAGCTTAAAGGGTTCTTCCAAAATGAAAAGAGTGCACAGGTTTCTTGTTTGACTCTTAATTATTTTGGAAAGGCTTTGGCCGATATAACTGCTGAAGAGGGTGATTTGGTTGAAATTGGCATACAGCAGGATCAGACTTGATTCTAACTCAGTGCTCAAAAAGCTTGCTGTCGGCCGAGAAATAGAATAAAATATCAAAGACGGCTGTTTTTACTTGAAGATAGGTTTTGGCCAATACCAACAACTTCTGTTTGTGAGCAACACCGAAAATTTGAGTTAACGATGTTCAAGGGTAAAATAAGAGTTAAAAGTTAGAGTAAGCTGTTTCCTGTCGGTTTCTGCTTCGAAACAGAGGTTTGACTGGCATTTCGCGTGCTTTGGTCATTTGAAACGATCTTGAAGGGTTCATTTTCGCCGTCAAATGGAACCAGTGGAATGAAAATCGTATCACAAATCAACGTAAATGATGACAGTGAAAAAAATGGAACAAAATACTTCACTATTTTTGTTGGCTTGAAATTGGCTTCAAAACATACATATGAAATTTAATCCCTATCGTCTGTCGACGGATTCATTTTCATCGTCAAATGGAAAATATTGAATGAAAATGTATTAAAATCAAAGTAAATGACGACAGTTCAAGAACTTGGACAAAAACTTAACTAGTTCTCAAGATATTCTTTAGCTTAAGACGGTAGAAAATTTGCATACCCGGTACATTGAATTGTGAAATTCGATTGCACACGATTCGCGTGAAAACTATTTTAACTGTTTATCTCAGGTGAAAATGCTTTTTGCTGTTAATCTTGTGTGAAAATACTTTTTGCTGATATTTACAAGACTCCACATAAGCGAACTAACCGAGGTACTCGATGCAAAAGTGGGTTACATGTTAAAATCTGCCAGCATGTTAATCTCTACGTGTGTTTACATGACCAGACAGCTGATCATGAGTTTTGTGCTTTTGAATATTTGCCGCAACTGCGCGTGGCAATGACACTTTTCCTTGCACTGTTTTCCAAGATACTTCAGCTCATCGAAAACGGACCGACTTCTCGTGATGCCAATTGCCCACTCTTAGATGAATTTTCCGTGATGCTTTCGAGGTGAAAATTTTTTCACTGCAGCCGAGCGAATTTCATTTCCAGTCCTCGCCAGAACTTTTCAAGGTGACAGTGCCCTCTGTGATCGCAATGAATTCTGGGAATCAAACGACCTCTCGAATGCGGAAAACACCAAATCAACAGTCCCACTTTTTCTCTCAAGTCAAAAAACAACTCTCCTTTCCCAATTTCTGCCACGGCAACCTTTGGTAAATGGGCCAACACTCTCAACTACGGGCCGCTTTTAACATGTGAGTTGCTTTCAGACTGTCCCACCCGGCTCTGCCTTAGTACTCTGTGCTGCAAAATGCCGATTTGCTCGTTCTGGCAGTCAACTGAAATCTCTTTGCATTTGGCAAGCACAGAGAAACACCACTCACTTCTTTGAGAAGTGTCTGACTTGCGGTTCAAAACACTTTAAATGACGTCTTTTCGACTACCAGGCTGGTGAGTTTCCATTAAATTTACTTAGCGATCGACACCTAGAGCCACGTAAGTTTCCTATCAGTAAAACTTAAATCGATGTTTTAACCGCCAAACGTGTAGTCTACGTCACACTATCAAACAATCGTTTCTACTCATCAATCGTTTCACATGCTCTTCAGGTCATTCAATTCGCGTATGAATATTAATGCGTATACAAATGAGCTTAAGTTGAATTGAAGGGCTGAAAGCGAAACTATCGTTAGGTATGAGATGGTCTGTGTGAATGTACTTTAGGCCTGGTTTTTTTTAAAACGAAGCGCACAACAGGATAACAAAATACAGGGCAATGTTCTTTGACAAAAATGGAGTCCACATGTCAAAATTCAGGGCTGTGACTAAAAGTGGGACGGGGACGTGGGACTTGGGACGCGAGGACACGGGGATGCCGGGACGTGGGACGCGGGGACGTGGGGACATGGGGACGTGGGGACATGGGGACGTGGGACTCGGGGACGCGGGGACGTGAGGACGCGGGGATGTGGGACTCGGAGATGCGGGGACGTGGGACTCGGGGACGTGGGGACGTGGGGACGTGGGACTCGGGGACGCGAGGACGTGATAAACAAACAACACCCGAATTTTCCGCTGAATTTTCAATTTACAGTTCTCGGTGGTTAAGAGAAAGGTATTACATGATGGAGTTTGTCAGCAGACCAGTAGCCATCGTCCTTGTTCTGCCGGATATGTTTGCTTGCCTATTTTACCGTGAGAGCCCTGGGAACACAATAGCTTCAGCGCAGGGGATCTTATACCTCGTGGGCAGCCATGGAGGACTTCATGAGGAGACGCAAGTGGGCCTAAACTGGAAGTACTTGATTTCCGAACTAATTAAAATTGCGGTTTACTCCTTAATTAAACTTCTGTCAACAAAGAGAGGTGAACACGGATCAAATAGGATTAATATGTCAGTATCAAATTTAGTCTTGACGATTGAGGTGCGTTCAGTCACGTTGTCTCGTTTCCGCAGTCATTTGAGAAAACCGAGCCACGTAGAAGTGTGTCGATGGCTCCGAGGAATATTTCTCGAGGAATATTCCCTACCAGCACGCTTTCCGGAGGATATTGTCCGAGTATTCAAGGCGAAGAGCTTTATAGACGATAGATGGAGAACCGTATCGAGGAAAAGCTTCTTCAGAGGATGAAATCGTTGCCTCATCATTTGGATTAATTGCGGCATTCCTTTCTCCGTGCACGAGATTGGCAATTATATCAAGAGGAGATCTTTGAGCAGCTAAGATGCTTTTTAAACAGCCTTGTCATTAGCGTACTTTGCGAAGCTCAAGCCGACGTATAAACGAGCACTCGCACGGCCGCGAGTAGTTCGAATCCTGTGATGAAGACTCAAACGAATCGCCATTTGCAAATGTCAGGGTCATCATCGTTTGTTTCACAAGAAATGGATGAAGACATTGGCTGCTTATTACTAACCCTGCCACGTAGCGGCCCCAAAAAGGTAAGCTTAGAGAAATTCTCAATTTTTTTTCTGCGAACCTTGCACTCGGAAACACTGATAAGCAGCTTTCCATTGCGAGTGGCGCAAAATAGTTCTTGTAGCACGAAAAATAAATCCCAAGGAACAGATTTCGCGACAGAGGAGTAAATACTCACTATCTGAGGACCAAAATACTACAACAGACCCCGTCAACGAAAGGTAATTCCCGTTCCCTTTACGAAATCCGCACAATGTCACTCGTAAATTATGCTCACATTTCCTGAAACAAGTTATTTTCGTGTCTTAGGCCTTATTGAGGGGGATAAGAGGGATTCCTAGAACAGGATAAAATTGTAGTTTGCTACTTATCAATGTTTATAAGAACAAGAGGGGGGTAACTCGGACATATTAGGACATTTGACTTTTCAAAATAATTTTTGGTCAAAATCCCACACTAGGGCCTGAAATTTGGTAAAACTGGATCAAATTTCCCCACCTTAGGCATTAATTATATCTCTTTATAAGTATCACAGTTCTCCACTCCCTCTCCTTTCCTACAGATCAACCGGGATACATGATGATCTTGAATTTTTGTTGGAGGAGGAGCTGAGCAGTATTCAACTCTTTGCAATGTCACACATGGAAAGACAAAATACTTGGCAGCTTCTTGATTCTTTGGCTTTGTTGCCTACAAGATTAATTCCCTGCAGGAGGCTAACTGGGCACTGAGAAGTTATGGTCCAGAGTCCTTCAATGGGACCAACTGACAGTGCAAAAGAAGACTGGACAACAAACAGAAATTGGAAAACACAATATCCATGTTAGCTCAATTTCAGGTATGTAAAATGGTTAAGACTAACCATTAAAAAAATACTCTGGGGATGTTTCGTAACTGGAAATCAATGGCTTACATGTATTGTTGCTAGTTGGTGTCAATGCAGTCAGCAGCTCATTTATGACAAATGGCCATTTTTTTTTTTCAGGTCCCACAAAAATGGATATCTTGGGAAATGTAGAAGATACTGTGGGGCATGCACTCCCCATTGAGAAGATGGCATTTTTTCCTGAGAAATTTATTTTGTATATTTTTTGATTTTATGCTATTTGAGACTAGATCAACAGGTTGGAAAAGATGTAAACAATTTGCATCTTTTCCAATCTGTTGATCTAGTCTCAAATAGCATAAAATAAGAAAAATATACTAAATAAATTGCTCAGGAATCACCAACGTTACCAGTAACATCCAGATGTATTGTCAGAGTATGCTGCTGTTGCCTTCAACAATTCTTGTTTTCATTTTAACTGTATCACCAAGTATCACCAAGGTTACCAGTGGCATTCAGATGTATCGTTGGAGTGTGCTGCTGTTGCCTTTAACAATTCTTGTTTTCATTTTCATTTTAACTGCTCAAGTATCACCAAGGTTACCATTGGCATCCATATGTTTCGTCGGAGTGTGCTACTGTTGCCTTTAACAATTCTTGTTTTCATTTTCATTTTAACTGCTGAAGTATCACCAAGGTTACCAGTGGCATCCAGATGTTTCGTCGGAGTGTGTTACTGTTGCCTTTAACAATTCTTGTTTTCATTTTCATTATAACTGATCAACTATCACCAAGGTTACCAGTGGCATCCAGATGTTTCGTCGGAGTGTGCTACTGTTGCCTATAACAATTCTTGTTTTCATTTTCATTTTAACTGCTCAAGTATCACCAAGGTTACCAGTGGCATCCAGATGTTTCGTCGGAGTGTGCTACTGTTGCCTTTAAGCTCAGTGGTAGAGCACCGGACTACCGTGCGGGAGGTCGTGGGTTCGAACCCCGGCCGGACCAACACTCAGGGTCTTTAAATAATTGAGGAGAAAGTGCTGCCTTTGTAATGACATCTACAAACGGTTAGACTTTCTAGTCTTCTCGGATAAGGACGATAAACCGTAGGCCCCGTCTCACAACTCTTCATAATTCTCTGATTCTGTGGGACGTAAAAGAACCACTAGGGACGCAACAAAACTCTGGCAGTGACCACCCCTAGTGTCTGTCTTAATTTGATATTTACATTACGGGGGCACTCATAACTCATCTTCATTAATTGTAAACTGCGTTATAAGCAGTCTGGCAAAGTCCCCCGGCCAGTGTTGTAATGCGCATTTGAATATTGCATAGAAAATGCGCAATATAAATGTGATATATTATTATTATATTATAATTCTTGTTTTCATTTTCATTTTAACTGCTCAAGTATCACCAAGGTTACCAGTGGCATCCAGATGTTTCATTGGAGTGTGCTACTGTTGCCTATAACAATTCTTGTTTTCATTTTCATTTTAACTGCTCAAGTATCACCAAGGTTACCATTGGCATCCAGATGTTTCGTCGGAGTGTGCTACTGTTGCCTTTAACAATTCTTGTTTTCATTTCCATTTTAACTGCTCAAGTACCACCAAGGTTACCAGTGGCATCCAGATGTTTCGTCAGAGTGTGTTACTGTTGCCTTTAACATTGAATTCTTGTTTTCATTTTCATTATAACTGTTCAACTATCACCAAGGTTACCAGTGGCATCCAGATGTTTCGTCGGAGTGTGCTACTGTTGCCTATAACAATATTCTTGTTTTCATTTTCATTTTAACTGCTCAAGTATCACCAAGGTTACCAGTGGCATCCAGATGTTTCGTCGGAGTGTGCTACTGTTGCCTTTAACAATTCTTGTTTTCATTTTCATTATAACTGATCAACTATCACCAAGGTTACCAGTGGCAACCAGATGTTTCGTTGGAGTGTGCTACTGTTGCCTATAACAATACTTGTTTTCATTTTCATTTTAACTGCTCAAGGATCACCAAGGTTACCAGTGGCATCCAGATGTTTCGTCGGAGTGTGCTACTGTTGCCTATAACAATTCTTGTTTTCATTTTCATTTTAACTGCTGAAGTATCACCAAGGTTACCAGTGGCATCCAGATGTTTCGTCGGAGTGTGTTACTGTTGCCTTTAACAATACTTGTTTTCATTTTCATTTTAACTGCTCAAGTATCACCAAGGTTACCAGTGGCATCCAGATGTTTTATCGGAGTGTGTTACTGTTGCCTTTAACAATTCTTGTTTTCATTTTCATTATAACTGATCAACTATC
>JAEMWC010000961.1:192500-205000 GCA_016490735.1 Pachyseris speciosa | reverse complement strand
TGTTCATGGCCCCGCACTAAGTCAGACTTAATCCCTTTCAGTTTGTCAAGCACCGCTCTAACATTTCCTGCAACATCACGCAATTTGCCAAGCGTTTCTAAACTTTGCACGTTATACAAAAGGCGTTTGTAAAACTCCTCTACCTCCCTTGGATTTTCTCCCATGATAGTTGGCAGGCCCATGATGTTGTTAACGTACGCATTAACAATTTCCGAGGTTTTCCCATATTCTGACTGAAGGATGTTTTTGGCCCTTTCGTAACCCTCGGTACTGAACGGAAGCCCATCAATAGCTGCTCTTACTTGCGGCTGAAGAAGTTCCTTTAAGTAAGCAAATTTTGTGACTGGCGCTAAACTCGTTGACTCGATTTCCGCGTAGAATTTATTCCAAAATGGCAACCATTGTTCATATGTCCCATCGTACTTAGTAATTGATAGCTTGGGTAGCTTTGCGTGCGAACCACTCGACTCCCCTTGGTTCCCTTTTCTTAGTTCTGCGGACTTCTCCTCGTATTTTAGTTTCATTTCCAACTTTTCCTTTTCGAATTTGAGTTGTTTTTCTCTTTCCTTTTCTAGTAAAGCTTCTTCACCCTCTTTCTTAGCCAATTCCAATTGCTGTCTCGATTCACTTAAGTGTTTTCCCAGATATTCAATCTCCGCGTCTACGCCCTCAATTTTCGCTTCTACTGAATTACTCCAGGTACATACCTCCTCCATCGACTCACCGCCTTCTAGTTTCTTTTCTTCGATCTTCCCCTTGACTACATCCACCTCTTTGGCCAGCGCCACCAGTGCCTCGCGATGCCTCTCAATAGTCGCGGTGTTTCCCTTTTCAACGATGTCTTTAGCCTTGTTTCGCTTGAATTCTAGAAGTTGGAGTTTCGTAGCAATCTCCTTTAGAAGTGTTTCCATTTTCGTGGTCTCGTTAGTCCCGTCGGAGGTGCCACTTAGTGTTGGAAATCAACAGTTCACCCAACACTAGTCTCGTCTCAGATATCTTTTATTCGTTACAAAGCTCACAAAATTCTCGACCGTCACCGAACACGTTTTTTCTCGACTCTCTCTTTTGCGGAACAATCCTCATTGTCCATGTATTCTATGTTCACGTGATCAACTTGTCGCTCAAACTTACTTACATTAATCTGCTGGTTGTCAATTACTACCACGATCCTTGTCACGATATGAATTTCCTGTTTTTCAAGTTTCACGCAACCATGAGTAACGCAACTATGAATCTTCAACACAGATGCTTCGTCGGAGTGTGCTACTGTTGCCTTAAACAATACTTGTTTTCATTTTCATTATAACTGCTCAAGTATCACCAAGGTTACCAGTGGCATCCAGATGTTTTGTCGAAGTGTGCTAGTATTGCCTTTAACAATTCTTGTTTTCATTTTCATTTTAACTGTTCAAGTATCACCAAGGTTACCAGTGGTATCCACATGTATCGTTGGAGTGTGCTAGTGTTGCCTTTAACAATTCTTTTTTTCATTTTAAGTATTCAAGTATCTGCAATGTTACCAGTTGTATCCATATGTATCGTCAGAGTGTGCTACTGTTGTCTTTAACAATTCTTGTTTTTATTTTCATTTTAACTATTGAAGTATCACCAAGGTTACTGGTGGCATGAGATGTCACGAATAGTCCACTTGTCTTGTGATTTAAAGTCAAACTAATTGAAACGGAATTTTTGTGACTGCCAATGATAGATAGTAGTCAACTTACATGTACTTGCGTACTTAAGGGCCCATTAAAGTATCTTTTGATGCCGTTGCTAGGGAAAAATCAATTTGCTATAACTCTGCACATGTATGCTTCAATTGGACCAAATTTGGACAATACCCATAGTGGGCAAATATGGTCCAGTACATGACGTCATCGGACCACGCCCAATGTCACGTGACCAGAAACAGAAAAATGCATTTTAACTAAATGGCTTAAACCTTTTACCCTCATTTTCTGTACAGTAACAATACAAAAGCCGTTTTGAAGAAATTTAAGCATGCGTTTTGGCTTATGATAAAAAATAAAAAAATGAGAATGGAAAATGTGCTTCTTTGACCACTCTTTTGAGCATAATTTTTTTGTTTTTCATTTTGTCGCAAAACCCATGCTTAAATTCCAAGAAAATATGATGCTCTTTCGAATTGTTTTAAAATCCAGCAAGTACAATTATCTCGCGGGGAGAAAAGTCAATTTTTTCGCGGCACCGGAAGTGGCGAGCGAATTTTCAGCGGCCTGGTGCCTAAGCATTGTGGCCAGTCACATCTGTGTTTTGTTTTATCGAACAAAATTCGAATTCACTTTCTTTTTCACAGTCAGGGTGTTGTAGATTACTTAAATTACTGTTAACTAGGTTCTCAAGCGAGGCTGATGTTGTAAGGAGAAGTTGTCCATCACAAGTTTCGAGCTCACCATTATCAGTCAGGCTTTCTATCGAGTGGTTAAAGCTAGTGGTTAGCATTAATTTTTGATGTAAGAATGAAATTCTTGTGATCTAGAGCTGCTTTCAAGGATGCTCACCGTCTTTTGCTCCATGCTGTCTTGGGAGAGCTTCGTTTATTTGTGTTATATTTAAACAATGGAGTTTCTCAGGTTCGGAAGGACAGTTCACAGACACAGGCTCACAGGATCGCACAGTTTTATCGCAAGATCGGAGCGGTCAAAAAGGCCGCGGACACAGAGTTTCTTTTGAAGTTGGTGATGATAGCGCAGCACTAATTTCAGTTTGTGTCTCCGCATCTTTGAGATTTCGATTTCCAACCTGACACTGGAAATCTTTTACTGTCACCTTTTCGAGATTTCCCCATCGACATGCAACCATCGCTGCGGCTTTCTGTTTACGTCCGTACGTAGATGACATTTTCAAGCAGAACACTCAAGTTTCAAAAATAAAGGTACGACTCACATGTTGTAAAAGTAAAGCAGAAAATTCAGGGGCACCCAACGACAAGTTTCGGTAGATACCTGTTCGGTGGAGAATGCTTCGCCTTGGGCTTTCGGTGTCGATTAAAGAGTGCACTCGACCTAAAAGATTCGCAATGGGGAAATAATGGCCCCTGAGGTTTTCGGAAAGGTCATAATTGCTGTTTTTGGCAGTTAAAAACGTCAGCTAACATTTTCGGAAAGAAAATTATTCCCTAGAAAGTTCGTGGAAAGTTCATTTCAGCTTGAATTTTCTCAAAGGAAGATTTTGTTCCCTAACATTTTCGGGCAATTAAAACTTCAGCTAGGGAGTCCGAACAGATGAAATTTTTCTAGCTAACAAAAACATCACTTAAAACAGACTTCAAACACCGTAAGGTACTTAAAAATGCCTTTCCACAGCTTTTGGTTGATTTGGCTCGTTGGGTGCCCCTGAAAATCAATTAATAAAATGTAAACAAAAGGTTTTCGATCTTGTGTTTGTTGCAACGAAGCAAAAAATGGTTACCGGCGGCTTGAACGAGCCAGCGACCGGCCGACGCCGAAGAAAGCGCGCGAAAAAATTGGGGCTGACCGGAAGTGAAATTGCACTTGGTTAGCAACCGTGTACCTTAGCAACGAGATACTTCAATGGGCCCTTAAACCAGGTGATTTCTACCGAAAGTTGCGATGCATGCTGGGTTAAAAATTGGGGGGGAACTAGTTCCAGTCTCTCATGTGCAAATCCACGCGCGTAAAAAATGGCGTCGGTTTGTTTTCATTGTTCACAAGAGAAAAAATAGCCTCCTTTTAACCCTTTGGTTTGAACTTATGGTTTTAGATAGGATTTGTAACAATCATAAGAGTGGAAACGATGTATTCCACACCCCGACTTGAAGCGAGTTGGTTTAACTCACCCGCTCTGGCACAAAATCGTTCGTGACCCGGGCTTCGTGTTTCGTAGTTTCGTACTTATCATTATCCCGAAGAGGGATTACTACAAACAGCCTTTTTTTACGGAGGAGCACCGAAGCTTTTATATCTAGATTAAAACAGTGATGCTCACAGTGCTGTTAGCTGCAATGGTTGAAGCAAGTCTTTAAATTTCCCCGCTGTAATTTACTCCGCGCGACTCGCAAACATTTTCATGTCAAGAATCTGAAGGATATTTTGAGGGAATTAAACCCTTGAATAAAATTTGGCGCAATTAAACCTCTAAACAAAAAACTTACAAATAAAAAGTTTAAGCAAGTTTAAGAGGCACCGTGCGTGGCCTCTCATTAGTATACCCTGCACCTACCTGATCACGTAATCACCAGATGCATTTTTATGTTGTGCAGTTTGAGCAACACTTTTCAAAAAACTGTTGTCATGCCTAAGGCCTTTAGCTGTTCCGACTGTGGGAAAATCTATCAAACGGGTCGAGGATTAAGAAAACATTTGAAAACGTTTCCTAGCCACAAAAGTGACGAAAACGTCTTAAGACCAATGGAGCAAGCTGCTGCTGCAGCTAAAAGTTTCCTGGACGTCCCTGCCCACCATCGTTCTGCGAGAATCAAGGAGCTTCTAAAACTTTTAACACCCGACGAATTTCAAACTGTAGTTCTGCATGGTATTTCCAAGCATGTGTCATTGTCCTCCTTTTTACTGTCGAAAAGCAAAGTTGCGCAGGGTTCTGTCTCGGAAAGCAAGTTACGAGGTGAATTGGAAGTCGTTGTTGCATTGGTGGCCGAGTGTTACCCGGACTCGCTAATTTATTCCTTAAAACAACCGTCTGTTTCTGCCCTTTTTTCAAAACCACTGGATGAAGGTGCATTCCATAGTTATAAATCTGAGAAAAAACGTGTGACTCCAGAAAAAAGCCGAGAATGGGTAAATTTTATTGATGATTTAAATATGCCTCAAAACCAACAACAAAGAGCTGAGCTAGTCAACTTCGTGGCCTCACACAAGGACGGAGACTTTTTCAAGAGCACAGTCATGCCAGTCGTTCTTAAGAAGAACTTCAAACATTTTGTTCAGTTTGCAGCAGGACTAGTGAGCAATTTTGACATTGGATATACTAAATATCAAAACATTGTGCGAAATCAGCTTGGCAAAGAATTGGCAAATGTGTTTGGGATAAATATTATGGTACCGAAAGATGACATGTGTGAAAAGCTAAAGGTGCAAAAGGAAGCTCTGCAAGAAAAGTTGTCTCTGAAGTTTACTGAACACAATGGTGTTGTTGCCACTTACACAAATGTTAAAAATGCCGTAGAGTGGCTTCTTAGCAAAGAAACTCTGCAGGAAACAATTACTGTCCCTGAAGAAAAATTACTCATTTATCACTACATTGATGCTTTTCCATGGATGCACTGGAGTAAGTTCTTTAATGGAGAAACATCAATAAGAATTAAATTAGTGGAGCCCCACAATCTGTTAAGCTCCATTGTCACAGTGTGTTCTTGGTTGGGGCCAGATGACTACAACCATGTAAGTAATCTTGGAAAAGAAACCCTTCAGCAACTGTCCACTTTGAAGTCAGTCTATCACCCACTTCTGAAGAAGAACATAGAAGTTATTGTACGTGGTGTTGCAGATGGCTGTCAGCGGAGATCAGTTACTGGAAGTTCTTCAGCCAGCTCCACGTATCCCATTCCCGAGTCACCAGAACATCACAAACAACTTGGGGACATGAGAGTAATCTGCCAGGCACCTGTGTGGAAAGTTGAAATGACTGAGAAAGGAGAAGAACAGTACAAGACCTGGTTGGGAAAGCGAGTGGATAATAATGAAAACAGGTTATTGCTAGATTTATGGGTAATGGCATTTTGCTTAATTAAATGAATTAAATTCCCTACTTAGAATGAATGACAGTAGACCTTTTTTCCCTCTTAAAACATGAGCATTAATCACTTTTGTAAACTTAAACCTTCCAAACAGTTGAAATCACAAATTATAGAGACAAGAATGATAATCTGCACATAAATATACATTTTTCAACACTTTTTAAAGTGGCCACACACCAATCATGCCCAAACCTAGCTAAAGCTGTTCTCTTAGAAGAATCACATGATGCCCACAGGTAGTTGTCATCTAGGAAATCTGGGGTACCCAGCTCTTGAAAGCTTTCATAAAAATGAAGTTATACAAGTCGCCTAAAGACAAAAGGCACCTGAGACACCTGGGCTATGTAAGACCACAGCCCCACTAGCACATTAATGTTATCAATATGGAAAACTTGATTAGTTAAGTGGTAAACTAAATAAGTTTGTTTACTATCATTTATGGCAGACGAGAATATGCAAAGAAACACCTTGGTCACACTGGACATGCTAATGCTTCTCAACTTGACCTGGAGAATTTTTACCCAGCAATGATGCACCAAGCAACAAGAGCAACAGAAACTATTGTGCGAAGAATTGGCCAAGTAGCTGATGCTCTCAAACAAAATAAGAAACCATGGTTTTTAGAAGTTCAGAGAGTTGCTCGTAAAGTTTGTTTAAACAGTTATGATGTCACATTTGATGAAAATGGTGTTTCAGCCTTCTATGAAAAAGCGGAGGAACTTTTGAATAACTGTGATTTTAGCCCTTCAGTCACTGAAATATTGGTATGTTTTTGTAATGGCCTGAAAAAAATTTTCCAATGGATTTTAAACACCCCGAAAGAATTAACAAGAGAGGAATATGAATGTCAAGCAAGAGTTCTGTTAGGATTTCAATTTGTTCTAATATTTGGCTCTGAGACAGTTACTGCAACCTTGAAAGAACTAGTAGCATACACTGGCTGTTATGTTGAGAAGGCTCTTAAAGATGCAGCCTTGAGTGGACTCCCTTTGACTTTGCACAACTTCAGTGATAGCATCATGGAAACCAGACAAAGATGCCAAGCAAGGCAACTACATTTACAGTGGTGGGCGAACAGGTGAGACAGGAAAGACTGATTATCAAAGACGAGTACTCACCCAACAATTCTGTCATGAGTGGGCGTCTGTTGAGAACAGAGAAAAGAAAGGCTGCAATTACTCATCAGATTCTAAAGTCTGCAAACAGGAAACTGAGGATTTACCAAAACATCTAAAGAGAAAGAAAATGGTAAGAAATATTTAAATGACTCTGTAATTTCAAACAAACAACACTTCAATTCATTTGAATAGTATGCTAACTTCTATAATACAATATAGAATGATTAAGGACTACTGGAGACGCTTCTTGTGTATGGTGCTGCTTTGTCCAAAGAAGTTCACAAGTGATTCCTCTCATGAACCTAGTTTTTAATTGTTTTTCATTAAACATTCACAACGTTGTGCTATTTTGTTTACAACAGCACATTCCTTTTCAAAACACCACAAGAAAGGCAGCTCAAGATGATTCAGCTCGTGGTATATCGCTAACTGCTCCTGAAATTGAGGTACACGTAGGGACTTATATTAAGCACTGACTGTGCAACCAATAAAATGTTTAACTTATGAATATTTTGGTCAACATATCCAACAAAAGAATGTAAATACATCACTTTAACTCAAAACAAACGAAATCAATTTCAATGAAATGAGTTATAATTATGTAATTAACAGAGCTAGAAATTGGAGCAAAAGTGAAATCAGATGACAACTTACCTCTGGTAAATTATTATTTCAGACAAATGATTCAAATAAAGATGTTGACGATGGTATCTGTGCCCGTCCTTGTCCAGATAACCTGAACGACTCCAACATAAAACAGATGACAGATCAATTTCTTCACGCCGCGAAGACACATTTCCAGTCGTCCAGTGTTGTAGAAATTACCCTCGAAACTGCCAAAGATTTTGCCTCTAAAGCCGCCAATAATGACGCGGTAACCAACTTAACACACTTGCACAGTATCACATCAACTGTTCAAAGTCTTAATATCAGAAGATCCGATTCAAGAGTAACACACGAGTTGTTTACCATGAAATTGAACACAAGCAAGCCTCAACAGTCAGGCGCATTTGTCATTGAGCACCAAAAGGAAAAATCAGCCATCCTTCGAAGAAAAATCGTTGTTCCATATGCAAACGTGTTGGGATTGCAAACCACTGAAAGAAAAATAATTCTTGACTCTTCCAAAAGGCCGCAAACATTCTACAAAAAGAAAGACGAGTCTGCCCGAAAGTGTTCAGCGACGTGGACAGAATGCTGCGAAGCGCCTGATACGTCTGGGTCATGCGAGAAAATTCGACTTGAAATTCAATTTAACCAACCAAACAAAATCCTGAATGGTTTAATTCACTCAGACATCCATCTTCAGATGGCAGCGAACGAAGGAATTCGAGAAACATACGATCGCCAGAGTCAAGAGATCATGGAGTCGGAAGCGTTCTTCCCCATAGCTAAGGACCCAACAACAGTTCGCGCAGCACAGCTTGCCGTTTTAGAACTGCTCAAACAGCCAGAAGGAAGAGATGTATCATGGCTAATTAAAATGTTCGGTGGAATCCATCAGCACTTCAAGCAATCGTTAAGTCGGAGTATTTGTCATGTTCCGGTTCCAGTTAGTCTTGTCGAGAAAGAAGAATAACCTTGATACGGTGAGAGCTCCATCTTATCTCGCAGTTTCGAACAGCTATCCACCGTTATCTCAGCATAAATAACACTTTAAGTTAAGTAATCCGATGTCTTTTGCCTGGCCTGGAGTGTCGCAAGCGAAGTTTGATAAACGCTTTGTTGTGAAACACAAAACACCAGTGTTTACTCAGACTACATGTGAATTTCACTTCGCGAAACGCTCTCGAATGAATGGACCCCCAAATGTGTTTGCGAGTCGTGCGCTGATTGGTCGAAATTTGAAGACCTGTCAAACTGAGGTCAGCAGGAAGTTCCCCAAAATTCGTGAGGTGGAACAGGCTTAAATTAGGCATTTGAGTTTGTGCCACAGGATACCCACTTCGTTTGGTGTAATAATGAATCGAAACACAAAATAATGTTGTTTGAGCTATAGTAAATGTTTGTAATAAAAAAAAAAATGTGCTCAACAGATGAGAATGAAAAGGGTTAGTTTTAAAAGAAACTGTCAGGTGCTACGTCTTTTGGGGAGTGAAACACGAGAATATGGTTTGTCAACGGAATTGACCACCGTAAAGAGATTAAAAAAGCTGATGTTTCTAGTGTTTGCCCTTCCACAGATCGCATCGAGGAATTGCGGTTATGTATGGTTTGTGCACAGAATCTGGAGCTACGTAAAAAACGGAAATAAATAGAATGAAAAGCGTTCATTGATACGATTTGAAAGATGAATTTTTGCTCTAGATTTTTCCCCCTTCCGGTGTTAACTTGATCCCGGGAGGGGGGTGGGGTGGGGGTGGGGTGGGGTGGGGTTGGGGGTGTACTCCCAGAAAAATTGGGTAGGGTGTGCGGCCCCCTTCTCGAAACACTTACCTTATTTCAGAACAAAAACAGCGTTTCTCCCAACCCTATTTCAGACCTGATCAAAAATTTGATACCCTGTTTCAGACTTATTTCATGTGCGCGATAAAAGATAATTAAGGACAAAAAAGAAGGGTTTTTGCAGATGATCTTATCGCCTACTGTCGAAGAAGTAGCTTCTTCTAAAAAAGTATACCCAATCCAAGACGAATGGACAAACCATACCTTATTTCAGACCAAAATGTTCAAAATCGATAACCTATTTCAGACCAACACGGCTAAAAATCCATACCCTTTGGTGCCCCATATACCTGATATAGCGCATATGAGGGAGTACCACCTCCCCCGACCTTTTTTTTCTTTTTCATTCGCTGATAATTATTAAAAGCAAATTAATGGTACCCAGCTACGCCATTCTTTTTCTTTTTTTTTTTCTGTTTTTGTTTTTGTTTTTTGTGAATGATATATGAAATAAATCATACATGAACTGCGGAAATGAAATCAAATGAAGAATGATCCTCGCAGTTGTGAACGCAAATTATGCAATTGCGAAAAGAAGCCTGAAAAAATTTCAGGACTTCAACGGGGTTTTAACCCGTGACCTCGCGATACCGGTGATGACCCCAATGAAGTCGATGACCCCGTTGAAGTCCTGAATTTTTTTCAGGCTTCTTTTCGCAATTGCATAAATTGCGTTCACAACTGCGAGGATCATTCTTCATTTGATTTTTGTTTTTTGTAGGTTATATGTTGAGCACCAATTCTTCAATCAATACAAAGACCCTAAACCTGAACTATACGGTCACTACCTTGACGACGGCTTCGGTGCAGTGTTTTGAGGAACTCAATGAATTTATAACCTCCGTCAATTCCTCTCATCTGGCTCTGAAATATACCTTGGAAATTATAGAAGCTTCGCTGGCTCTTCTTGATATCAAAGTTTCTATCCGTGGCAATAACTTATGTACCAGTGTGCTCTCCACAGATTCTCACAGTTATTTATTGTATTCATCTTCACATCCATCTCACGTCAAATAATGAAAGCCACTGCTCCCTGTTACGGTCGTAGGAAAATCCACGGAAATTTAATCAAATCAACATAGCCGGCGTTGAGTAAATTTTTCACAGACAAAGGAAAACGTGCTATAATTGTAAACGCTCACAAAATAAAAAATTAGAGTTATAACTGAACATACATTAATTGAGTGAACTCGCCTACCAGTAAGCGAACGAGTTGTAGAGGCGTAGGCGAGTTTACCGGTATTCCTAATTCGGCCAGGTTTTCTTAATAAAAAAAAAAAAAAAAAAACGAATGCGTGATTTGGTCTTCTGCATTATTGTTTGTTGTCTCGTCACTTTCTCACTCTCCCCGCCGCATAGAAAGTGATCCTAATTTTCTCACGGCTCAATCACAGTGTTTCCGGTGACAAAAATTAGTTTTGACAGCCGCACTTGCGAATTTTCACGCCTTCTTCTTTACACGGGCTGACTCACTGACAGATTGAAATTCAAATATGTAAGGAATGCGGGGTCCACAACCCCGCATTCCTTTGTAATACTTCTAGATAGACTCCGCTGCGTCTCGTCATGCCTGGTAAGTAACTGTGTTTTCTTGTTAATCCTTTGACATCCGTGCCTTATGCTTGCTACTTTCGATGCTGATGTTTACTTCAGGAAAACTGTTGTCCAAAAATGCATATTTCTTTGATTTTCATTCCTAGAATGTGTGGATATAAACTCTCGTAATGATCTCGAGCTGGAACTGAGTGAGTAAATGATCCATTCCAGTTCCTATCGAAATCTCAAACAATAATTTTTGTACCTTTCTTCGGATTCTTAACATGTACTTTTCCCTGGTTTTCACTCACTTTCCAGCTCGAGATCATTACGAGAGTTTATATCCACACATTCTAGGAATGAAAATCAAAGAAATATGCATTTTTGGACAACAGTTTTCCTGAAGTAAACATCAGCATCGAAAGTAGCAAGCATAAGGCACGGATGTCAAAGGATTAACAAGAAAACACAGTTACTTACCAGGAAAGTCGTCCATGGCTGCCGACGAGGTATAAGATCCCCTGCGCTGAAGCTATTGTGTTCCCAGGGCTCTCACGGTAAAATAGGCAAACATATCCGGCAGAACAAGGATGATGGCTACTGGTCTGCTGACAAACTCCATCATGTAATACCTTTCTCTTAACCACCGAGAACTGTAAATTGAAAATTCAGCGGAAAATTCGGGTGTTGTTTGTTTATCACGTCCTCGCGTCCCCGAGTCCCACGTCCCCGAGTCCCACGTCCCCACGTCCCCACGTCCCCGAGTCCCACGTCCCCACGTCCCCACGTCCCCGCGTCCCCAAGTCCCACGTCCCCGCGTCCCCGAGTCCCACGTCCCCACGTCCCCACGTCCCCGAGTCCCACGTCCCCGTGTCCCCGAGTCCCACGTCCCGGCGTCCCCGTGTCCTTGCGTTCCAAGTCCCACGTCCCCGTCCCACTTTTAGTCACAGCCAAAATTCAGCCAATTCTGAGCAATTTGAAATTTTGACGCAAAATCGTCACATACGATAGTTTCGCTTTCAGCCCTTCAATTATTATCACAACAAATGCTGAAAAAACTCTTTTTAAGTACATGTATGCTACTTACACATTTCATCAGTGATGCTTTCATAAGTTAAGTTAAATCCAGGGCGACGATTGCTGTATGTGTCCAATGTAATAGTCATAAACTTCTCTAAAGAGTACACAGGAGGAGGAATCTGTTGACCACAGAGCTGGAATGGGGTCCTGTTATCATCTGATGCCACATTGGTGATTGAAAGACGGGCACCTGTAGATTGACTTGTACAGAATGTTTCAAGATTTGTTTCCAAAGTGAAGGCATGGAAGGTTAACTTGATTCGCCCGCTGGGAACAGTAATACTCCAGCTACAGCCTCTCAATGATGCTGGGAAATTGCTTGGAAAGTCAGGACTGGATACATTTCCACTTGATTCATTAAAAGAGACTCCACAAACTGCAAAAACAAAAATGCCCTTGTCTGTCAAATGCTCTTAAGAAGGCAATTTTGTGGTGATGTTCATAAGACAAGTGAATTCATACAATATGGGAAAAATTCAATCCTCTTATAGGAGTACCACCAAAAAAACTAACAAAGACAAACAATAATGAACATGAGGATTCCAAATAAATATTTATATATTTGCTATTGATTACAATGTTTTGGT
>JAEMWC010000961.1:182500-187500 GCA_016490735.1 Pachyseris speciosa | reverse complement strand
TCTTGGATGATTTCTTTGGGAATGGGTAACAGCGATGAAATATAAACAAATTTTTGAATAATTAAGGACTTAATTATCATCACCTTCCCATAGATCGAAAGACCTCTTGAAGACCAGATATTTATAAGTTTTTTAACACTATCTAGTTTTTCTATAAAATTCTTTTCATGTAACAATTTCAAGTCGTAAGAATAATGAACACCAAGGGCTTTAATTGGTTCATTAGGCCATTTTATGCCAAAAGGTTTGGCTTTGTTTTCCTTAGTAGATCCGATCCACATGCCTTCAGTTTTGGTAGTATTTATCATAAGACCAGACACTTTCTTAAAGACGTCAAGAAGGTTGAAAAGAGCTTGAGCCGAGTTTATGTCAGACAAAACTGCGGTCATATCGTCTGCGTATTGAAGCAGCTTTGTTTCTTCATTGCCAATCATAATACCCTTTATCGCTGGACTGTTCCTTATTGCTATTGCTATAGATTCAATTGCTACTGACCCACACGGATTTTTTGATATGCTTTAGAGTTGCTATTGATATGTTTTTGATATACCTGTCATTATGAGGTATGTTTTTAGTATTACATATCAAAAGTGTATTTTTGAGGCATACCAGGAGAGTAACAAAAACATATCAAAAGTGTGATTTAACTGTCTCTTTTTTAACATACCAAATACATAGCTTTTAGTGAGTACCTTAACTGTAGAAAAAACATATGAATAGTGTACTTGGTATTTCTTAGTGTACAAAATACCTCAAATGTATTTTAATAATTTATGTAACATACAAAAATTGTATATAACATAAAACATCAAAAGTGTACTTTGGTGTTTCTGGGTGTACAGCATATCAAAAATGTATGTTAACAACTCATGCATACAGAAATATTCTATTCAACAGGGAGAGTAATACCATTAAAATGTTTCCTACGAGTTGGGTGCAACACCTAGGTATATAGAAGCACCACCAGTATCAATTAAAAAGCTTTTGTAAAGTATTTGCTCTACATGAATACAATGCAGTTGCCTGTTGTCAGACTTGACTGCTGTAAGGTGCTCAATTGTTGCCTTGGGAGCGGAAATATTGTCAGAGGAAATCGCCTTTTTGGTGTCTCTCAAACTTTTTAACAACAGCTGCAAGTGAGTGCCTCAATACATGATGAATTGCCACAAGGAGCCCTGCATTTAACAAAGTACTTTATTATTCAAACAGATTTGGTAATACCTGCCTATTTGTAAAATACGATGATGTTATGGTTACAGTCATTTACAAAAGAACAAATATATAAGCTTAAGCTTACAATAAAATACAACCCTAAAATCACATAATCCTAAAGCGGCCTAAAGTCACACAATTTACTCAGTGACTTATCAAAAAGCTCATGAAACTTAAGACATTAATTTATAAAGTCCTTTGAAATGAAATAAACGTAAAAGCAGGCGTTTATAAGCGATAGAGTTTTCTCACCTACACCATAAACACAAATCAAATGATATTCGAGGACAAATGGGTCATCTGAAACATGTTTTTATCCTCCACTGAAGACGAGTCTTCACAAAGCGTGTTTTTTGGCGAAATCTCCGCCATGCAGAAATTGGATTCATATCCCCAAGATCTGAACAATTCAGTGGAAAAGAGGCAAATGAAGTTAGATATTTGTCGGAGGAAAGCGAATTACAAGTTCCACGGTAAGGCACAAGATTCTCTGAAGACTTCAATCAGGTAATCCAGCGGACTTTACACAGCAACAGCCAATGATAGCGTGCGAATTTTCACGTGACTATCCTCGTGCTTTTACCAAACAAAGAAACTCTATTCATTCTCTTTTGGCGCCCGTCTTTGAATAGTCTAGCCTCCTTCGAGACGTCTTTTGGGCTCGTCACGCGTTCCTTGCGAGCCCAAAGACGTCTGCGAAGGAGGCTATGCATAGTCTTTTCTGTTGCTCGATTGTGTGAAAATAATTGTTCTTTCTTTCCCTTCGCGAAGATGTCTTTTTCGTTGTTCAGTGGAAAACAGCGTTAGCGTAGTAAACAAAAGGCAAGTTTGTGGCTCCGACGTCCAACTAAATGAAGGCATCACCGTGGATGTATCAGCCGGTACGAGGCAAGCCAATGAAAGTTTTTGGTAAGTGTACACAAAAGGATGAATTCTTAAATTGTAAAAGGCCGTAACTTGTCAAGGACATAGTAAAACCTGAAATAACAAAAGCATCGCATAACATTTAGTGCTCTTCGAGCTGAACAGTGTTATCCATCGCGGCCACAGTCGTCGTGTCTTGAGGTCTTTGAATCGGTACAGTACGTTGCCCAGTATCCGACCAGTTACAAAATAATTTAAGTTGAAGCGATGCGGGTTTCCCTCGAACGAAGTATTCCGAAAGGAAGCCCAACATTTCACCTTTTAAATCCAAGGTTTGGTGGGCTTTTAGCTTGAAAAACACTTGCAGAAGCACAGGCTTCCCAAGCTCAAAATCATCTTGTTTATATAGAGATTTGTATGGGAAAGTCGCCGGTTTGTAAAAAAATGTGTAAATAACTATCTAATCAGAAATAAAGTTTTCCTACCTCAAATGTGTTGCGTACTTGTCTCTTGTGCCGCTTTTGAAGCCATTCTGACGCCGTTTAGTGAAGTTTTTCGAAATCGTTGTCTCTCCTTCTAAAAGAAGTAGACTACTTCTTTTAGAAGGAGAGACAACGATTTCGAAAAACTTCACTAAACGGCGTCAGAATGGCTTCAAAAGCGGCACAAGAGACAAGTACGCGACACATTTGAGGTAGGAAAACTTTATTTCTGATTAGATAGTTATTTACACATTTTTTTACAAACCGGCGACTTTCCCATACAAATCTCTATATAAACAAGCTGATTTTGAGCTTGGGAAGCCTGTGGCAGAAGGCGCATTTCTGTTCAGAAGAGTGAAATTTTGGCTATATAGGTTGTTTACCATTTACACGGGAAAACCGGTTGGTCGACGGTTGCAGTAAATGGTACGCATCACATACCCAAATGAAAATTTCCACGGAACGCGCGTTCCATTTACACAGACATTTCCAACGGTCAGGTTTACAGAGCGATCCAAGCCGAAAGCCCTGGAACTGGTAGAAATGAGCAAATGGAACGCACATTTTCATTTGGAAATTCCGTTTGGGAATTTTGGACTACCTTTCAAGAAATTCCGTTTTCCCCGGAAATTTTCCATTTGGGAAGACCAAAATAGGCTTTCCATTTACATTCCAACCGAAATTTCCGGATTTTTTTGGTAAATGGTAAACAACCATAATCACAAGCTCCACAATTTGTGTTGACGGTTATAACGCAAACAGCGGCGCGCGTCACGTCGTTTGAGCATCAAGGTGACCTTTGGATAACAGTGAAATTGCAAGGGTTTGAATGGGGAAAAAGAATCGAATTTGAAGGCAAAATTAGGAATGATTTTTCAGTAAAATGTTCTCACCTGACGTCTTTTATAGTTCGTTTTGTGTCCTGTCTGATTTCTTGGTTGATTTGAACAGATTTCGTGGAGATTCTATTGCAACGGCTTCTCTCTCTGAAAATGTACCAAATATAATCTTATGGCAGGGTAGTCCGGATCCACTGACGGAAAACAGCCATAAATTCGTTCCAAAGGCTCCAATCACGTTGAAATTTCACGTGGACCTCAGCAGATAGTTACAGAACACATCCATTGTAGGCTCCGGAGGACCATCAACATGGAGAGGGAATTATTCCTGAATAATATCTAGAATCTTCTCCGTTGAGACCATCTAAAGAGTCTTGATTCAAATGTCTAGTGCTCTAATCGTTTTCAAATATGGCTCAGTTGGTGACTCAGCCTACACGGACCTGTGAGTCAAATTACTTACTCACCCGATGTCCAACAGTCAATTGATTCCATGAACAATCAATCACACCCAATTGACCATTGGCCACTGGGTAATTAATTTGACTCATAGGTCCATGTGTTTGTTTCACATGACTGTATTTTGGATAAGCAGAAGTTGAAACAGGGGATTCTCATTCAGACCTTTCTGTTGACTCTAGTATATGGCATTGCAAAAGCCCAATGAAAGCGATTACTCTGATATATTTCTCAAAGCAATGAGAGGTTTTAGTGAAGGCAGATTGAGTACTTGCAAGGAGCCCAAAAGTGGGGAATAAACACAACATCGGTGGACAGACTGGGTGGGAGGGCGAACTATGACTGCTGGAAGGGCCCTCCTTCCAAAAATTTGAGGAAAAACATTTAACAGATTGACTGATTGAGCTGGCAAACTGCGACTTTGACTTGTCCAAGGATGTTTTCCATGAATCAGTGAGAAAGTTATGTTTAATTATGTTGTTTGGTCGGATACTGGGCAACAAAGGGGCTCTACAGAAATGCAAATATCATGACGGATACAAAGGTAAAAACGTCGTCCTTTTTTCAATATAATATAGACTAAATCGGCTGTCTGAGGGCCACATTTCAGAACTCTTGCGATTGAGGAAGGAAAGTTAGCAGTTTTAAACTGAAGTGATCAGATACTAGGCAACATACTCAGGGTTCGTGCTACTCCTTGAAGTCCTTGAAAAGTCCTGAAATTTCATTTTAGATTTCAAGGGCACTTCAAAAGCCCTTGCTGAGAGTGCTTGATTTTCATTGGGATGGGAAACAATATAGGATTATACCAAAGTCGGTAGGTAAATTTGTGTTCCATGCTTCATCTGGATGAACTTTTTTGAAGTTTCTGTCAACCAATGAAAACATTTCAAAACATAGTGCAAGAGAAAGTAAACTTGCTATGAACACTTCTTGAAAACTCCTTGAATATCATGTGCCCAAACTATGCATACTGTAGTTCAACCTGAATATTTTGAACATGAGGTTATTGTAAAAGTACTGAGATCGAGCTATTCCAAGTCCATTTTTCGGTAGGTCTTAAATTATCCTGAGTACTCTAGATCTAGTGAATTAATTACTAAACCAGTCTAGAATTGCTACGTGTAATTTACAAATGGTCATG
>JAEMWC010000961.1:172500-177500 GCA_016490735.1 Pachyseris speciosa | reverse complement strand
GGCTAATGCTCGAAACGTCAGCTAATCGAATCCCCGTACGGTGGTCAATTTACATTATCAACTCCGTTGATAAACCAAATTTTCGTGCTTCACTCCCCCACCGACGCAGCCCCTTTATTATAGGTATATAAGCTTTATTACTTGGGCTTCCCGCATCTCGTGGGTCGCCAAGGTCTAAAATTACTGTCCGTTCTTCTTTTTCTTCGAGTTTCGTCCACAAAGCTCACTTCGGGCGTTTCTGCGCAAGCGCTAACTAATAATCATCATTTTGGAATAAAGTAAACTATTTTTACCTCATTAGCTTTTCAGAATGACAATGGCCTAGCGGTCATCTGTACCGCTGGTGATGCAGATGTTCCGGGTTCGATTCCCACTATTGACACCTTTCTTTTTTTCTTTTGCGTTCCTTTTTTTTTTTTTTTCATCTTTTTTAAATATTTTTTTACAATTGTGTTATAATTATTGTAAGTTATAAATGGTTGAGCTGTAAAGCAATTTTCAAGGGATATATGTTTATAGGGGTCTATGGATATACACTGCAAAGAGACAGACGAACTGATGAATGATGCCTGTTGTCACATGTCAGAAAATGTCGATTCACCTTGTGTCTTTGAAGTCTGAACAACTAATATGTTAAAAGGAGTGTCCATACGAAAGTCTGCAAGTTCAACTGCGAGAAGAAAGCTTTTAACATGACCGAACTTACCTCCAGATGTTTTTAATTAGACTGCCATGTTTCCCCGTGTCCACTCCATTAAGAGGTAGTAGATTTTGTTGAATAACTCAAGTACGGGATATCATACACCCCTGAGACTTTGACAGGTAGTTTATTTACTATTTTTCCACAATATCTCAATTTCTGGACATTTGTTTTTGAATGATAAGAGATTACATGTAGTTTTAACTTGCATGACTTGAAACTGACCGCAGAAACGTTTGGCTTTCTTATGTTTCAAATGACCCTGAATTGATGTATTTGTAAACAGTTTCACTCTGTTGATTATTTTCTCCTCACATTTCACCGAGACTCCATTAACGTTTATGTGAAATAAAACCACATCGTTCGATAATCACTTTCTTTCTCAAACAAATATCCATCGAAGCGAAAACAAGTGTGCTTAGTTTTTTTGGAATCAATACACTATTTTATCATATTACATTGCAATGAACCTCTGTGGCCAAGAGGTCATTGTTCCTGCCTCTGACTCAGCTAACCCGGGTTCAATATCTATTAGTGGCATATATCACGGGCTTTTTTTTTTTTTCATTTCTCTTTTTCTTCTTTTTTACAAGTGTTACAATTATTGTTCTCAATGGTTGAGCTGTAAAGCAAGTTTGTAATTTTAGGGGCACATATGTTGATAGGGGTCTAAAGAAAGACTCCAACACAAGCTAAGCACAATGCGTCCGATGTAAGAATTTTCGTGGGTTGCGGGTAAATTGTCGCAGGTTGTGGGTGAATTGTTGCGGGTCGCGGGTAAATTGTCGCGGGTCGTGGGTAAATTGTCATGGGTCATGGATAAATTGTCGCGGGTGAGAAACTAGTAATTAGACTGCTTGTCTAATGTCTTGCTTTCTTGAACGTGCTCTTGGCATGTGGGAGTGACAGAGATAGAAGCTTTAGTTTTTAAAACAGCTTATCCCTATCTGAGATAGTATAACAAAGTACCTAAAAATAATTGAGTAAGTAAAACTTCAAAGACTAGCATGCACTACAACAATAGGTCGTGTGTTAAGGTGGGGGTACACGTGAACTTTGAGTGTAATTTCAAGGAGTTTGAAGAAGGGATTGAAATGGGGTAAAAATGTTTTGAAACACCATCAGATAGGGCACTGCAGATTGCTGGGGAACAGTTTGGTGACCGTCTACCAATTTCTAACTTCATATCCCAGATCTCTATTCCAGTTAGGGGTCTAGTAGTCTTTTGACATTTTTTGCTCAAAGCCTGCGGTATTTCGAATTGCATATTTTGTTTGCATCAACATTCAAACTGACTTCCAGACGGTAGGTTTTGTTTTATTTTTACCAAACCTATTCCTTCCAATAATAATAGTCAACATTCTCTAAGCGGACAACACTGTAAAGCGGACACCTCTTCAAGGTGGACAGTGATTGCTGGTCCCGACCAAATTTCCTGTGTTTCTCTGTAACTAAACCCTCTATAAGGCGGAAACCTCTCTAATGCGGACAGCGGACCCTTTTTTATGCAAATTTCTGGTAGAAAATACCTCTCAAGTTGGACACTAGAATGGTATTCTTTATACAATCAATGGATTTTGGCCTGGATATTATTTCAAATTAAGCTACCATCCCACCCTGGGGCTGCCATAGCAACCCTGTAATATCAAACAAATCTCATAAGAAGAAAAGTTATATCTGGCAAATATTGATGTTTGTGATCATGAGCAGAAGGGAATGACTTACAGCACTTTGCCTTTTTGCCACTGAAAGACGAACATCTGGTCGCTGACTTGTTTTAAAATAAAGATCTCTTCAGCTCTGACGTCACAGGTTTATATAGTGTCAAATTACATTATCTCTCTATAAGGCAGACACCTCTCTAAGGCGGACACCTGGAGCTGGTCCCGAGGGTGTCCACCTTAGAGAGAATTGACTGTTTAACCAAAAGATGAATACTCCGTCTGTCATTGAACCTGGAATTAACTTTCCCACGATTGAATGAGGCAAGTTTGTCACATATCCTCTTTCGAGAGTTCCTCAGTTGTCCTCTATTGGTTGGCGGTGACCGCTTTGGCACCATGCACCTTCAATGAGTTGTGAAAACTGTGCAAATCTTTGGAGGCCAAAAAGTCTGGATTTATTTTTGCGTGATCAGATTTTAAAGGAATTTAGCGAAAATGTTCTTCTCACATTATGGCACCAAATTGTACGAGGCTTTTAGAAATTCGAATTATTTTTATTCTTTTGGCCAACTTTACAATGGAATTTCTCAGGAACCAATCGGAATACCGTAAAAGCCTTACACACTTTGTTAGCCTATTTTCTCCTGAATGATATAGTCCAGTTTGTTTGGGTGGCCGTAGTAAGTCTAGTAATGCAAGAGCTATTAATCGGTTGAGCAAATATTGTCAGTTTTTCGTTTGAACTTTTCCACACAGGTGCAATTTTCCAAAACGCACCCCTGAAGGTTTGCAATAACTGTAACTTCAATGAGCTTGTCGTAATCTGGGAAACTATTTTGCACCGGGTGATAATCTTCAGTGTTTATACAAAATTCACTGATGTCAAAGACTAATCCTGAACAATTATAGTCTTCTACCTGCGACAATTTACCCGCGACCCACGACAATTCACCCATGACCTGCGACAATTTACCCATGACCCACGACAATTTACCTGCGACCCGCGACAATTCACCCACAACCCGCGACAATTAACCCGCGACACATGACCCGTGAAAATTAGACACTCCCAAGAAAGACAGACTTCTCTCTCTATTCTTTCTCTACTTACTCGGGCTGCCCGCGCGTCTCGCGCGGTGCCCAGGTCTAAGATTACCAACGGTTCTTCTTTTTCATCGAGTATCATCCACAAAGTGCACTTCCGGCGTTTCTGCGCAAGCGCTAACTATTTTTAACAGAGTGATGCCTGTTGTCACGTATCGGAAAATGTCGATTCACCTTGTGTCTTTTGAAGTCTGAACAAACAATATGTTAAGAGAAGTGTCTATGCGAATGATTGCAAGTTCAACAGCAAGAAGAAAGCTTTTAACATGAGTAAACTTTACTCCAGATGGACTGCCGTGTTTCCTCGTGTCTGCTTCAGTAGACTGCGAGTAGTCTCTAATTTTGGCGATGGATTGTGGGGAGGGCGAAAGACACGTGCGCGCGCGAAGTTGCGAGGAGACGCGACGCGAGGGGAGCGCCAAAAATTAGAGACTACAGACAAAGGGAGTTTGACCTTTCACGGCCGAGTGATTCGGAAGTATAAATCTCATATCAACAGCAAGAATGATACTTGTTGTCTCGTATCGGAAAACGTCGATTCACCTTGTGTCTTTGAAGTCTGAACAACTAATATGTTAAGAGAAGTGTCTATACGAATGTTTGCAAGTTCAACAGCGAGAAGAAAGCTTTTAACATGACCAAAATTTAACTCCAGATGGACTGCCGTGTTCCCCGTATCCGCTCCATTGAGATGTACATTTTGTTGAATAACTCAAGTACGGGATATCACACACCCCTGAGACTTTGACAGGTAGTTAATTTACTATTTTCCCACAATATCTCAATTTCTGGACTTTAATTTTTGAATGATAAGCGATTAGTTTTTACAAATGTACTAGCGGCTTGAAACTGTCCAGAAACGTTCCTTTCTTGTGTTTCAAATGACCCTGGATTAACGTATTTGTAAACAGTTTCACTCTGCTAATTAATTTTCTACTCACATTTCACCGAGACTCCATTCACATTTATGCGAAAAAATCCTACATCGTTCGATAAGCGTTTCCTTTCTCAAACAATTATCCATCAAAGCGAAAACAAGTGTGCTTCGTTTTTTTTTGGAATCAATACACTATTTTTATCACCTTGCTCTGTGGCCTAAAGGCCATTGTTCCTGCCTGTGACGCAGCTAAGCCGGGTTCGAGGTCTTTTAGAAGTATATATCACGGGCTTTATTTTTCCTGTTTCTCTTTTTCTTGTTCTTTTAGTGTTCTCAATGGTTAAGCTGTATTTTAGAGGAATATATGTTGATAGGGGTCTAAAGAAATAGACTCCAACACAAGCTAAACACAATGCGTCCGATGTAAGAAAGACAGACTTCCAGTTAGGGATACAATACTGTTTTTTGCAAGCCCGAGTTTAGGCTAATTGTAGCCTCTTTTTTTCCTTTTCAAGATGTTTTATAATTTTTAGCTCCCCCATCTTGAATAAATACGTTATGCTATGTTATGTTAGCGCTAAATTAGGGATACAATGTTGTTTCTTGCAAGGATATACCTCACAAATTAATGTAATTTGGTAAGCTGAAGCCACTC
>JAEMWC010000961.1:162500-165000 GCA_016490735.1 Pachyseris speciosa | reverse complement strand
TCGTTTTCCACAATATCTGGTCTCCTTTCTGCAGCAGAGTGAATCAAAACATGAGGCTTGAACCCTTTTACGACTTGCTTAGCCTCGTCGAAGTCAAGCAGATTGACCTTCTTTAGTTCTCCTGTGGCTCGAGAATGAGCCAGACCTAGCACTTCCCACTGGTCCGAGTTGGAAAACTCCTTCAGTATAGCGCGGCCAAGGAGACCTGAAGCACCTGTGATCAGCACTCTACGTTTGGACGCCATTTTGAGAACCAGGCCACGTCACAACGTCACGCATGAGTCACAGGCATCCCATAACATCAAGGGGGTGACACACTAGGTGATTTTACACGCATATCGCCGGTGATCGGCGAAAACCGCCTAGTGTGCCCGTGCAGCGATTGCGATTTTCGCCGATCGCCGCGATCGGCGTATAACATCGCCGCTATCTGACATGTCAGTAGCCTCCTTCGCAGACTTCTTTTGGGCTCGTCACGCGTTCCTTGCCCACGAACGTCTGCTGAATTGAACTACCACTTCCGTTCGCGGCGGTTAGCCAATCATAGTTCGTTTTCCAATTTATCGAAAGTAGGCCTTCGACCCCGGGATTATTTTCACAGACGATGCACGTGAATCGGGTGTCGATTTCCATTCTTACGCAGCTCGTTATTGGTTGATTAAAAATAAAACACAAACAGCGGAGATAAACATGGTTATTGGTTTCTTTAAAATAAAGGCTAACCGCCGGCGAACGGAAGTGGTAGTTCAGTTCAGCAGACGTTCGTGGGCAGGGAACGCGTGACGAGCCCAAAGGCTAACATGCCAGATATCGGCGATTAAATTCGTCGGCATTCGCCTAGTGTGCCCGTTCGATTTTATACGCTCATCGCTGCGAATCTCTAGTAAAGTCAGCCAATCAGATTGGGCGATTTCATCACATGACTTTTCAAAATGGCCGACAACAACGGGAAATGATGCCCTCGACGGAGCATGGGAACAAAACTGGAGTGGCAAATCGCCGCGATCGGCGAAAAAATTCGCCTGATGTGCCCACATCTTTCGCCAGCGAAATTCGCTGGCGATCAAATTCGCCGCGATCGGCGTATAAAATCGCCTAGTGTGTCGTAGGCTTAACGACAACTCTAACAGCGAACTCTAACATAACTAAAGAAAAGCGCGCGCTCTGATTGGTCAATTAACCATTTACTATTTAAGCAATATACCTCACGTTTCTATGGTTTATACGCTGATAAACCGCGCGGGATGTTGGAAGAACACTCGAAGAATTCGTGAATCACGAGCCGCAGGCGAGTGATTTACGAATTCTTCGAGTGTTCTTCCAACATCAGCCTATAAACCATGGAAACTTGTGGTACATTGCTTTTATATAATAATTCAGAAGACGCGCGAAATTCCATGAGTTTACTGGCACAATAAACCATAGCAGACTGACCAATCAGAGCGCGCGAATTGGCTTTGGTTATTATATAATTGCCCATGGGCTGCCCATTCTGCCCATGGGTAAACCTGACGTGTGCATCAATGTTTGTAAACTAAACTTTCGCTCTTTTGGGCGAGATTTTACAAAATTTGTATCGTTTCAATCGTCATAGTGTCTACCGAATTATTAAGCCGTTGCAATTTCTGTGAAAGAAGTTTCGGGCGCTTGTTTTTCTTGGTCATGTAAGACTACATGAACATTTTAGTGCAATAAAAAGGAACTTTGCTTTCTCTACGATGTTTATGATATGTTATAAAACAAATGGTAAACGTGTCAGCGTGCACTATTGAGTTATGGATGGACTTGGGAGGTATGCTAAGCGCTGAAGAAGCTAGAGTCGCTCTCGGCGTCTCTCGTGCTTAGCAACGCCCTGCGTGCATCCATAACTCAATAGTGCACGCCGATCCGTTTAGAATTTAATAAATAATACAAACAGCGAGTGAAACCGCTGATCACTGAGTCTGATCCAGGTCCATCCAAAGGCTTGGCTAAACTAGAAAACATTGTTGCGGAAATATTGTTAACGAAACAAATTCCCAGTTTAACCGCGTGTGAAACATTTGTTGCGAAAAAAAAAATTGAGTCCAGGAGTCAAAAACAGTTTTTGTTTCCGAAACACAAAATTTGTTCTGCAACAAATGTTTCGCGTGCGGCTAAACTGGGAAACATTTGAGTCCTCAACAATGTTTCAACAACAATGTTTCCTAGTTAAGCCAGGCCTTAAGGTCTTCCTAAGAAAAAGCTCACCTTTTGTCCTCAGCATACTCAGCATATATTTTAGCGTTCCTCTTGTTCAGCGGTGTAGATGGTAAGAATTATATCATTTTTGAACATGATTTACCAGTTTTTACCATGGCATAGTAAAGAAATTTGAACCGTTTTTACCTCGAAAGATCGAAAATTCGAAATCTGAAGACTAGTTGTAAAAGTCCCATTTTACGTCAAACTCTCGACCAATCAGCCGTTTTTAAACCCTGTCTCTAGGGTCATTCTTATCCAAGGCAGCTCGGCGACTTTC
>JAEMWC010000961.1:40000-157500 GCA_016490735.1 Pachyseris speciosa | reverse complement strand
TATCATTTCACGCTGTTGTTTTGCAGAGGACAGCAAAGGAATGTACAAATTGTTAAACGCACGAGCAGAGGGATTGTTTTTTTTTTTTTTTTTATCATTGAACCTATTGTTTTGTGGACTTCTTGTTGCCGTTGCCGTCCTTGTTGCTGAAGGTCTCTTAACTGTTTAGAGGCCGCTAGCAATGAGGTATTTTTTCTGGATAGTCGAGAGTGTAGGCCATTAACAGCGCGCCAAACAAAAACTGTCTTGACTCTCGGCAACTAGTTCCATGAAAATGTACAGAAAGCAGCGAGGAGAACTTGTTAGTTGATGTTAAGGCTTCGAGGCTTGAGGAGCAGCTGAGTGTAAACGTTGTATTCAGCACTATTAAAAAAGGCTTTGCTTTGTAAAGTTACTTTTCCTGATCTCCTAAAAATGAAACCTGACCGTGCAACGTGCTCTATAACAAATCGCAGTAATTTTTTTTATCATTTTCATGACACATTACGCAGCAACAAACCGTAGCCGCCATGGGTGAAACGAATCTCACCTTCTATGTAAGGCTTCCATTGTCCGCTGACCCATCTGCCGAATCCGTCCCATAATAGAGTTCCACATGACGAATCACACGTGTAATGCTGCCGGGAATCCCGCAGAGTTTTAGACTTTGAAGCAACCTCTTTCATCAAAGCATGAACTGTGTGTTTGAGCAGAAAACTTTTAAACTGGTCGGCTCATCCTAAATTTCGTTTAATGGAGGAAAGACTTGGAGCTACTTTCCGTAAAGGACCACCGCGATTCCCGAAAACAAAAACAAAGCTTAAGAATAGAGCGTTGTTATTCACGTGACTACCGGCTTTATTGGCCGTTTTCTGAATCAAACGAAATTATTTGCATAAAAATAGAGTTCATTTCCCAGATTTGAATGAAAGCCTTTCAAGATTGTTAAGAAATGCCAAAGCAAGTTTGATTGTTTAGTGTTTAAGATGCTTTTTATCAAGAAACTCAAACCTAATCTCAACCTGCAGACGAACTCCATACGTGCTAAACTTTTTGTCTAGTTAAAGTTATTTATTTCTGTTACATTTCTTAATCACCTATTGTTTGCTTAGTATTTATACGCCCTAAAATTCCCAGATGTTTTGTTTGGGACACCAACATCGCCGCCGTTTATTTGTTTTGGGACACCAACATGGCTGCCGTGACGTAACGTGAAAACACTCCACAGTAATGCCAACGTGTTAACGTGCCCAGATGCACATCAAATTTGAGCAGGCTCTTCAATAAGCATGCTGTCAGTACAAAATATACCCGAAGAAAGGGACTCAGTAACTCAGAAAACCCCGCACTGCGCCTAGTCCTGATATGATGTTATGCGACCAATAGCCTGTGATTGAGCGCTTTTAAACAGGATGTCGTAAAACCAAAACTGACCAAAGTAATTACTCTGGCCAATCACAACAGACCTAAATAGCGCAATGAGCCAATCAAAATACGAAGTAATAACATGTTGCCGGTACCAGTGCCAAATATGAATTGAATCACATAATATTATATTGTCACACATGTGACGTAGCCTGCGTGCATTATAATTCCACAATGCACGTGTGTGATGACGTAGGGCGCGTGCATTTGTTGAGATGATAATGTACTTGATTCGACAAATCATAGCTCGCGTAATTATTTGAACATTTTATAAAACCATATAATAAGTTGTCTGTTCGATCCTTTATTCCTTTAAATTGACTTAAACCCCGGCACGTGCAGTACCTGCCGTGCGTCAACAGTCCTTCGACGTCATGGAAATTTACTATCAGTCATTTCAGACGACATACTCTCCTCCCTCCCGTCTAGCTCAAAACACTTGACTTACTGTTTCGCAGATTATTTTCTGATGCTGGAACGTGAAAAGCCACTTTCTCTCCATCTCTGAAGGAAGCAATCAGGTAGGGCCTATCCCCCTTCAGAAGACCGTCCTGCTGATTTTTGCCTTGGGAGTTACCTTTAGAAAGAAAATTCAATAATGTACAGGGATTATTGAATGCATATTCCCCATTTTATTTAGTTATTTAGTTCACAATCGTAACTGCCCAGAAAGTGAGCAATTCTTTGATTTCACTCACGTGATAAGACGGCCATGTTGGTCCCAAAACAATAGAAAAATGTAGCTCAAAGTTTGCATAATAATAGAGTCAAATTCCGCAAAGACTTTTTCGCTATTGTTCTTTCCACCAACATGGCCGCCGTGATGTCAGGTGCAATCAAACGTCTGCCGTTCTGGGAAACATAGCCGTATCTTAGCAATAAGAAAAACAAAAAAAACAAAACAAAAAAACAACAACAAAACAAGAAAGAGAGAGAGAGCGCGCGCGATAAGATTTTCAAGTGGCTTGTTTTCCACACAGTGCTACCTGCTTTCCAATTCAAGTATTTGAACGTGGTGAATAATTATAATACATGACAAATTTCTTTAATCTGTTTTTGCTTTCAATTCAAACATGTTACGTCTGTTGTAAATTTGTTTATAAACTCAAAACGGTTGAAAAAAAACGGAACAAACTTGAAATCCAATAAAAGCAGGGGAATAGATGATGACTTTCAGGAGTGGATGCAATTAATTTATTCTTAAAATAATTTTCAGATGTTAGGATAAATGTAGTATGAGGATTGTAGCTGTAAAATAAACTAGAGGTTTTGGGACAAAATCTTTCGTTCTTACCTTCTCTAAACCAATCTGGCGGTGGATCTTTGAATCCATTACAGAGACTATAGTCCAAGAACATTTTGGTCTCGTAATCTCCATCTTCGATAACAAGGAATAACACTTCGTATGTACCATTGTTGTGGTCTAAAACTGTAGGCGCTAGAGAGGAGGGTCCTTGAATGTGAACTCGCCAAGAGTCTCCTCCGATGGTCTTTAGGGAATTACTTGTTGAAACTGTCTGAATAAGAAATCGGCTAAATTCGCCCGCATTTCTGATGTCCCAGTGCGAAATAAAACTCTTAGTTGGATCGGTTATTTGATTGATTCCTAACCGCACTTTGCTGGGTTTCTCCCAAACTGTTGAATTCAAACACGGTCCGAGAACGTCTTTCCATTCCAATCGCGCTCTTTGTATTCGACACCAGTCCTGTTTAAAAACATCAAAGCTTTTTTGAAAGCTGGTCTTCATCCACCCACCAGAGTTGTTATGATTATTGTCTTTAATTGTGCCATTATAATCGTACAGGGTCATATTTCCCTTTTGCCTTGGCTTATCCAAACGCTTCATACGGAGTTCAGTCGCGTTTCTTCTTTGAACATCAAGCTCTCGCATCGATATTTTATGGCTGTTCAACTGAGCCGGATCTAAGTCACTCATTGCGGCGTTATTTGTTGACTTATCGACCACAATCAGATCTTTCATGAGGCGATCAAGAAATGAAACAAAGATAACAATCGACAGAAATATACAAACCGTCAGGACACATCTTGAAACCCTTCGAGGCATGATCGTTTCGAATCGCAGTCGATGGTTCAATTCAAAACCAGGAACTGCTTGAATGGAAGTTTGAACAACAATCAATGCAACAGGTAACAATGTTGCTGAGAGCGGGTTGCGTTTGCCATTCCGTTGTTACTCGTCAACCGAAAATATGCAATAGCGCCGCTGAAAGGAATGTACATGATAGGTCTAGCTGAAAAAAGGCTAAGGTATAAACGTTAGTCGAAGATAGCTTGCGATGCGTGCGGTACAGAGGAGAAGGGAAGTGGGCGAGTAACACGCGTACGAAACGGGCAGAGGTTCCGCGTGTGCTACGTGCGCGGGACCGATTCTATTTACCCTTCCCCTCTCCGGGGCCTGTCACTCAGGCTATCGCAAAGGACCGCCGATGGAGTAGAAACCACGTCCAATCCGGCCATTACCGTCGTGGTTTAGTTCTCCCTGTGTTGAGTTCGGCGCTATCCCTACCCCACAAGTTAAAAACTGCAACCAAATTAAAGTATACGCTAATCCGGCCGTGGTGACTAAGCTGCCATCATGCAATGCCACGCAGTTGAACCGCTGTGCTCCGAGGTACAAAGACAGCTGCAGCTTCACCCAAATAATGAATGAATGAATGAATGAATGAATACTTTCTTTCCAGCAAATATTTTTCATTAGGAATCTTTTCGGACACCTCCGCCCATTTCCCGTCTGATATCGTGTGGCCTCACTATTTCCCTCTGCGGAGAATGTTTAAAAGGTATGGAGTAAGGTCGCACGCGAGTGGTTCCTTCAAGGGCTACTTCACTAATGGCAGCTCAAATCAACTCTGAACTCAAATTTAACTTCGAAGATTTCCGTCTAAAAATTATCTTTCAAATCAGATTAAATTGCCTAATCTAACGCTGGACCTTAAATGGACAGCGAAAACAATGTTGAATAATAAAACGAAATACATGTGCCTCGTTAATGGTTTTATTTAGCCTTAGCGTTAATTGGCCTTCTCATACCCGAACCCAGTTGCTATGGGGACACATTTGCAAGGACGGATGAACAGAATATGACTGTTTTTGAAAAATAAAACCTTGCGATTGGTCTAAAGCCGTAATCACGGCCAATTGTAACCTTACATTTATTAACCAATTCAGTCCCAGAGTCTAGGGAAACTTCAGTCTGAACGGGAAAAGTTTCATGTCGCACCGCCAGAAAGTATGACTTCGAAATAATCCAAAAACCACTGACAATTCTCAAACCTCGTCACGCCCAGAGCCTGCAATAACTTTGTCCAGCGACTCAGAGGCGCTGGTAAATGGGAATGCGCGGACATAGCGCAAAAAACTGCAGATTGGTTGATAGAATTCCCTAAAGGGACGGAGGCGGGTTCCGCTAAGTGCGAAACCATTTCATTTTTTCCATTATCCCTGAATCCTTTTCAGGGATTTCTTTCTTTCCTTTTCCAATTTTTCGACTTATCATTTTGATAAGTCCCTGTCGTCATCTTTTAAGAACAGCTAGGAACGCTTCATGTGGGACATCCACTCTTCCTATTCTCTTCATTCGCTTTTTTCCTTCTTTTTGCCTTTGCAGAAGCTTCATCTTTCTACTTATGTCGCCGCCGTACTGTTAAAAAAGAAAAAAACGTCACGTGTGTTACATCAAAAGTAGTCACGATACGTCTTTTAGCGAACTCGATACCACAAGAAACATCTTTGGAGACCGTCGATCTCCGAGGATGCAAACGAGAAAGCGAGACGGTATTTTATGACGATATCGATACGATACCATATTGATACAGTGCGAACTCGATACTATATGAAACATCTTCGGAGACCGTCGATCTCCGAAGATGGATACGAGAAGGCAAGACAGTATTTTATGACGATATCGACACGATATCATATGGATACTGTGCGAACTCGATACTATAAGAAACATCTTCGAAGATCGTCGATCTCCGAGGATGCAAACAAGAAGGCGAGAGGGTATTTTATGACGATATCGATACTTTTATGACGATACCATATCGATACTGTGACGTATGAAGTGCAGATTAGACATAACTACCATTGCCTCGAAACAAGCTTTTCTGCAAAGCCCGCAAAAAAAGTTGACAACTAGGAGATCGATATAGAGGATAACATAACACAAACTGTCCCCGATTACAAATTCTAACATGAGTTAAAAAAGAAACCGTTGGAAACTTGTAAAAACCCCAAAATACAACACCATGAAGAAAAACTTACACATTTTGCTGTCACGTCTTTTCTCAGGGCTTTTATTCTAGAAAGAAAAGACAAAAGTTACTGTATTAAAGGAAAAATACTAAAGAGATAACCCAAAGCAACTGAAAACAAACTCTATTCTTCATTCAAAACGCATGGAAAACATATCAGACACATCATGTTTATATAGAAGGCTAGTCTCTGACGTCACTGCCGGCATCACTTATCCAGTCCACTTCTTGGGAGGGTGGACTGTGTGACGCAACACCTGTCACGTCACGTGTAAGGCGCGCTGCGTGACGAGTCAAAGAAAACTACAATCCTTACGTTTCCCTGGCCGTGATTCTTCCTCTGATCGAAGCTTGAATCACCACTTCAAACAGCTGCCTGTCACACGAAAGAAATAAGTTGTTAACAATAAAACCGCTGTCGCAAAGTAAAAGGAATTGCAATATATGTAGAGCTCGCCTCGTGGCCTTTTAGATCAAGCAGGGAAACCTGTAACAGTTACGCAATAGCTACACTTTCTGTTTTCAAGAACACGCAGGTGCGGACCTAAAAAGAAATCACCGCAGCCAAAAGTTCACCTAAAAATGTTCTCAGACCCTGATTGGTTTGGCTGTTTTCCAAACTGAGGAGCAATTGCAGCACGATGGAAAACAAAACGCCTCAAAGAGGACACGTGATTACTGGCTATAAGAACACACAAGGAGAAGGAAAATAATGGGTAAAATGTGAATTACAGTAAAATTATTCATGTAGCGGTCGAGCAGACGCGAGCGAACGCGTGGGAAAAGAAAATGCAGAGTCTTCAGTGTCAAATGTTTTGCCTATATTTGGTCAGCGGTTTCTTCAAAGTCGTTTCGATTTATCTTCTTGTATGTCATATTTATCCTAAAAACTGGCTATTTTTACTTGAAGCTTCTTGCTCAAATGAGATTCTAAGAACTATTGAGATAGACAGTTTAGAACTCACATTTCAGTGGAGAAAATCGAATAAAAGAAGTCGGGTAAACGTCGAGGTAAATCCGAGTGTTTTCCCTCTCAATTCGGAAGATCCGAAAAGGTACGAATATCAAACACAGTCGGTGACATGGAGGTTATGGCAATGAATGTGACGTACCTAGGTATAACGTCTTTAAGTTTGGCGCACAGTAATCGGCCTGACTGCACCGCTTTATCCACATGAACTATACAGCTTAACGCGTCAACAGCAGTTCCGTTTATTAAAATATCCATCTGAAAAAGAACACAAAACTTTACTGTCAATATTTGCTTCATTCCCTACTCAGCTATACAAAAAATAGTTCATTATGATCGCACGATAGTGGAAGAGCATCGGGCCGAGTACTGGGAACTGAGCTGGATAAATGAATACGCGTAAAACTTTTAAATAGAAAGAGAAATTCATGCCTTTGGAGTTGAGAAGTGAAAAACAGATTAGTTACAGTCACGAAAAAGTTGCTTCGGACTTGGATTTGATAACTAGATACATAATTGCAGTTTGCTACCTTCTTCTTTTATTATTATTATTATTAATTTTTTTTTGAATGTCACACTTTATTAACAATTTTATAATAATAACCTTACTTTAATACAACACTAGCATTACTTACAATTACCAGCAACATTATTTACAATACCAACAATACTTACAATACTAACATTACTTACTAGTTTGAAACAATATTACGCATTACGTACGCATCACTTACAGCCCTAACTCTAGTTACAAATTACTAACAAAACTTTAAAAAAAAAACTGAGAAGAGATAACCTGCGATCAGGCCCTCCCCCTCTCCCCCGGAGAAACTTAAAAAACAAAAATAAAACAAAACAAAAAAAAACGCCTCTTCGCAGGTTACCTTTTCGATCGATCAGTCAGTCAATCAATAACGCAGGGTAAAGGAAAAAATAGAGTTAAAACATGATGAATCTAAACCGTACCCTAACTATGTTTGTCTCTCTGTACCCTTCATCTTCATAGTCAAAGCTGCAAAGCAAAAAGGATTTCACAGGTTCATATACCGATGTGATGTGAAAAAAGTCAACTGCACTGAGTAATTTACTTTGAACAAACCTCGCATAACCGGACGATTGAGATTTGAGCTCGTCGTAGAAGTCCACGATAACTTCGCTCAGCGGCAGCATGTATTTTAACATGACACGTGACTCGTCGATATACAGCAGCTCTTGCTGTTCACCGCGGCGGCTCTGAAAGAAAAAGGTAATAAAAAAAGTGTTTACATAAGCTTGTACATAAACGATCGCAGGATTCAGATGACATTTTTTTGCCGTGGACACCTTCATCTTCCCATGATAAACTGGACTTTGCAAACTACGTTGGAGAAAAAAAAACTTTTCAACAAACCTCCACAACGATTGACATGAAGTTTGATTAGTTGAGTTTCAAAAAGGCGCAAGATTATCAATAAACAAGTTTGCTAACACCGAACGGTTGTTGAGGAAGATAACAAGAAACAGCCCACAGTACAAGGGTGTCACTCAATTGTCAAGAGAAGGCGCACAAGAGATTGTTTTAAATCCAAAAACTGCTGGCCAATAACAAAAAAACCCTTCAGTCAATAAATGAGTCAAAACTGGGAGCAGAAAAATCCACCCAATGTCGAGCGCAGGAAACCATCAACGCCACGATTGGTTTTAACTCAAAACCCACCGCGTTTGCTTTTTTGGTGAGAACAAACGGGTACCTTTAACCAACAAACTCACGAAAATACAGATTATAGATTCAGTTAGGCAAAATCCAGAATACGCGGTTTGAGTTTTCCTGGCTTTGGTTACTGAAGTAAAATTTACGGCATAAAACGGTTCAAATGATTCAGTATTGAGAGACAAGCTCAAAACTTACCTCACAAAGGGTGAGCATTTTCCCCATGCACTCCTCAGGAAAGACTATTGTGCCCAACACAAAGGGCTCCATGTAGCGCTTCACTTTAGAGGGATCTGGAAGCTAAACAAAATAATTCTGCCCTTACCAACGTTTTCCCGTCTAATTCTAATCATTCAATAGCAGTTTTCATAATTATAATACTAGATATAAGTTTAATCTTCGTACTGAATCCCTCCCTTCTAGAAGATCGGGACACCGGACTACTTTAAACTTAGTTTGCTGCTGATGTTTGGAATGCCTCAGACATGTTAAAAGAGACACCCACCTTAGCTGCATTTATGCGTGGCCGGTACAAAGCCAAATTTTACTCCCCTGACCTACTTGAGTTTGCAATTTGCTTATTTTACTATATTACTATTTCGTTTTATCCTTCCTTATTTTTTTCTCACTGTAATATAGATTAGATCTTTTTGAGGACCCTTCTGTAAACCACTCTAATGATGTAGGAATCCTCGTTAAAGATGCTTATTATTTATTTATTTATTTAGTCCCTACTCTACCGTCTGAAGTCACACTAAAAACTACGGGGGGGGGGGGGGAGGGGAGTGTAGGAATGAGGGGACGGATAGGGTACTGACGGGGTTCCTTGTAAGTGAAAACCACAATTTTCACAGAACTCTACAACTCACCTCCAAGGGATTGAGGACTTCCACTTCTCTCTCCTCTTTATCCACTAAAATGGCTGTAAAACAGACAAAGAAAGTTCAATTTACAGAAAGAGAAAGGGTCAATTCAAATAGATCAGACGGAAGCGGCACCTTTGTAAGGAACATTTGGTGAAGTAACGATCACAGTTGCATCATATTCCTGAAACGTAAACAAAGAAATCGGCAAGTGAAACATTTCCGCTTTTATTAACAATAACAACTGGCATTGTTCACGAGGTCTTTTTTATCGTGATATTGCCAGTAATTGTGTTAATACCCAATAAAGTTGTTGTTGTTGTTGTTGTTGTTGTTTATTCGTTTCAACGCTTCACGGCTAAATGTTCGAATCCAGGATTGTTAGTATTTCGTCGCAAGAAGAAACTAGGTCATGGTTTACAGGTGAATTCCTTGTAAGCGACCAACGCTGGGATCAGAACACCGTGACGAGGTCACTTTTTGAGAAGATGCTCGTATACGAGAAAACTAAATAAAGTCTACAGTAGCAGTAGCACCTAGAACAGGTAAAACCAGTTTGCCATGACGGTAGTAATTGCCGAATGGAGAGGGTCGCTGTACCCTCTCCCCATATCCCACCTTTAATGGGATTCAAGAAGTTCGCTAGGTCATCTCCAGTGTTTTTTAAGCGTCAGGATATACCGGAAGTGTGGAGTCACGTTTCCTGTCTAACAAAACAACAATAATAAGGCCGAGCAACCTCGAACCTGACTCTCTTTGAGCAGCTGTCATAGAAAACCACCCCTGCCATAAACGCGTCTGTTATCCACTCCAGAGTCACGCAAATGTTCAGCTGATGGTCGAGTCACGTTTTCTTCTTTTAAAGTCAAATCACCCACCTGTTCTAGTCTCTGTTTGAAGACATCCATATGAAGCAAACCAAGAAATCCAAGTCGCCACCCTTGGCCTAAAGCGAGGCTAGAAATAACAACAATAAAACAGCCGGCACTCAGAAACAAGTCATGAAGAGGACTAATATTAGCCTTAACTCGGGCCTGCATTTTATCCTAAAAAAAAAAAAACATTGCATACCACAACTGTGCGAAAGGTCGTGGGTTCGAACCCCGGCGGACCAACACTCAGGGTTTTTCAATAATTAAGGAGAAAGTGCTGCCTTTGCAATGACACCTGCAAACGGTTAGACTTTCTAGTCTTCTCGGATAAGGACGATAAACCGTTGGTCCCGTCTCACATTACTTCCACTTAATCAGACTCTGTGGGACGTAAAAGAACCATTAGGGACGTAACAAAACTGTTTCGCTCTCTGACCACTGGAGGTCGATCTTTGTAAGGGACTTCGTGTCCTCTTGTTGTACCTCCATGGATGTATTTCCTAAATGCTTATTAATAAATGACAAAAGCCAAAAGGGTTATATGGATTTGAGCTTTGTAAACACAACAGTTAAAGTGATTGACGTGTCGAAAGTGTAGCACGTTCTGAAGTAAGAATGTCCTCTGCTCATACCAGCTGTCAGGATGTACAGAGACACTAGCATCATTCAGTGTAAGCTTTTCAATGGCAGATCGCAAGTAGATGTGTTCAGATTGGTCCACAGGGTACACGCCTGCAAACACCTATGAGTGAATAAAACAAACAAACAAACAAAACAAAGAATTAAAATTACTAGGGAATTGCCAAGCTGCTTAATTACAAGCCAAATGGTCCCTTGGGGCTGCTGAGCATTCAGGTGTGCTGACCGGAGGGGAGGCCAGGGCAGGGCAGGGAAGGTGGGGCTCTTCTTGGTCATGGGTGAGGCCCTGAATACAATAAACTCCAATTACGTCAATCCGTGAGCACTCACTGTGTCTTATAACTGGGTATATGAAAGTGCTACTAAAGAGCTGGATCCAGGATAAAATGACGTCATTTACTCACTGGTTTAAAACTACAGTGTGTGAATGCAGCTTATTAAGAAACACACTGCATTCTTACTTTTGTGAGCGTTCTATGTCAGTTTGTCCTCGATCCAGTTCTCTCTTGATTTTGAAGTTAGTAATGGCCGATCACTAAATAGAAATGTTTCAGTCAAAATAAAAACCTGACTTCTCCAAATTAAAGCTTGAAATTTTGCAAGTCGGTTGTTAGGCAGACACACTTTCGAAATTTCAAGAAAAAAGACGAGTGATTTTCTGATCGTAGTAGCACTTCAACTACTTTTCAATTAAGAGGTCATTCAACAGAAATGGATGAAATAGGTCAAAATATTTTTACTGAAACATTCACAGTGCATAATTTATAACAACAACCAGATATTGCCCCAAAGACAAGCTGAAATGGCTTGAAATATAATTTGGACATGCACTACAAACAAATCTTTAAACAACAACACAGTCTTAGAGAATTCAACAAAAAAGAAGCCTTTAGTCAGCAGCTGACATGGACAGAAAATATTTTGCCTGCTTACACTCTGATATCCACAGGCATGCTTTCATAGGGAGAATATACAATTTTCATTGTCTGAAAATTGCACTGAATTTTAAGTCCCTTATAAATTTAGCTTACCATGGGTTTCATGGGTTTAAATCCTGACAACGGCCCCACAGGGGAGTGGGGATGAAAGAATGTGTCACCGATCTGCGCATCTTTACTGTTTCTTATTCCACAGGCAACAAAACCAACTTGGCCAGCAAAACTGAGGAGTAAAGATTCATTTTTATTTTTGTATCAATGTTTTATCATTTTAACTTTACAATGTGCTTTAAAGCACACATGCTAAAATTTCATCAGTGAAAAACTTACAGTGCCCCAGTGGAGACTTCCCCTGGATACATGATTCCCACATCCATTACTTCATATGTCTGCTGAGTGTGTGCGGACATAATTTCATCTCCTGTGAAAAGCAAGTAACCAAATTATTGATAATTTATTGATAATTGATAATTTAAAATTATTGATAATTTATTGATAATTAATCAGGTGTCTCCTAGCTGCCAGCCTAAGATATTTCAGAGAGCCCATGTAGTCTATTCCAATTCTGCTTACTGCCAGAAACTACTTAATTGCCCCACATTCCCATACATGTAGCAGTCAATATGCATCCTTATATCCTAATATGTAAATGTGCTAAGTGGCTTAATTTACATACATAATCCATGGCTTAACTGAATAATGAACAAAGTCAAGTCATCTTAATACAGCATGTGGGGACTGGGGAGAGCATCATAGCATGTAGACGTGTGTTGCGAAGCTCCATAAACTGGACAATTTTCTACCCTTTTATTAAACGTCCATGGAAAAATTCCTTATTACTCCAAAAAGGAAAAGCAGGAATCGCAGTATTTCGGAGCTGTCTCCTGAAGACAAAAGACTAAAAGAGTCAAATTCTCCGGCCAAGATATCGAGTGTCGTAGACGACGTCATGGAAGTACTCGGCCCCAAAATGGACTTAGTATTATCGAAGCTGTCTAAGCTGGAAACAAAAATGGAAGAACTGAACGTTGCAGTCAAAGGACTACAAAGCAAGGTAACGTCTTTGGAGATAGAAGTAAACTCAGTGAAAGCTAAACAGAAAGCCTTAGACGATAACTTCACTTCCATTGAAAAAAATACCGCATTCGTTGACGATCAACTACAAGAAAATTTGATAACTAAGACTTATGAAAACAAAGATGACATCATGCATGCAGCGACACATGCAAAAAACTGCTACACTTGGAGGCTTACAGTCGACGTGAAAATTTGAAATTTGAAGGCATCCCCGAAACTTTCGCATCGAGCGAAGAAGATGGAGCCACTCAACAGGCCTAAGTTTATGGATCGAGCCTCTCTTATTTCCTTTGATAAAGATACAATTAAAAGCATAAATTCTGTGATATTCAATTTTGTGTGGAGGGGCAAAGACAAAATTAAGAGATTGGCCTTAATTAGTGAATATGAAGATGGTGGCCTCAAAATGCCTCACCCTGAATCTTTAATTAAAACTCAAAGAATTACTGGTCTCAAAAGGTACTTAGATGATACTCTTGAGCATCTTCTAATTAGCTGTACCTACACTAAAGATTTTTGGCTTTCTGTTATTGCCTAGTTGAACACTTATGATATGAAAATTGATAAGCTTGACGAGATTACCATCCTTTTTGGTATCCCCGATAACAACCCAGAAAATTGTTTGTTAAATCACATAATCATTCTTGGGAAATTAATATACCATTTATCTATGTCACTGTAAAAATACCAAGCCGTCTTTATCTTTACTGAAGGCCAAAACAACAGAAACTCGAAAACTAGAATTTTCAATTGCAAAAAAGAATAAGAAAGAATCTATTCATTACAAAAAATGGCAAAACATGTTGTAACTTATTTTTTATATATACGAATGTTGTATCTGGGGGCATGGGTATGAGGGTCTATATTATCAACCATACCTTCAATTCGGATCTCGCCGACTGTGAACGTAACGTAACATAACGTAACGTAAATTTGTAATCAGCGTTAGTCCTAAGGGTCAGTGGTTATTGTAAGTGTTAGTGTAATTTCTCATGTTATTGTTGGTATTGTTCTTGTATTTATCTGTCTTTTAAGCAACAAAAAAAATGGAAAAAAAAATCTTAATACAGTATAAGGTCCCATGCCTTCTGCACTAACGACTACTTTATACCAGGCTAGCAATAAACAAATCTGTTGTAAACCCTCCATCTGACGTTCGTCCTTTTAGAGGCAAACAAAGGAAGTTCTCTCAAGATAAAAACATGCTGTCATTAGAGTGGCTGTAAAACAGTCAAACCTGCTATGAGCAGACAACCTTGGGATGAGCACATGTGTTGGCTTATGGGAGGCCTCACTTACAGAAGGTTATACACCTGTAAATGTGGGGTTTCAGTGGAGAAATCGCCGGGACCATGGTTTGTTAGTGTCTGCTTATGCGAGGTGTCCACAAGTGGAGGCGGACAGGCTCAATGTGTTATCACCTCAAGTGGAGTAGTTACCTTTTTTGAGTGACCCATCCAGAACAGCAACCAGGCAGATCACTCCTCTGTACTGATCGTACCATGAATCAAACAAGAGGGCTTTTAATGGAGCTGCAAAGTCGCCTTGAGGACTGAAAACCAAACGTCATTATTTTTTGATTATGACTCAATAGAATGGAGTTACAGGTTTGAAAATAAGTAATGAAACAATATAAAACAGCATGGAAGATATGATAACCAAGACTATGACTTGTAGAGGTTTTGTTATATATAAGCAGGGTGAATCTGGGAATCTATCCTGTGTTGCCTAACCCGGCACATCATTTTGGCTCTTGTGTCAAGAAGGAGGAAGGAAATACTGATACCTTGTTAGTCTTGTAATGTCAGTTAAAATACTTTAAATAGTCTCAAGACATGATGCAGGGCTCCAAGCTCAACTTTTTCTAAGCCATTTCTTGGCGACTTTCTGTTACAAAAAAGTCAGCGTTACACTTGCTGTGTAATATTGTGTGAAGTTACAAACCGGTGACCATTTTGAGCTGATGAAGTCAAGATGGCCAACAAGGACTTCCCTGCCAGAGCACTTGACAAACTGGTGAGTGTTGTGACAATTTTTGTCAAAACAAATTACCCACCAAAAGTGATTACTAAGTAAACATAACTAAGGATATGTCTTAATAATACTGACAGTAACTCAAATTATCACTAAATACTGTTTATTTATTTTTTTAATTTAAGTTTGTATGAAGAGTAATGCTATTAGCACTCAGAGTACTGTACTCACCAAGGAAGTTGCTTAACAATTGTTTCAAGGATATTGTCAATTCCAGTGCCTGTTTTCGCAGAGATCTACAGGAAGCAGTCGTGAAATGATAATCATAATCATACTGTCTATTATGTACCCTGCATAGCAAGCATTTCCATCACGTTGTCTAAGTTTTTCATTTCCTGACCGTGTGAAAACTGAGATGAGAGCAAAAACTGGGAGGAGCAGGAAAGCTGTTAACCTAATAACTACAACCCATTTGAATCTTTACAGGAGTAATGCAAGAGTAACTGAAACATTTCTGATAGTCATTAAGTTTCTATGAGAGCGCACCTTGCAAGTTAAGCCTCCTACACAAACATCTTTGGGCTCGTCACGCATTCCTCCCCCACGAGCATCTGCTCAACTGAACCATCACTTCCTTTAGTGTCGGTTAGCCAATCAAATTAGTTCATTTTCCAATGACGATGCATGTGAATCATTTGGCAGAATTTACTCAGAGGGCGTCAATTTCCATTCATACACAGCCCATTATTGTTAGTTATCAGTGTTATACAATATCCTAATTTCTGGCGAATGGAAGTGGTGGTTCCGTTGAGCAGATGTTTGTGGGGAGGAATGTCTGACAAGCCCAAAGACAACTGCATTGGAGGCCACTTTGCAAGCCAATTGTATGACACTTTGATATTCTTACCCTTAAAATTTCATCCTGTTTAACATCAAACAATTTTTCCATTTGCTTTGACACACCATCAGGATCAGCACTCTTGAGGTCAATCTAGATACAAAAGGGATAAATTACAATGACAAGAAGACACATGCCATTATTGAAAGAGAAGCAAGGGAGGAAATGCATTTATTGGGTGACTATCTAGAACAGACAAAAAATTGCAACTCAAACTGATTGTTCAACCTGCCATCAGTCAAATTTGAACCCCAACACACCACTGTAAAATTAATTCATACACAGATTTAGGAAACTATCTCCAAATTCAATGTTTGCATTTGAATGTGTTAATTAATATATTAAACTTGGTCCCCAGTCCAAAGTCCAATAAACTAACCAATTCACCATCCCATCTCTACCGATAAATTCATTACTACCAAGTGTTGTTAGTTGCCATTTTGGGCAGAGAAATTACACATTGTTACCTTGTTGAGTACCGGTATTATGTGTAACTCCTTATCAAATGCCAGGAAAAAATTGGAGACTGTCTGAGCCTGGACACCCTGAAATAGCGCAAAAACGAAGAATCATTAAGAACTACTTATTAACTTAAATTACTAAATATTAATGTATTATTAAAGTCTAGAACCCCGCACCCACCCACCAACCACCCACTTTATCATTCCATAGATTGTCTCAGTAAAGCACATAAATATTGTATGGTCACATGTAATTTAATTTATGATGCATACCTGTGCTGAATCAACCAGCAGTATAACACCCTGACAGGCAGCCAATGACCTTGACACTTCATAGCTAAAATCAACATGTCCCTGAAAATGGAAACATTGTTTTATTGTGATTGCTTTTATAATAATTTTGATCAGACACTCAGTTGGTTCATTAGTGATTTATATTTTTAAGTCTATGGTTAAGAACTTACAAACAGTAATTGTTACTTCAATGATCAGTTAATTATTCCAATTGATGGACTGATGGTGACTGACTGAATGACTGGCCGACCAGCCAACTGACTGACTGATCAATGACTCACCAACTGGTTATCAGATGACTGACAGATCCTAACTGCCTGGGCCAAGTTGCTCAAAGCATGGTTAGCGCAAAGGGTTAAATACCATGATAACCCATAAATTTTAATACATCTTAGCAAATGGTTAGCGCTAAACATGCTTTGAACAACTCAACCCTGAATGGCTGATGACTGTCAGACTGACTGACTGACTGACAAACAGACAGACATACTGAAAGACAGACAGACAAAGACTGACTGACTGACTGGCTGCTGACTTGCACTCACCGGTGTATCTATAAGATTTAATAAATATGTTTCCCCTTTATAATTATAAAACAGTGAAGCAGTCTGAGCCTTGACTGTGATTCCTCTTTCCCTCTCAACTTGAAGTTTGTCCAGCACTTGTTTGTTGTCACTATTTCTTGATATGGTACCTGAGCCATTGAAGAATGAACAATACAGTGAAATAAAATCAGCAAACAAACAAACAATGACATTATACTGCAATTATTAATGATGGTAATGGTGTGATGTGCCTGCGAGAAAGATGATATGCTAGTTGCTTGGCAATGGGTGAATGGACAACTGAAAAGAAATACAGAGTCCCAGGCAGGAATCGCACCTACAACCTACGTAACACCGATCAGATGCTCTAACCATTGAGCTACTTGAACCCCTGGTGAGCCATGTTGCTTATCTAGGTTCTTATAGGGGAATCCTTGTTTACAATATTTGCCTCATTAGCATGAACAATTCAGTTTCTGATGGAGCTACAAATAAATCATTGCTGAATATTGAAAGGTCGTGGTATGAATAACTCTGCCAGTGAATATGAGCCTCATGTATTGAATACTTTTTGGGCAACGTGGGTTTAAAAACTCAAAATTTTGCAAAGAATGTATGAGCTCATTAGTGCTTTTGCCACCCAGGAATTTTGCAGTTTTTGGAAGACAATATCTCCTTGAATACTATACCTAAAGAGTTAAAAATTTCAAAACATATTAAATTTCACTAGCTCTTTAGCTGACTGGAGTCAAATCACATCTAACATGTTTCCTTCTGTAAGCAAAGCCGTATGCAAATGAGCAAAAATGTAAACAATGATGTCAGCATGAATCCCCCTATACAAAGTGTCCCACTGGTCTGCAGGCTTTGTATTAATTAGCAATCCAGTATGCCTGATGAATGCGCTTAAAACCCAGGAATGAAATTGCTAGAATGTACGCTACATGTAACTGCTGTAAATGGTAATGTACACAAAGAACATTTTTCACATTCATTTTATACCTGTCTTTTCAAGCAATCTGTCAGCAAGTGTGCTTTTCCCATGGTCAATATGAGCAATAATACTGAAGTTCTTTATTCTTGACACTGGAAACTCAGACATGTCAATTTTATCCTACATTTTTTTGTAAGACAACGGGAGAAAAAAATCATTTGGCTTATAAATCTGTGAAAGAGTACAAATACAAGGACAGAGAGGACCAAATAATCAGTCAAAAAATTTTAACTCTTTTAAGCTTAACTGTTGTGTTGCATGGACAGAAGTGCCATAGTGCAATATTTGTGTTGTCGGGAGGGGAGGAGCAGTTGTAGTTAATAGGGACCTTAAGCAACTAGGACATCAGCAGCAACAAGAGCATCACTAAAGATTAGGCTTAACGAGCAAAAACAATGGCTCTGCATGTGCGTTTTCCATTTTGGCACATTTCCTTGCTGTTCTCAGCAAAACAACAACGTGAAATAACCCAATTTTATGTTTTCTTAAGACTGTGAGTGAATGACGGCAAAGTTTTCTTTCTTTTTCCTTACTTTGACGTTGTTCATAGTAATTTTGTTCCTGGACATATCGCCAGCATTTTCCAAGTTAAACAAATTGGAATAAATTGTGAAAGAGTTACAGAAACAAGAAGCTATATTTTCAAATGATGTTTTGTTGCTGTCGCTGTCATCATTGCTTAAGGTCCCTAACATCAATAGTGTCCCTTTTAGCCATACACCTTATTCCAAAATGGCGGCTACTCGGAATGATCTGGGGAGAGCAGCGCGGAAACGAGGCATCGAGGGCCAAGTCAAAGTCAAGCATGTAAACAGCAATGGCGTTCGTAGTATCTATCAGGAGAATTGAAAGACATACCTGGCAGTTCGTTGAACGGATGGGATCCTAATCAGTTCAAAAATGCTTAAAACTAAAATTTTGGTTCAAGTGTCGTGGCGATTCTTGTAAAGGTTTACGTAATTACCAAAGCACAATTTTGTAAGCGGTAAGTGATATAGTGATTTTGCTGTCGGAAACGCCGACCTTTCTGAGGCTGCTAAGGTCAATTAAGTATCTCATTTGCTTCGTTCTTTACAGCGTGAATGAGTATTATTTGAATTAAAAGACCGACTATCTTCTAGTCGATCCGGACGAAAATCTCATCTATACCCGGCATATAACGACTGAGCCGGTAAAGAGCTTTTCAGGCTGAGGTTAGCGCTAATCATTGATTAAGATGTATTAAAGCCTATAAGTTCAGCTGTAATAAGATGGTATTTAACCCGGGTTAGCGCTAACCATGCTTCGAGCAACTGGGCCCAGGGAAGCTGACTACAACACTACAAACATGTAGAAAAAATATTCACCCGGGATTAACTGAACCAAAATTTTATTTGCTTGGAACGCTAAAAAGGATATTTAAATTAAGTTTTTTTTCTCGGAAATGTAGTTCAGAAAATCAGAAATAATAGTTCAAAATAGTCAGCAAACTGAAAAGAAATGGTCATGTTGCCTGTACGCGAGTTATGTGCTTATGCTTACAAACACACCACATTTGACTGACAACACTAAACAGAGTAAATGCACTAGACTGTCCCATATGTGGAAGTTTTTTGTCTTGTTATTCACACACTCCACGTGGATTTGAAGGGAGACAATTTGTTGCATTTGCACAACTTCCTCAGAGGTCATTTGACCTTTGGTTCCAATAAAAAGTGCCCCATGGAACGTTGACTAATAAATGTTTTGGCACCCCCAGGTGAGATTCCAATGAGCTCGTTCAGATTGGTATGCCGGTTTTTATACGAGCAATAAAAAGAGCACATGTCATCGGCTTCCCCATGGGGTCGATCCACGGGCCTACCACGGAGATATGTGGGAGAATATAAAGAGATGGACGGGATTCATTGCCCGAGGGTAGGGGAAAATCTTGACATTGTTCTATGATCAAAGATTAGGGGGTGGGGGAATTCACAAGTTTGAAAAGGATGTCACAGGAATTTTCAGCTGAGAGACACCTAACCCAGGGGACTTTGTCTTGAGAGATTCCCCGACCTCCCGGGGAAATTCCCCAAGTTTGCTTGTCAATGACTGATTTTACAATCCCCCTAGTTAGCCCGGGGGTCAAGCCCACAGGGAAGCCGATGACATGTGCATTAGGCATTTGACAGCAGAGCTCACTGTGGTCAATTATGACCCTGGTAGAAGGATATTTATCTTTAAAATCAGCAGGCATGTGGTCATTGATCTTTGCCCTTGAGGGTCATACTGAAATGATGCTGACCTTTAGAAACAAATTTAATCCAGGCTTATTGCCTTGGTCTTCCTTGTTCAGGGGCATCTTCATCATTTCTCTAATTCATATTTGCTACATCATGAGAAGGTGAATGCCAATAATTAATGTTTTCACCTTCTTTTACTGGATTTAAATACTGAATTATACTCTTGAAAATGTCTCTATTGGGAAATCCAGAATAAAAAGCTAAATCTTTAACTGACTTCATTAATCTATCGACGCTAAATACTTTCGATTGTAAATCTTGGAAATATCCGCCTCGAATTGTCGGAGTTTTTCAGTAAGCTCGGCTTTCTCACAGTCCAGATCATGGATAGCTTTCTCACAGTCGTTTTATAGCTCCCTAGAATCTCTATCAGCAGAAATATCTGAATCACGATGTCTTTGTTGATGACAGTAGGTCAGGAGTTGCTGAGGTTTTCCTCAGTCTTTTTCGTTTGATCGGACTACTATGCTTTGGAGCTTTTCGTTTTACGAGAGAACACTTCTTTCACGGAAAAGCGGATGGTACAGCAGTAGTTTTCAAAGTTTTCTCGCGACCAGCAAACGAACAAATATAACCCGAAGACTTGAAGTGGCGCAAACATACCCTTGATCGAGTGTTTTGTCACTTATTAAGTTAATCCAAGATCCCTTCGTATGGCAACAATCCATTCGGCTTGAACACACTACACGTCGGTCTTCTGGAAACTTCTGATAAGAGATTTTCACACCATTTTTCCACATAAATTTTCTTAGGACAGAATGGAATAGAGCAATTTTGAAGCATGATCGCTCACGATTACCATATGTAAACACCACAAGATTTTCACGCCGGCCCTCGATGCCTCGTTTCCGTGCTGCTCTCCCCAGATCATTCCGAGCGGCCGCCATTTTGGAATAAGGTGTATTGAACTTCTCTGGTCTACTTTTGGGAATAATATACTGGAAAGGCTTCCACTGTTATAAGAGCAGGGTGATGCCTGTCTGACAACACTGCAAATTATAAAACCACAAAATTTTTCCACAGGCGATTTTTGACAATTCTTTGTTTCAAATGGTAAATATACAAGTATAAACTCTCGTAGTCATCTTTTGTTTTCTAATATCTTCAACAACGAAGTGCAATTTTAACATTTTAAAGAAGTTTACCTTCTTAGAGATTCCATGGCCTGTTGAGTGACTGCAAGCTCTCCAAAACTGGTGGTTAATTGTGAAGCCACTGCAAATGAGCAATGAAGGCTGTCTTATAAATTAATTTGATCATCCAATTAACTTATATTTTTAAGTTGATATACTAGTCAGAGAAAATCTAACAAGTGAAATTAAACAGCTCCTGATAATTATCCTCATAGCTTACCTGAACTTTTCAGGTGGGTGTTGTTGAAGAAAATTTCTCAAAAATATGTACTCTGTCCTTGCAGCAATAACTTCATTTATTCTCTTTCCAAAGCCAGTCAGGGAACGCGCACTAAACCATGGTAATTTGATAAAATGTCTTCCCAGAGCAATGCCTTTTTGTCTATGAAATTGCATTGCAGTGCTTACATTTCAATGCAGTAGATGCTTTATCCAATCATGTTCAAATCTGAACCCTCAAAACATCGATGAAAAAAGGATAAAGAAATCAATCGATCCGCCATTACGGTCCGACTTATTTGATTTAATGGTAGTAACCGCTGACTGATATAAGAGCCTGCCAAGACATAATTTTGATTGGTCAATTTATAAATAACAGCCAATCACAGATCAAGATTATGAACGTTGTGATTGCTCTGAAGGTTCTCAGCGAAATTTGAAAATTGGCTCACAAACACCTCCAAATTTCTGAAAGAAAACACGATGGAACTTGAAAATGAAGTCTATTTTCTCAAAGAAGAAGTAATCAGATTGAAGGAGGAGAATGAAGGATTGCAGCAGGACAGGGAATTGGCTGGAGAGCTCGGGAAAAGTCTCCTCGAGAACAACCAAGAACTTGAAAGAAAACTTGAAGAAGTGAACGCTGAATATATCTCAACGTTGGGTAAAATTGAGGTAAGCATACAGCGTTTGGCGAGCAACGTTAAGTATTGAGAAAAATATGTTTATTAATTCTTAATTACTCACATAGGAACTCAAACAAGACAATCATACGCTGCGATCTCGTTTGGAAACCGAAATTCGTACCAACTCGAACCATGGTCACGAATTGGAGGACTTGAAGGAAAAACTTCGAAAGGAATTTGAGGGAAAGGAGAAATCTCAGCAACTTGCCACCGAGAAAAAGATCAGTGATTTAAGAAAAGAAATAGAATCTCTGCAAAATGATGTTAGTAAGCATTCGCTGGTGGAAAATCAACTGCAAGAAAAAATCAAGAAACAGGAAGAAATGTTACGGAAAGCTCACCAAAGTAACGAGGAGCTGCAGCACAAGGGAAGGTCACGGATAGAGAACATAGAAGAATATATCAGTCTTGCTTCCGAACTGAAGGAAGAAAGAGACGTTTTGATGATGAAGCTAGCGGATTACGAAGACAATCAAGAGAGGATTGTGTTCGACAGAAACGTGCTGAAGGAGAGAGTTGAGTATCTAGAACAAGAACTGCAAGAAAAAACGCGACAAGCACACACATGGTTCAATTGTCTCCAGGCAAGTATTAATAAAAACAAATAGGAAAACTTTAAGATACACGAATTAAATTTCTCCCTCAGCACTTGAAAAAGAAAAAAAATCAACGGTTTTCAGACTAGGACAAGCAATAACATTGTAAATATGGGTTATTGCCCAAGCGTGAGGTCAAGATGGCGGGATATTGGCCTGAACGCGGGACGAACAGGCTATCCCGAGCGGTCAAGATGGCTCCATCTTGACCTCCCAACGATCTGCAACAGGTTTTTTTAAATACGCAAACACCACAAGCCTTAGCTTTGGACATAAGAGGAGATGGACCCTTGTTGACCCTTACTTTCATCCTTAACCTCCACCCCCTTTCATCAGGGATGGGGGGCCACCCAGTCAGAATTTGATAAATTTAGAGAACCGATTTCAGCTGGTACGAGAGAAATGTGTATTTCTTTCTGTGTAAAATCAACAGGAGGCTCGCTTGGAGGCAGGTGAATTCAAGGCAGAGCTTGACAATCTCAAGGCTGATAATGCTAGGAGAAACTTTGGAAGACACGGAAACTCCTTGTTCGGCGAGGTATATTCCGTAATCTTGCGTTTTTCTTAATTTTATTTTGATTTTCTTAATTTTATTTTGAATGCTAACACAACATCGAGCAGATCGTTGGCTGTATTTTTTTAGGTTGAGGATAGACGTTTGGAGCTTGAGAAGAAGTATGGAAGTCTTCAAGCGAGACATGAAGGCATGGTTAAAATACACAACATTACGAAACAACAGTTACAGAGGTTGAAGGTAAGTGATTTTTACTTTATTTTTTGGCCCCACTCGGAAACTTTTTGCAGATGACCCCCCCCCCCCCCCCAGCCAAAAGAAAAATCTGTTGAACTTCAAATGAGGGGTGAGGAGGGGAAGAGGGGGTGAGTGTACCCATGTTTACTTAATCAGGATCGAAACTGTTTGTTTGACCCATATTGATTTTTCTTCTGAGTAAAGGAGGGTTATTTTGCGACAGATCAGCTGATTGAGGCTGACTGGGACTGAACGACTGTCTGTCTGTTTGTCTGACTGACTGGCTGACTGACTACCTGACTGTCTAAAGGGAATTAGTTTCTATAAGAAACTGTGGAGCTGCGTCGGTGGATGATTGAAGGCGACTAGGCGGCAAATTCCGAGAACATCTACGTGATGTTGAGAAAGGTGACGATCCAAACCAGTCGCCCCGCATTTTAATCTCTCTAACCATTCCAAACAACACGTGTTGACCAGCGGCCATTCCCATTAAGATACCACGGAAAAACGCGAAAATCTCGAGCAAAAATTCTTCTTTCAAATCGGCACCCTTAATCACCACGGTATCAAGAGCGCTTTTCATTCAATTAATTATGACTCTATTTTATCTGAGTAGCTAAGAAGCTAATATCTTCGAGAAAAATAAAACTGTTAATATAAAAACAACAAGAAACTACTATTAACTATTATGTTTGTAAAAAAAATGGAATTTCAAAGCATGTTGTAGTGATCGGCAATCATGCCATACACGACCAACAATTCCTCGATTCGCTCTGACGAAGGGCTAACGCTCGAAACGTCAGGTTTTTGAATCTCTTTACGGTGGTCAGTTTACATTATCAACTCCGTTCACTGAGTGTCTGTCTCTGTCTGTCCGACTGACTGACTGACTGACTGTCTGACTGACTGACTTCGACTGACTGACTGATTTTCTTCATGAAGTGAAGATTTTCACCATTATTTTTTCCAGAATCAAGTAGCAACCCTTCTTCAGGTGAAGAGTTGTCACGCTGATGCTTCTCAGATCCAAAGGCTGACCCGTGCGCTGGTGCAAAAAGAAGGAGAGGTGAAAATATTGAACGCAAAAATTTCAGCTTTGGAAAAGGAAAAGGTATAATCGATTTGCAATTGGGGAACGTGATAAGTGAATGATTTCAATATGACTTAGATCCTTTCTTCTAATTTTTCAGTTTTGGAAATCGAGATCACGGGGGCTTTCATATGCAGTTAAGGCAACCCAATTTTTCAAAATTTCCCCGGGAAGTATGCACCCTGAACGCCCTAGAATCTCGCGCCTCCGCGCACCACTTGATCGGTGTCAGGGGATCGGTGTATGAAGTACTGTGACTGTAAAATCGTGTTTATACTTTTTGTTATCTTTAGGAAGTTATATATGTGATGAATGCAAGATCACTCGGATCATATGGTGCATCAAAGGAATGCAGGAATCCACTCTTGGAAAGGATTCCTCCATTCCTTTGATCCTGATCTCGATCATCCCAAAGGAACGCACCCATAACCTTTGCCCGTCCGTTACATTGATTTGAATATTAGCATTTCCTGAAAAAGTGTATTGAAAAGTTGCGATTTATATCACCTGATCTTATTCTTCCCACTAACGCGTTCCCATCTTTACACGGTTATCACCAAGTTAGCCGATGGTTTGTCTGAACCTACCTTGCTGCTCTTTTAGGAAGGGAATAACATGAGTGACCGTTTGATGGAATTCCACGACGCTTTCTCGGAGTTTGGAGATAAAAAAGACTACGTGAACTTCCTTCAATTACAGCTGGAGGATTCAAAGTAAGGGAAAATGCGTTTTTGAGGAACATTTTACAAATGTTTCTAAATTCTGTCTTCTTTTCTATAAATGTTGTATACGTTCTCGTGCCTCAAAAGCAGTTAGCGCTTTTGGTGTTGATATATTTTTACCCGGTGTTTCCAAGTTTTTAAATGAAAACCTCGTCGATATGAGTTACTTCAAGTCAGATAAGTACAGTGGAACTGGGTTCTGGAAGACACAAACAGAAGACTGTGCATTGCTGTGCTTTTGTTCTTTCTCGACCTCCAACTGCGTATCGCAATTTTAGCGCGCGTTCTCGGCCTTGCGCCGCTGTCCTAACGCGGAAAAAAGAAAGGCTTGCAGTTTAGCAACTTCCAAACTTTGTGACATGACTAATTTGAAATTTCTGTGGGGTGTTTCAGGAAGACCGTGGCTGAATTAAACAAAGAACTGCAGACAAAAACCTTGCTACATTTAGCAGAGACAGACAGGCTTCGTCACACAGAACATCAACTCCACGCTACCGAGTCCAAAGTGGAGAGACTGAACAGCGACAACATCAAGCTGAGACTGAAAATTGACGACTTACGAATAAAACTGCAAAGCCGTAAGTGTAAATAATGAGCTGCTTTTGTCCCCAGAAGGGGGATGGTTATAATAAAGGGGATAATGCAAACGCAATCACTTCCTCCTCGAGGTTTCGACCATTTACCACCGGGATGTTTCGACCTTTTTGCCAATCGCGTATTCTTGAAGTAACCCTCGACAATTGCGAAGAAACGAGCAAGCCAATCCTTCTACGCGCCACGGTATCGAGGAAAAAGAGATCTACTGCTTATTTAACTAACGGCCTGGCTAAACAAGGAAACATCAGATTGTTGCAGAAACAAATTCACAGTTTAGAAGCGGGAAACATTTGTTGCGGAAACAAAATTTGTGTCCGGAAGCAAAAATGTTTTTGGGCGATGGTTACATTTTATGTTTCGGAAACACAAAATTTGATTCCGCAAAAAGTGTTTCCCGCGCGGCTAAACTGGGAAACATTTGCATCCGCAACAATGTTTCACAGCAACAATGTTTCCTAGTTTAGCCAGGCCCTAAGAATAAAGAAGTACTCCGGAGCCGCAGGCGAGTAGCGCGACTGCTGTTCTTACTACATTTTGGCGTCCTCCGCGCGTTATCAGAGTACAGTCACGCACTGACAATTGGAATCTATTTGTTTTCCAGTTTACATAGTGAAGCTGTTGTATAGTTGAATTTTACCCTTGGTTCAATTTTTCAATTTCTTTTGTTCTTGTGTATGGTAACGTATGATAATGAGTATAAAACAAAGGAAAATAAAAATTGAACTATGCAAGGATAAAATTGAACCACAACCTTTTAGCTACAGTGTTTTGACTTTCTTCGGCTCATGACGTCATTCGTGTTTCTATACTTTAATCGCAAATTCCTCTAGACCAATCAAAACGCGAGGCTTACACCGCCCATTATATAACACTTCATCACAAGCCATTTAGCACTTGCAGGGCTTCTTGAGAACTCTTCCTGGAACCAGCTGATAATTGTTTAATGTTTTTTAAATTTTGCTTCTATACTGTTGCTGGCAACACAAGATTTACATTTCCTCTTTGTTTCAAGATTCACAGAAAGAACCTCAGGATGCCACTCATCCTCAGCTTGCCAACTCAGCGATGAGAAAGACAAAATCGGCCGCAGAACTGCTCAGTTCAAAAGGAAACGGTCTTGAACCAGCATCGGCCAGGACACAAGAGCAGAAGAACATGCCACCGAAAGTTAAAGCAGTAAAGAAGGAACTTGTGACAGCTAAACCGAAAATAAACGAGACCGCCATTGCAAAACCTCCACCAGCCCCGTTAAAGGATGAAAATGGGCAGATATCTGAAGAAATGACTCCCTGCATAAAAAGTGTTACAACTCTGGCGCCTTTTCAAGTCCAGTCCATTCCTGAAGGTTTTGTTAATCTTAGCAAATCACGGATTTCTTCTTTTTCAAGTAACGTTCCAGAAAAAGAAGTCAAGATTGAAGAACACCACGAAAGAAAGACGAAGGTTCGCTTCAATACTGAAACGATTTGTGCAACAGATTCTTGTAATACCGATTTATCAGAAACTCAGACTTCAATGGAAGGAGTGGCATCTAGCATCGTGAAAGAACAGCAAAAAGAAAATTTCCAACCTGAGGTAAGAACGGATGTTTTTATTGAGCAAGCTTGTTCCGGTTTGTTCTTCAACATCACGAATTTCCCGCCGAAACGTTTCCCAAGAAACGGTACTACGAATCACTCGGTATCCTCGTACATTTACATATCGTTACGAAATTTCAAACAGTCTCTCAAAGGCGCGTTTACTTGCTCGGGTTAAGTCCACAAGAATCTGCCAGTAACCAAAGGTCCAAATTTTAGGAGAAACCAGAGGCTTAAGTAGCCTACAGTCAACTTTCTCTAAGCGGACGCCATTAAGGCGGGCAGTGATGGCTGGCCCCGGCCGAGTTTCCCAAATTTCTCTGTAACTAATGCATCCCGACCCCCCACCCCCGGGCCAAGGTGGGAACGAAGGGTGCTTGATCAAATTTGACAGCACGTTTTGCCCTGATTGGATTTCTCAAGATTTGCCATGTTCAATTCGGGACTGTAGGTGGGGGTTTAACAAGTTTAAGTGCCCCAGTAGGGTGGGGGCTTATCACCATTTTAGTTGACATGAAGTCAAATCCCCACCCTGTCCCGGGGGTGGGATTTCATTTGATAAGTGCATAAAGTAAACTCTCCATAAGGCGGACACCTCTCTAAAGCGGACAGCGCCTGGACACTTTTTTACCAAACTTCTGCTGCGCCTCTCAAAGCGGACACTAGAATGGCATTCTTTGTACAATCGATGGATTGTGGTCTGGACATTATTTCAAATTGAGCTATCATCTCACCCTGGGGCTACCAGCAAGACTGTAATATTAAACCGATCTTGTGACAAACATTGATGTTTGTGATCGTGAGCGGAAGGGAATGACTTACAGCGCTTTCCCTCTTCGCGACTGAAAGACGAAAATCTGGTCGATAAGTTGATTAAAATCTCCTATTGCTAGCCTGCCTAGCAAGCGTTTCCGTGGGGTTTCTGAGCAAAGAAATTTTTGATGTTTTTTTTTGTTGTTGTTGTTGCGCGAAAAATGCCAGGAAACCCCACGGAAACGATTGCTACGCAGGCTATCCCAGCGCCTACAACACTTCAGGTGTTCCCAACAAAGCAATCAAATATTACAGATTTTTTCTCGGCTTAAGTACTGTATATACATGGAAATGATGAAAACGAGTTTCCCTTCGGTTTGACTTGGATTTACACGTTGCAGTTTAATCTTATCAGCACGCGCCAATGCAACTTTCCTTTATAAAGATCTCGTCTCAGTTCTGACGTCACAGGTTTATATAGTGTCAAGTTACATTATCTCTATAAAGTGGACACCTCTCTTAAGACGGAGCTGCTCCAGAGGGTGTCCACTTCAGAGGGAGTTGACTGTATACTCATGCGCGTATGTATGGCGCCTTGGCTCGATCGGGTAACGAATGGACTACGAATCCAACGTCTCGGGTTCGCATCTCTTGGCAGGAACTTAATTCTTCAAACTTTAATTTAAAACTTCACTAAATTTGCACGTACTAGACGCGAGCATAGATGTGCATTACACAATGGAGGCAAAACCTTAACTCACTGCGCACGAGTAAAAAGGAATAGCTTTTAATTACAGTCACTTTAGAGGTGGGATACAATAGATCATATTTGAACTGGATCTAGCATGAAGTGGAGGCTCTTGTGGGGGAAGCATTTACATAAGAAGAGATTCTCCGTTTAATTTTCTTAATGTGTGCAGGAAAATAAGTATTAAGTAGAGTTCCTCTTTTTTTTTCAATGCTCGATAGCCGTCCTTCGTCGAACCACGAATATGATGAAATGTTTTTTTTTTTTTTTGCAGGAAGGTTACTTGGAAAGCGGAAACATTTCTTCAGTGACTGTAAAAGGACAAAAGAATGTTCCAGTGGTTATTAATGTGAAGAAAGGTGAAGCCAGAAACCAGTGTCCACAGCAGTAAGAATGGAGGGAACACCATGAACCTATCAAGATCCCATAACAATTTCAATTTACCGTAGGATGAGACAGATACGAGATCAAATGACCGTTCGGTGTATCTTGTTTTGGTAAACCAAGCTTTATCAGAATTTTTTAAAATTTGTCTATAAATTGAATCACAAGAAGGAGAATCATGAAGAACAGTAACTCAATTGGGCTTCGTTTAATTTTACATACTTGGTTTGCCGTCTTCGTACTTAGAGGCTACGACGGGTGCTTTCAAATCCGCATCCGGAGTTTGTTTTGTGAAAAACGTTGATTTCTGGGGACAAGAAATGCTAGTTAAGGTGAGAAGTGTATGTGTGATACTTTGTAGATTGTCTTACGTAACAAAAGAAACAAACCACAAATCAGCTCGCAGGCATTCATTTGCCAGAATTTATTTTCACTCTACATACCATATATTAATAGTTTTAATGGCTATAAGTTACATTTAACCTTTTCCATGGAAAATAACAACGGTCAGAGACTTTGCAAAGTGGGAAAGACATCATTGCCCAGATATGGTCACCTTGATTTACACACTATACCAGAAAAACAACTAATATTTACATATAATTCGACGCAATTTATAAATTACAGTTCACGCCGGCGTAAAATGTAACTTAGAAGATTTCGAGTGTATCGAATAGTTCAAAGACAAACAAAACGTTCTCAAACTCGGCAATAACTTTGTGTGCTAAATACAATTATTTAGAACGCGATTTAGTTACCTTGGATACGAAATGATAATCTATCATGCTTGACCAAAGACAATCGTACCTCATCAAAGTGATAGTTTCACGGTTTGGCGCATGTGCAAGCTAAGACGTTGCCCACTAAGTTCCATTGTTTAGAAACCAATCAGATTCGAGCGCATAACTTGTGTGCGTCCGGTCCAGAATAAAACCTTCGGGCTGAAGAATAAATTTGATGTTTAATACTAAATTCAACATTTTCTGTGTAAATCCGTTGACATTTTCCATTTTCCTAGCCTTGGTATTGCCGTTTGGCTACGCGCAGACCATCATTCTGCTCGCACCAAATTCGTCTGTGATTACTGCAATACATGTGGTTGATACGAAAATTAAAATGTACTTTATCATGCATGGAGTCACCTTTATCGTCGTTTCCGCAACTGACTGCGAAATTTTCAAAGGCAAATTGATCGCGAGAGTCATCTACACGCTTTCGATTGTTTTATGAATAATAGGAATCGAAAGGGTTAACGTTATAGTTTGTACATGCGCCGAGCCGTGAAACCCTCCCTTTAAATTTTTGAATACCCAGTCGGGAATTTTTAAAGTTTCGCTAATCAAAATCAACTTACATCGTCTTATAAGAACTGGGTACCTTATTACATTTAGTGCCGGTGGTCTTGGAGAGCCGGTCCCAAACTCTACTTTCTGGTTGTAAAACGCCCAGTTAAACCGGTCTGGGGTCTTTTACAAAACGTTTACGGGCTTGATAATTTCTTTTCAAACCGGTTTTCTGTCGGTTAGTTGATAGTCCTCGTGCCAGAATATCGCGCTCGTAAAATATAGTATTTCGGCACGCTTTTTTTTTGTCGGGAGAAGTACCAAATGTCAGTATAATATTGAAACTTGTGAGGGTCGGCTGTACCGACGTTATCGTTTCCAGGAGCTCAAAAGACTGAATCCACTCAGACAAGCACCAAATTAATTTCACTGATTATCTGTCAAAAAAAACAAACAAACAAAGATAAAAAAAAGTTAGTGACAAAGAGTGGAGTCAGCGTCTGGCCAAACTAGGAATGTTGTTCTGGACGAAAACATTTCCCAGATTTTTATTTTTTAAACATATTTACGTCACGGCACTAGATATCATCGGCCACATTTAGTGACCAGCGGTTTCAGTGAAAACATGGGTTTGGTGTGGGGTGTTCATTCTCGCGGGCTCACAAACATGGTTTCGGTAGATGTTATATGTTTTCCAAATGAGCTCATCAAGAGGGGGAATGTGGGGGTGGGGGTGGGGGGCTTACCTAAATTCTAATTACATAAATGAATAACAAGGACACGAAACAAGTGTAAATACATCAAAGAAACACACGTCACAGACAAACGCATATGCGGCTTCCCGGACGACAGCAGCTACGATATGGCGAAGACAAATTGGGAATGTTTTGGTGCTTCAGAGGACGCTACAGAATCAAAGAATTTTATTCATCGTTCAACGCTTTTCACTTGCGACTGCTCAGTGAAAACCACGCGCTGAAAACGAAATTTGGAGATCCCGGGTTGAAGTCCCGCTCTGGCTTCAAGATGAAGCTGTTTCGCTAAGTTCAGCTCTGCGGCCACGCCTACAAATACCACCTGGTCAGCCTCAAATTGTTATGGTCAGTTTCATTATTTGTTCCTGATATCGTTAAAACACAAGCCTGTGGCGAAACGTTTGTTCCTGTTTGTTTTTGTTTATTGGTTCCAATTTCTTATGTGTGAAGTTTGAGAAAGCCTTTACCACAGTACCCAACGCAAATTACTTAGAAGTAAGAACTCTATTAAATGTTCACAAACCTTCTGAATAAGCGGAATCCGCGATGACAAGATAAAGTATTTTGGGGTAGAGATGCTCTTTGTCTCCCAGCAGTTCACTGATCTCCCCTGTTGAGCCTATCTCCGCACTATCGTCTTCATTTTCTTGAACAGCCTGTTAAGAAACGGCGGCGTAAAACTGAGATTAACCAAAACGACTACGGAAGTCGACAAGAGACTAAACTCTATGACGGAGAGGGCTTGAGTAAAGGGTCACCTCGCAGCTCTTACAAGGTCTCACCTGATTGGAGACCACCCTTCAGGTGAGACCAAAGAACAAACAACACAAACAATGGACCCCAGCCCTACAACAACAGGGCTGCGACACTATTCCCGCCACTGAAATTTAGAGCTTATAGGAGCTGCGAGGCTACCGTGAGTAAATAGTGTAAACAAGAAAATCGACCAGTGTGCTTGTAAGCTTTACGGCCAAGGAGAGTTTGTACTGTGGACGATTACCATAAAACCTGGGGTCAATTTTATAAAAATTTAACAAGTATAATCTACAGGTGTAACTATTGTTTTCAGACTCTAAAACAATAGCTACACTTGAAAATTACACTTATAAAAGTTCTATCAAATTGACCCCTGAGCAGGGTTTAGCTCTACAAGTAGGTTGGTCGGTCGACTATAGGCGCGTTAGTTTGAAGCGAGATTGTCTGAACACTGGCTTTACTACCTGGAGGTATCTGTAGACCCTCATGAACTTGTCGAATCCAAGTTCCTGCTCCAGCATGAGTCGTGACTCCTCCAGTCTGTGGAACAGGCTCTCCTCTTCCTCCTGCCGTTTCTTCTCTCGCTCTTCCTTTTTGGCAGAGTCCTCTTCATCATCGTCATCACCTGTTGTGTCCATAAAACAACAAAAGGCAGTTTCAAAAATGTAACTCTTCGTAGAAAATTAATATGGGGAGCGCGTTGGTGTCGGTATGCCGGGTTGTGAGTCGAAATGATCTGAGGCAGACGCGCGCGTACACGCGAGGGAATAGACGCGTGAGTCTCCTCGCTGGCAGGCGCCACTCTGAATTCAGCACCTGTTGGACCGGCTATAGAGTGTTTTCACGTGACGCCATGGCGGCCATGTTGGTGTCCTAAAAAGTCAAAGAAACGGCAGCTATGTTGGAGTCCCAAACTAAACCTCTGGGAATTGAACTCCATTTTTATGCAAATACTCTTTTTTTGTTTCAGTAAACCAATATGGCCGGTAGTCACGTGAATGAAAACGCTCTATAAAGAGTCAAATCTTGCTTCCTGTAGCGCAATTTTACACTGCACTTTGGATATGACTTGTGAAAAAGGAATTTAAGGACTGTTATTCTATCTTGAATGTAGTCATGTTCTAGACTGTAGAAAGAAAGAGCACTTCATACCTGAATCCCAGTCTTCGTTCAAGTTTGACAACTCAGAGGAAGATCGCTCAAGCGCCGCTCCGTCACTTTCATCCTCTGTTAAAGAGAAATATACGTCAACAATACGAAGAAAATACATGCGCTACAAACATCGGCATCATTGAACTTCGTTGCAGGGGTATACTTGAACTTGAAAAGGGGGAAGGGTGGGTTGTTGACAGACAAACGCAACTAAAAGAACCCAGATTATCGAAGTAATTTTATTTATCCACTTATCGCATATGAGCGAAAGCAAATGTGCCGAAGACAGACACTAGGGGTGGTCACAGCCAGAGTTTATTAGCATCAATTATGAAGAGTTGTGAGACTGGGCCTACGGTTTATCGTTCTTATCCGAGAAGACTAGAAAGTCTAACCGTTTTTAGTATAAATCTACTAGCGTTCTATCACGAATGCCGTTCTCTGATTGGCTACGCTACTCGCTATCTATTCTGTGATAGATAGTGAGTAGCGATTGTCAACAAAATGGCGCCCCCTTCTTCACGTTTTCGAAGTGTCTGCGAGGAGAATTTGGATAATTTACTTGTTTAGTTTTGAACGACTAGTAGATTTATACTAAAACAATTAGATTATTCGCTCTCGATTTCTATGCGTGATAGCTGATTAGGGCTGCGCCCTCATTAGCTTTCACGCGATAGAAATCGAGAGCGAATAATCTAATTGTCAAGCAGATGTCAGTACAAAGGCAGCACTTTCTCCTCAATTATTTTAGGCCCCTGAGTGTTGGTCCGACCGGGGTTTGAACCCGCGACCTCCCGCATGGTAGTCCGGTGCTCTACCAACTGAGCTAACCGGTCGAAGTGGTTTTTGACGGAGGTTGTGACCGCTTTGGTTTGTTTTACGGCACTCTCGGGTTGTTTGAGTGTCACTTGATATATGAAGAATAAATGAACGAGTGGTTGGTAAACAAACAAATAAAATTAAAAGAAATGCAGCCATTTTCTAAACTAGAACTGAAGAAGTAAAACAAAAGCGTTAGTCCAACTATCATTACGTTTACAGTTTATTTGCGTTTGTTACGATTTACCAGCCCAATTTCGTTTGGTTTCCATTCAGTGAGAATACCTTGACGACACTTCGTATCCGCGCAGTGATCCCAATCCAAGCTTTGTGATGTGTCACGCATTCCCTTCATAGGCGATGGAGAACGGCCTGCAGTAAACCACAAGATAAACACGTTTGACAACTGACTAAGACTATCAACTAAAAACAAAATTTGATGTCAAGGGTCTAGCAAGACCCTTGCTTTTCCGGGCTTGACATCAACCACATTTCCCCCGCTTGGCGTCGGCTACATTTTCCCGCGCTTGACAACAGGCTTGACACTAACCACATTTCGCTTGGTGTCGGCTAAATTTTCCCCCGCATGACACCAGCCACATTTTCCCGCGCTTGACACCAACCACATTTTCCCCGCATGGCGTCGGCTACATTTTCCCGCGCTTGACAGCAGCCACATTTTCCCCGCTTGGCGTCGACTACATTTTCCCGCGCTTGACAACAGGCTTGACACTAACCACATTTCGCTTGGTGTCGGCTAAATTTTCCCGCGCATGACACCAGCCACATTTTCCCGCGCTTGACACCAACCACATTTTTCCCGTTTGACGTCGGCTACATTTTCCCGTGCTTGACACCAACTACGTTTCGCGAGCTTGACACTAACCACATTTCGCTTGGTGTCGGCTAAATTTTCCCGTGCCTAACACCAGCCACATTTTCCCGCGCTTGACACTAACCACATTTCGCTTGATATCGGCTAAATTTTCGCGTGCTTGGCACCAACCACATTTTCCCCGCTTGGCGTCGACTACATTTTCCTGCGCTTGACACCAACCACATTTTCAACGCACTTGGCGTCCACTACGTTTTCCCGCGCTTGACACCAGCCACATTTTCAATGCGCTTGACGTGGGCTACATTTTCCCGGGTTGCACAAGTTTTGAGTAGTGAACGGTCCTTTTCTAATACGTGTTTTTCTCGGTTGGACAAAAACTAAAATCACAATTATACCAAGGCCGCGAAGCGGCCTGCCAGTATAATTTAAATTATATTAACAAACGAAGTGAGAAATATATGAGAAAACAACAGGTAGAATCCCACTTATTGTGCTACGAACCACTCTTTAACGCATCTAAAGAGAAAAATAGACTATACCCCCCAGGGTAGGAAAAAAGCCAGGCATGACGTAGTACCACAACTCCCTGCGGCCCTACATCACGCCGCTGACACGTGACACTCCATTCTTTCAACACTGTGGACGGCTAACACCATCGTTCTTATATTGGCACCGTAGTAGGGCATGGCACCTGCACATAGCTAAATGTGGTGACACTGCTGACAGGGACGGGTGGGTGGGTCCTCATATATTTCTCACTTCGTTTGTTAATATAATTTAAATTATACTGGCAGGCCGCTTCGCGGCCTTGGTATAATTGTGATTATATTACACAAACTCCGTTCGAAATATATGAGAAAACAACAGGTAGAGTTCAACGCAAAAAACAGCGGTGCCAATAGAAGGCAAACAATCAAATACAACTGGTAATATTTTAATGCAACCCAAAACAAAGAAACACCAAAGTGACAATGCCTATAAGGAAGCAAGGCAAATGTCAACAATAGCAGGTTGAAAATCTTCAGTTCCACAAACACAACAAATGTTGAGCAAACAGCTACAAACAGTGCCAGTGAATAACCGCATGAGCAAATGTTGAACTGTGAACGGGTTTGTAATAAAATCACTGGAAAGTCGAAAGGAGTAGACCAATCAGCCATCCTTAAAATGTCTGATAAGGGAATGTTGGAATTGGCTGCTGCCATAGTTTTAGCCCTGCGCACGGAACGTGCTTTGAAAATATTGGTGTCGACACTAGAGACCTTCAGTGGTGAACATAGCCACCTCCCGATGGAAGGGGCTGTAACCGGTTTAAGAGGCTTACATAGGAGATAAACAACAGATCCACCTTGGAGGGGGAATAACTGGACGGATTGCATGTGTAGCCTTTAAGTATGAGCGAAACGTCGCAACTGGGCATAGATCGGAGTTGGAAGGGAGTCGTGCAAAGAAGGCCTTCGGAAGATGATCAGTAGAGCCTCTTTTACAATTAAGGAGCCAAAAGTGTAAACTCTACACCCTCTGGAAGTATGCGGCAGTGACTGAGATCCAGTTTGGTTAGGACCAAGACCCTTTCTGGGTAGGTTAAAGAGAATAGCATTGCAAGCTCAAATGACAATTGCATGAGAGACAGTGACCTGTTACTACCAAACGATGCCAGGTATTGAGTGACAAAAATTTATGTCCCAAGTTTGGGAGTACCTAGGTTTATGGGGACGATCGTTGAACATTCCTTTTAGCAGCTGGATACCTAAGGGTTGTTGACCCACAGGTAGGCCATCCAGCTTGGCTAGCAGAGCATGTAAAACATTAACTAAGTGGAAACCTGCTTCGCTATTGAAGTACTCAGTTAGGTATAGTAGGATGTCAGTTAAAGGTGCCAAAAAAGGATCAACCTTTCTTTTATCACACCAACGATTCCAACGCACCCAAGCTGATTGATACTTTTTTCTGTGTTGAGGGGTGAAATGCTGAAAGGAATATCTTAGTAACGTCTCCAGAAATTCCCATTGCTTGATACTGTCTCCGCAGATGGGAAACATGGCTAGGTGTAGCCTGGGAAACATTGGGTGTATCCCTTGGGGGTCTGCTGGGTCATTCAAGAGGTGCCTGGTGGTAGGGATGAGGACTGGATGGTCGACAAGAAGACCACCATGGCTGTGCTTCCCAGATGGGGGTGACTTATATGATGTCTGCTTTGCCCTGAGTTACTTTGTTTGTCTGTAATGGTGTTTAATTTGCCGGGTACATGTTGGGCCAATATCACTATGTCCCTCTCGAGACACCATCTCCAGAGTTCAAGAGTTAGGGCTGTGAGGCAAGTCGGCCTCGTACCACCCTTACAGTTGACATGAGCAATTGCTGTAGTGTTGTCTATTCTCAGACAGACCACCTTGAGAGGTTCTTTAGAAAAGACTTTGGGGCCAAGAAGGCAGCCTTGAGCTCTGATACGTTTATGTGAAGGTGCTTTCGTCTTCTGTGCAACGCCCATTTGTGCGATGCCTTTGGCAAACAGCAAACCATCCTGTCTTGGATGCATTGGTCATTATGAGCAAGGTCGGATCTGGGGGTGTGATTGGGCTGCCATTCACAGAAGTGATGTTCAACAGCCACCACTGGAGTTCTTCCATGGGGTTGTGGTCCAGTGTGAACGTCACATTGAAGTTTTCTTCGGACCTGTGTAAGCATGGACCAATTGGATCTGTATCTGAAATGAAGGGGTGCTTGTCAAACGGCCAGGCGACAGGACTCTCTAGTGTGCCCAGAAGGCTGGCTAGCTGATGCACAGGTTTAGTTGGAGTTGAAATCGCCCTCTTGCAAATACTCTTTACAACTTTCTCCTTCGGGAGGCTCACTGTTCAAAAATGAGTAGGAGACGTAGTTCCCGGTGTGGTGGTCTCTCTCTCATCTGATGGTTAAATGCTCGGAGATATTAGCTGCACAAGCTACTCTATAATCCGAGGGTAAATAAAGTAATGTATGTATGATCCTACAGTGGAGTCGATTACAAAACCCAGGAACAATATTATTTGGGTTGGGATTAAACACGACTTTTCCCGATTTACTGTGAAGCCTAGGTTTTCCAAGAGAGTAACAGCCATAACTGTGTTTCTCTGTACCTCCTGGGAAGAAGAACCCAAGGTTAAGAAGTCGTCGAGATACAGAAGCATATGAACTCCCCGTTTGCGTAAGCATGCTGCTACCGACTTTAAGAGTTTGGTCAAGACCCTTGGAACGGTATTTAAGCCAAAACAGAGGCCTTGAAAGGCGTAGCATTTGCTTCTCCAGAGGAATTCCAGGAAATTCTGAGAGTCCTTGTGGACTGGAACTGACAGGTATGCGCCTTTCAAATCTATGGTCTTCAGGGAGTTGCCTCTTCGAAAAAGAGACCTCAGGGAAGAGATGTTCTCCATCTGAAATGTGAGTTCTCTAAAAACTTGTACGGAAAACGTAAGTCTTTTACCGGCCTGAAGGTTCCACCACTTTTGGGAACTAGGAACAGGTTTGCAACGTAATCTTGTAACCCAAAACAATACTGAGAATTTTTATGGATTGGAGGTTATGTCCCGCCACTTGTCTATGAATTCGTCGATTCTTTTGCCTCGGGCTTGGAGACCTGAAAGGAATGCCCAAATTTTTTTTTTTTTTTTTTTTTGAGTGGGTACTTTGATACTTATTGGAAGTACCTGAGGGCTTGTCCCTGTTGGTAGCAAGCGTTGTCCCAAGGTGAGGGCGCTTAGTCGGTTGTGAATTCAAAGCAGATGCCAAGTTCTTAGCAAGGCCTTAAGATAGGTCTGCTTGCTTTGAAGCAATAGAAGGAAAGTCATCCCCGAAAAGCATGTGCTTAGCGCTGGGAAGAGACTGCTCAGCTAGGCCAATATTATCTTTATTTAAGGCCACAAGAATTTTCTTTCCTCTCAAGGTAGAGAATTGGTAATTTGCTGAGCCTAGCAAACAAAGCAATTGTTCTAAAATAGTTTTGATGTCTTATTTGGGGACATCCTTGTTAGATGTTAATGCATCATGCAAACAACATAGGGGGCTTGTTATGTTCAGCATAGCCCTCTGCACAAAGGCTAGTTCTTTGTCTCGCTCTTGTGTATATTTTCGAGACTTCAGTGGAAGAAGACAAACAATCCACCGACGGAATGGAGTAATTGTCAAGAATATCACTTACTTGATCGTAAGATAACTTCCGATGGAAGTTTTTATTTTATTTCTTTATTGATTTTTTTTTTTTTTTTTTTTTGCAAACATGTGGCAAAACCCGCTTTTGGTTCCCAAGAAGGGTGTTGCAATTCTGGATCACTGAGATCACCACCATTTGGGGGTTCATTTGTCCCGATACTCTGACTCATCGTCGTTGGAAGGCTCATTAGCCTCACTGTGGGGTTCAAAAACCCCGGTTGGTGGCTCATTTGCCCGAGTTGGTGGCTCATTAGCCCGAGTTGGTGGCTCATTAGCCTGAGTTGGTGGCTTAAAAGCCGTAACAGAGCCCTCGTGGGTGGACATCAGGTCCTCATCTGAGTATGCCAGCACAAAAAGTGCGTCTGATTCCACGTTCACCTTTGGCGGGAAAGCCGCCAGGCTTTGTTGCCAGCAATCTTCGATCGATGAGGTTCGTGGACTTCACGTCGTCTTGAACCTGCTGTAAGGTCTTCAAAATAGTGGACAGATATGCCTGGTCTTCACCAGAAGTCCTTGGGCGTTTAGGAGGGCTGGCAGAATGTAAACGCTCTGAATCAGTTCGGCGAGCATCATGTTGTGATCTCGAATGAGACCCAGCTCGATCGTGAGCGACGTCGTTTCGACGTTTTCATGGCGAAAGTCAAACATACACTCCTGAAAGAAAAGGAACTACCTACCCGATAGAAAGCCGACTCGAAAACGAGTCGAAATGAATTGTGGAAGGGCGTAAAAAGTGCAAAATAAGCGGTTACAAAACTCACTTACCTTTCTTGTGTTCGTAGCACAGCAGGAAAGATGGAGTGTCACGTGTCAGCGGCGCGATGTAGGGCCGCAGGGAGTTGTGGTACTACGTCATGCCTGGCTTTTTTCCTACCCTGGGGGGTATAGTCTATTTTTCTCTTTAGATGCGTTAAAGAGTGGTTCGTAGCACAATAAGTGGGATTCTACCTGTTGTTTTCTCATATATTTCGAACGGAGTTTGTGTAATATAATACTACATATCACTGTACTAAGAATAAAGAAAAAATGGTTAAAAAGCCACAAATTTTACCTGTGCTGACGAGTACATCCCTCATGGAATTCAACATGTCCTCAAATTCTTCGTTTTCTTCTTCTCCGCTGTGGGCAAAAAAAAAAACAAAAACAAAAAAGATGAAACAATTAACTCTTGCTCGAATGCTTTGATAGTTATGTAATTTTAACACTGACCTTCCAACATTCAACTCGTCGTCTTCTTCATCATCATCTACATCTTCCATGTCCTCTTCATCTAGTTCATCCTGTTCGTCATCATCTCCATCATCTTCTTGTGCCTCCAGATCCTCTTCACTCCCCCCTTGTCCTCCATCTTCTTCTCCCTCCTTCCCCGATTGTACTGCTGAGTTCCCTGCACGTCCAGGGAAGGCAGTTTCAAACAACAGTCTCAAGTTTGGGAGGGAGCAAGTCCTAAGTCTCTACAATAACAGTAAAAAGAAAAGTAAAAAGTACAATTTATCCGTTGCCTTTTACTTTTTTAAATCTTCCAAACTTGTTGAGATTTATAGAGACGTCATGCAACCACAGCAAAATTGCATTCACAACTTACAGTGAAATTCGTGTCGTAAATTCCAGTTTCCAGCTCCGCGGCTCGTAAGGACTTGTTTAGCGAACCATCCGCAGTGTGGAATGATCTGGAATGCAAGTTACAGTGTTTAAGAAAGGTTTTGGTAGCTTTGGGCAAAGTCATTGCGCTTTTGCTTTGTTTTGCCGTTTGCTCAGCACTATAACCGGTGAAACGAGGCTTTAGAATAGTGCCTTGTATGTGTTACACCATCTCTGTAGCGGGGGCACTAGCACCGTTGAAGAATCGGATGCTGCCAACCGGCTGTGTTTTAGATTTAATTTAATTTGCGTTGACCTGCAAGTACTTCTATCTGGACGAGCTATCATTCAAATAAAAGCTACTGAAGAGCCTTGCCTGTGCTAAAGTTCTTTACGGTTTTGTTGTTGTTACTGCTGTTTTTGTTTTGTTTTGATACTATAAATGGGCTATACAAATGACTCCTCAGCATTTTCCCTGTTTAAGATCTAACTGAGAAGCACTCTAGGTAAGCATAGCTCGTATACATTCGTGTTTTCTGAGCTCAAACGACCATAAACAACGCTCAGCACTCACAATTCATCCAGTGATATGTCTTGAACTTCAAGATTCTCGGCTTCTTTCTCTTCCCGTTCCTCTTTTCTTTCAATTCGTTCAAAGAAAGCTTCCTTAGTGCTCTCTTCGCCCTGTTTGTTACGTGACGCTAATAGAAATTCTTGGTAAGCCGCTCTGCTATCAGCTAATGAAGGCTCCACCTGGGGACTTCGCGGAGACGTCTCTTCTGTTGTGCCTGAAACAACAAGAAAACTTTACAGTGACATCATCTAGTATATGCCCAAGATTCTAAATCAAAGAAACACATTTAGGGCACAATTGGTACCACGCCTGCTTTGTGATGCGAATAATCATTATAAGATAAGCACATAACCAACTCTCTCAAATCACAAAAGAACTGAATACCACACATTGTTCACCATGAGGCATATCTGGCTGCTTACGGACTGGAAGGCAACTTGAAAGTTGGGATAACTTTTTTGGCCTTCCTCCCCGGTGCTTCTGAGTAATTGCTTATTACAGAGCACCAGAGACTTCACTTGTTATCTTGACCCTTTCACCACGAAGGTCTCCCTTTGATGAGTAAAATCGTCTGGCGTTAGCCAGAGTAAAATCTATGAAGTCCCCCTTGGTGGTGAAAGGGTTAATCTTGGTGTTTCAAGATCAAGATTATTGCACATTTTCTACAACTCTTTGTCCTCAAATCAGCGAGATTTCTGTAATGGCGCGTTTAGAACGGAGACTTACCTTCTGTTGGTGTGCTAGCCTTAACTTCTCCCCAGGCCTTTACTGGACTCTTCGGCGCGGGTTTCTCAACCGAAGCGGCTTCCGTTTTCTTCTCAGTGACATCCTCTAAGTCTTCTACGCTCAAATCCTCAGACTCTTCCACTTTTACAGTTCCATCTTCTTTTTCCTCTTCCTTGGTTCCTTCAGAGATTGTCTCCAAAGCAGCTGTTTTTTTCGCAGGGTCTTCTGTGTTTTCTGATTTCGTAATAGTAGCCTGTGCTTCAGAATCCTCTTCCTTTTTGCTTTCAGCGACTTTATCTTTTCTTACAATTATAGTTTTGGGTGACTCCGAAGTTGGAGACTTCACCACCGTGACTCCCAACAGGGGTGGAGTGGTGTGACTTTGTACCGTGACAGTCGTGCCCATTGGCGTGCCGTCTGCGCTAGCAGACGGTTGCGTGACGACCGGAAGTCGAGGTTTCTTTCCAGCATCCGGTTCATCAGGGCCTATAGTTGTTGTAGCTGTTTGAAGTTTTGCGTTACCTAAAGCGGAAATAATCTGCGTGACTTGCGGTTTGCCCCACTGTTTCCTGGCGGCTTCGATAGCTGGCTTGAACACTGCATCATCACTGCTGGTTGCTGAAAAATGCAGGAATACAAGAAGTGAAAAAAACGGATGACAATGCACTCTTTCTCACTAGTCGGGGAAAGAAATACCACTGATCAGGGAAACGTTATGGGAACATAGTCGCCCCCCCCCCCCCCCCCCCCCACTTAATCGGCCAATCCCCAGCAGAGGACATGTTCTCTCTCCAGTGGGAACAAACGAGCTATGAAAATACTCAAAAGAATTGTCAAAAAGATTTTCTGATCTCCCTTTAATTGACAGATTCCGCAATCTGAACCAGTTGCCTGTCGGTTACGCAATTATCGTCTTTACCAACGAACCAAGCGCCACAACTTTGGGACGACTAACTAATCCCTCTGCTAATCTATCACAGAATAAATATTAATGCCTCAGGCAGGAGTACATTACAAATGCCGTATCACAGGAACCCCAACTAAGTGAGCAGTGATGAGTTCCTACCTTCCATGGCAGAGGCAGTCACTTCAAGAGGCAGGATACGAGGTTTGAACGGAATATCGCCCCAGGCCTTGCGCGGTGGTGCCAGTGGTTCACTTTTGTCTTCCTCTGTCAGTTTGCGGAGGTCACCCTACAAAACATGGAGAAATCATCGTCAGACAAGCTAAAAAGTGCGACATATTTTTTAGTCCTGCGACTCTGAGAACAAAGAATAAACTATGGTACAATAACTACGGGGATGAAAAAAATAGATCTCAAGGTTTCCTACTGTTCTAAGTTCTACACGAAATTACTAACACTGGAAACCTCACAGGTAAATGATTTACCTCAGAATTCGATCTGAACAACTGCGTGGCTCCAACTTGTTTCAACGCTGTCTCAAGTCCAACTGGAGCGACCGCAGGCTTTGGTGCTGGCTCTACAACAGAAAATAAACTTGAACGAAAACCAGCAACTTATGAATCGGCTGAATAACAAACACGTTAACATAAACATCACCACGAAACTGACTCAAGTGAAATCATACCTGTGGGCCTCTCGTATTTCGCCAGAGCTGGGAGCGGCCTGTTCAGAACACAAATTAAAACAGTTTGATTTAAAGAAATCATTTAATTCGTGTGCGACGTAAAGAAACTCGGGGCGCGTGTTTTTTTTTTTTTTTTTGTTCATTTTATTTTATTTTTTTTTGGGGGGGGGGAACATTCGGGTGATTCCTATCCCAGTTTAGAAATAAGAAAAGAAGTCGAATACGGTTTTCCAAAAGAACACATTCTGAAAACGGAATACTCTTGACGAAGGTGACCTGAGACTAGCGCACAAAATAGCCTGGGACGAGTGTCTGAACCTGACTTCCGGTGCTACGTCACAGGCTTGCCGGCCGCGCCCAAAAGAACTTGAACAAATATTTTGCGTTTTCCGAGCGAATCGTATTCTGAGCAATCTGACGGACAACGTGCTAAACACTACACCATTGCATGTATGTCCGCATGTACATTGGTTTCATCAGTTGAAATTTCACTGAGTGGTGAAGTATTTTATCACACTGCATGAAGAAAAATTGAACTCAAGATTACCTTTTATCTGGATCTTTTTTAAGATTTTCCTAGAGAGAAAGAAAATCCGTGAGGTTATGCTCGAGTTAACACTCATAGTAAATACCACAAAACTATTCTATTGTAAAGCCGCTGGTGAGATTCAAGAAAGTCTGGATGAAATCGAAACAAAGAGGGCATTAAACAGCTACAGAAAAGGTATAGCCTCTAATCAAAAGCAATTTTCCTTTCGAAACACCCTTCTAATGTTCACAAACAAACGGAAGCTTTCAAACCTGTTTTGTGTGAGTTGAGTTAATAAAACCATATGAAAAACTGTTCTTGTAATGCTAAAAAACGGGATATCAAACTTGAGTGTGTTGCATACCTTTTCCAGCTTCTCTCTTCCTTCTTGGTTGATTCTCTGCAAAATCGCCTTCTTTCTCTCCTCAAGTTGAGCCCGTAACATAGCGGCTCGCTCCTCCGCCTGAGCCTTGAAAAAGGACAAACCAAAATGAACCATTATGCCAAGCGACAGGAACAATTTTCCGCACTTGCCACTACTAGCTGCTTGTTTCTGCTACGACTTGGAATGACACCGTCGTAAGTGACAGACATACGATTACCATGGTTCTTGTTATCACAGAATTCACGTTATTAAACTACCTTGAGATCAGCAATTTTCTTTCTCCTTGCTTGAGGATCATAGCGTGGATCTCCAGGAATCATTACATTCTCCTTCTGTAAAGCAAAATCACGAGTAAAATAGCAAAAGACAACAACATATGCACAAAACCTCATACTGAGAAGTCATAGGGAGCGAAACACGTGGGTAGTTTTCGCGTATGCGAAAACAAACCATAGAAAGTACAACAATGCTGTTTTTATACCTGAACCGAGGGAGCCACTGGAGCTCGCACACCAGCCATTCTTCTTTGGAGCTCTTTTCGTTCTTGGAAATTCTGACGTCTGATGGCTTCCAAACGAGCGAGGTAATCCTGAAAGAAAAGATTAAATTTAACAGTAAATGAAACGAATCGAACGAAGAGAAAATACAAATTAGGACCAAATGCACTTTGAATCAGAAGATGGTTTATCAGCGATCACTAAATTTGATCAAATTCAAATTCAAAGAGTTTTAGTTTTCTTCAAAAAGCTCCTTAATAATGCATGGTGGAAATACACCAAACAACTATAAATGTTTAATGAGAGTCTTTATATCTGGTAAAGACACGGCTAAGGTCAGTTACGTCCGATTTTCTAGGCCAAAAAGTCAAAATCTAAATATTAATGTAAGAATGGATAGATATACAGTAAGCTTTTGAAACCGTTCAATAAATTCGAAATTCGTGTTTGATCAAATCCTACAACACTTGGTTGCATAGTATAACTAGTTTTGTCTTAGTATCCATGTACCGCAAATGATTAATTTTATTTCACGAGTTGCTTTCTTTTCGTCTTAAGTTTGTTCGTGTGGATCTTTATTCCAGTTGCTTGGTTTTTCCAGATCTTGTCCATTTTTAAGCCTATTCAAAAACAAAATGTGTTACAGTCTAAACTATAAACTAACACATCCTACAACGCCAGTTTCTAATCTACCTTTTCTTGTGCGTCCTTTGCTGAAACGGCATCTTTTTGACGAGGAACATTTGCTGCAGAAGAACCGTACAATCAGCGCAACGAAAAGAGAAAATCGAAAGCAATCGAGACTTGAACGATGCACAAAAGTTGCAAGCATTTGCTTAAAATTGTGATTTGTTCGTTGCATTTATTTGAGTTTTGTTGTCATTCGTCTGAAGCGATAACTTAAATGATGTTTATGATAGTGATTACAAAATGTCACAGCGAAAAATTCCACTCAGCACAAATCATGACCAGTAAAAAGTTTGACACCAACCTGGAGGGTAGTGATCGGGAAGCGCATTAAAATTCTGACGACAGAAAAGACAAGAATTAGAGAAAAATATCTTCACTGGCTAACATGAAATAATAAGAATCAAAGAGAATTCACTTCACCTGCCCCCTAGCTTTATTTTTCTGGGCCTCTCTCTTTCTACTCCAAAACTCTTCTAATACACGAGCTCTTTCAGCCGCCCCAGCAGCTTGGGCCCTAGTCACATAATAATACAAGATTGGTGAATATTACGCAGTTATTTCCTACCTTAACCCTTTCACCACCAGTAGGGACTTAATAGATTTTACTCTGTCTAACGCCAGACGATTTTACTCGTCAAAGGGGAGGCCTTTGGTGGTGAAAGGGTTAAAAACTATCTCGTTAACCCTTTCACCACCAATAGGGACTTAATAGATTTTACTCTGTCTAACGCCAGACGATTTTACTCGTCAAAGGGGAGGCCTGGTTAAACCCTGGCTAAACGAGGCAACAATCATGAGGCAACAATTTGAGCTCTAGCATGTTTCCACAATGTTTCCCCGTTTAGCTACCCGAGGAAACATTGTTGCGGCGGCAACAAAAAATGTTCTGAGGGGCGTTCAGAAACATTTTTTGTTGCCACAGCAATGTTTCCTCGGGTGACTAAACAGGGAAACATTGTGGAAACATGCTAGAGCTCAAATTGTTGCCTCGTTTAGCCAGAACTTTAGTTTGTGTTTCCTGTTCTCTAGAGGGCAATCAGCGCAAGGGAAATTAAAAAAATAAAGATTTGAATTGAGTTATATATAACTCTTCTTCTGTTACTGTTATTCTATTTATAGGGCAAATGTGTTTTTTTCTCTTTTGCCGTTCTCCTGATCAAACCGTAATTTTATAATTGTTGTATGTGTATCTGAATTGCGTAAATCATATAAATAAAAAATAAATCAAATCAAATCAAATGAACAATTATTTTAGGGCCTGGCTAAACTAGGAAACATTTGTTTCGGAAGCAAAATTTGCGTCCAACAATTTTTTTGCGTTCGAGAAGCAAGATTTGCGTCCGCAACAATGTTTCCCGAGCGGCCAAACTGGGAAACATTTGCGTCCGCGACAATGTTTCCACAACAATGTTTCCTAGTTTAGACAGGCCCTTAAAAACACCACAATTCGTCTTCCTGATCAAACGGCATCGGAATGCAAATCGCGGGTGTAAAACTCGCCCAATTCCGAAAATATGTTGAAAAGCAATTTTCGTTGGACCAATTTTAAGCTTCACCAAAACCATTTTCAAAGGAATCGGGCGAATAAACTGCCCGGCTTGGGAAAATGTGCCGGCTTAAACAGAGTAGAAATCAGACTATAATTCTATACAAACCTTAGTTATATAAAGCGTCCCACAATTTTGCAACTCGAACTTGTGTGGTCCTAAACATGCGTTAACTCCCTCACACAATGCTCACCTCTCCGCTGCGCCCTGTTTTGCAGCATCCCAAGCCAAGTTAGCGGGATTGGCAGCTGGTGCCCTTTTAGCCTCAACAGCAGACACAGGCCTACCAGCCACCTTCACGGCGGGTTGTCTGTTTCTCTCATCGGCTGATAACGGCCGAGCTGGCTTGTTTTCTTTGAATTCCTTGTCACCTGGCTTTGCTTGGTACTTCTGCATTGGCTGTGGCTCCTTTTTCTGCAGGAGGCAAAGAAAACCAATATTCAACTTAAGTGAGTTTGTCATAATGATTTTTAAGTTATTTGGGTTACAACCGCGCTTAACCTGAAACCATCTTTCTTTCAGTTACGAAATATTTCTAGAACACTTAAGGCCGCCGCACACCTAATGAAACAGCTGAGCAAAATGCCTCACGAGGCAGTTAGCTCAGCCATATCTTCTCGTGTGCGGCGAGGTTTTCGTGAGATTTTCACCTCGCGAGGCCGTGAGGAAAATATCAAACATGTTTGATATTGATCTCACGGCCTCGCGAGGCGAATTTCTCACCAAAATTTAGCCGCACACGAGAGGATACGGCTGAGCCATCTGCCTAGCGAGGCATTTTGCTCAGCTGTTTCCACACGTTTGCGGCGGGCTTTACTAAGAAAATGATGATGATGATGATGATGATGATGGTGATGATGATGGTGGTGGTGATGATGATGATGATGATGATGATGGTGGTGGTGGTGATGATGATGGTGATGGTGGTAATGATGGTGATGGTGATGGTGATGGTGATGGTGATGATGGTGATGGTGATGATGGTGATGGTGATGGTGATGGTGATGGTGGTGATGGTGGTGATGGTGATGATGGTGATGATGACGATGATGATGGTGGTGGTAGTGGTGGTGATGGTGACGGTGGTGATGATGAAGATGATGGTGTTGATGCTGGTGATTGTGATGATGAAAATTTATATAGCGAAACTTTTCATAAAAATGATCAAGTGCGCTTTACATGTGTGAATCTGAAATATGTGAAATTTAGATGTATCAAATGAGTTCCTCAAAGGGAGAACAAACCATATATGATCAGTTTTTATCATTTTTTACAAGCCATAGTGTTGCAACATACGAATGGCTTCAATGTTGCTAGCAAAGTGTCTTTTAATCCGAGTGGACTTTCCATCAGTGTATGTCTGAGAAAGTCTCTTAAAAATTGCTGAATCAGCCACATGAGTTAAAGTTGGTTCGGCTTGAGCTGAGATAAAACACCAAAAGGAGGTTAGAGGGGCTCTAAAATTTCTAAAAGAAGAGAACTTTGAACCTCTTTCAGCCCTGTCAAAATGTTTTGTAGTAGTGGGAAGCATAGCTGGAGTAGCACTGTAGGCAGCAACTGCCAGCAAACCTTGCCTGCTAGAGAACTCACAGTGGAGTCCAAGTGTGAAGTAAAGGGTAAATAATAACTGTAGGCGTCAAATTTGCCGGCTGCCGGCACACTTTGACTGGGCTGTCTTTTAAATTATAATTAGCAATTTGCTACATTATCACTTACAAATATATCCTGTTGGTCTGGTTTAACAGCAGCTGCAGAAGGATCAGAAGGTTTTTTCTCCTTCTACAAAGAAGAAGTAATGTACATGTAGTCCACATGTATGTACGACACAACATGAATGAAAATGCATTGGAGTCTAGAATGTAATTTACCATCAAAAATTGATAACTCTGCAATATTGAGAAAATGCACCATTTAACTGTTATCAATCAACCAAATTTTGGTTAACATTACGACTTAATAAACACAAGTGCGTTAATTAATTACCGGTAATGTACAGACAAGAGTTACCATATGTTACCACATTACTTACAGGTCTACCACACTTGGTGTGAGATGAAGATATTTACCGCCAAAGATTGTGTAGTGGTGTTATCTTTGTTGTGTATTATATAGAAGCCGTAAAGTTGTTAATAAATAGTTTTATTAATTTATGAAGTTTACTGAAGCACTACAGCAATTTTATGTACAATGCCAACAATTTTAAAGAGAGCATTATGAAGCAATACAACAAAGTTTAATATCATCTTTACCATTATGACATTGAGACAAACAACAACTTCTAGATTAAGGCTCAGAGGTGTTAACAATTTTGTTTAGATGTTAGTATTCATTATTATTGATTATGACTCAGCAAAATATGAAATATTTCTGACTTTTGTTACAACTCACAAACGTTTTTATAAAGGTTCTTCACAGCAACATTGTTATCGTTAGTATTTCGAGTTAAATCTGGTCAAAGTGGAATCATACCCGAGAGGAGAGTGTGTCCTGCATTAGTAGAATCAAGTCAATCAATTGTGTGCAGGTGTAAAGGACAAACCCAGAATGAAGACAATAGTCTTGAAGTTTAAAGAGGCATGCTCGCATTTCACAATCCTGAAAACAAGAGATTTGACTCAAATGCCACTGATTTAGATGAATTGTTACACGAATGGTATACAGCCTTCTTGGCAGCGGCTCTCTGGACTCAACGAATCAAGACTTTCTGTGTTGAAGACGATTGCATGTGTAGTCAAATGCATGAGGTGAAATGAATGGGTTGAAAGATGGAGCATCGAAATTCAAACAAGGATGTATTGTTGAAGACATTTGATTATTTCTATCTCTTGTCACTCAAGAGTGTCCTTAAAGCATTAAAGATATTTACTAAACAGAGGATTAATTTTAAAGCATCTTGCAGTTTATGGCCTTCATATAAAGTCTTACATTTTACTCTGAAGTATTAAATTAAAAACTGATATACACTGTACAAAAGGAGCAGGGGTCTTTATACTTATGACTAAACATTACCAATAAAATGACTACTTCATTCATCAATGAACTCTCCTTCCAGCCTCTAGCTATAAGTAACATCTGATAGTGATCTCTTGTGATTGGCTGATTCCCATCCACAGTGTAGTCAATGCACATTTCAAGCAGTTTAAGCTATCAAAACTTCACAATGAACATCTCTACAGGGTCTGTACCGTTTTTCAGAAAAAACTTTCCAGAATTTTTCCAGGCCTCAGAAAATGTTTCTCAAGGACCCATAATTCACATTAAGCATTCAGTTGTTTCAGTTGGATGTTGGATCTTTCCATCTGGCTGCTGCTCAATGTCTTTCATAAAAACTTTATTACTTGAGTTTACAGGACTTTCTACCATTCTCTTAAGGACTTTCCAGTCCTGGAAAATGTTAGAAAAGACTAAAATTCCAGTCCTTTCCAGGACCAGTGACAACCACTCCTCACTGTCAATAACAGTGATGAATGCCCTTTTAGAATAATTATGCATTTATAAAATTAAATGTACTTTATTAATTTTTAGTACCTCAGGGCTTAGTCCAACGCTCAGTGTATTTTTCCAAGCCTGTTCTCTAGCTTTATTGATCTGCTCACGCTGGAAATAAAGTTCAGTTACTGATTCAGTGAGTATGCAAAAACTACACAATACAATACACAATGTCCAGTAATGATTGAAAACAGACATTGATCAGGTATTTTTGTAGCTAACCTACTGTGCGTGTAACTTATTGCACAACCATGTAATTGTATTTAAAAAAAAATATGGAATGCACATAAACAAGTACGTGACTACAATATCTGTAAGTTGTACACTGGTTGAAAACCACTCTGATAATTTTTCACTTTTACCCGGGCCACAAAGGGAGGTTAGCCACTTAAACAACATTTCCATAAACTGTCAGTTTTGGAACGTTTTAGACTATGTACAGGTTACAGTTATATTCTTTAACTACTGGTGCATCAGCTAAAACTAGGAACCGCTAGGAACTGTGTCCAACACACAATAAAAAGCTGGGCTGTAATTGCACCAGGTTACAGATGCATTCAATACCTGCTGACGTTCCCATCTTTGCTTTTGAACTTTCTTCATGTAGTCCTGGTACATCTGTTCCTACAAAGAAATCATTAAGAAAGATTAAAAATATTCAGTCAAATCATTCACAAGCATGCTGCAATCATAATTGAAGAGGCTAGTGGAAAACCCTCCTAAGTGACTATTTAAGTCAAAAAATTTTTTCGTCAAAAGTGCCTGAATTTTTGCATATGACCTTCAATTTCCTTATTTATTTATATTTATATTTTACTTATTTAAATTGGTGAAAAAAATAACAAGGCATTGTTAAGTAAGTAAATTGAAGGCCACATGCAAAAAATAGGGCACTTTTGACGAAAAATTTTTTTGACCTAAATAGTCACTTAGGAGGGTTTTCCACTAGCCTCTTCAATTATTGTAATGCCCACTAATTCTACCTGGTTCTGCATCATCTCCTTACGCCTCCTTTCACGAGCATCCGATTCTTTCTTCTTGTCAGCAGCAGGTCTTTCCTGTGCTGCACTGCTTGGTCTGGAGGGTTTCTTACCTGCATCCCCAGAGCTGGGTTTCCTTAGGAAAAACATAAGCCATCTATGAAACATGAAACATTTTAACACTGTATAATCATTAGAAGTAAACAGTCAAAGTAACTCTGGATGAAATCAGTTAGTTTTGCAGGACTTGGTTTCCAAGCAGCTGGGCTCCTCAATTCATTGTAAAACATTTTGCAACTTGAGAAGTCTAAGGAACCTTTACAACACTCATGGTTGATGATGTAAATGGTACACCGGGTGTTCATTAGGCATCAGAGATTGGAGAATTCTCCGGCTACTACGCAGAATTCTCCGACCTGCTAAATTTTGCTTGCTTCCTGAAAGAGCTTTGTCTTTTGAATTCATAACAATTCTCCTGTTAGTTTATGCTATTCCCCTGTTACTACAATTCTTAATGAAAACATGAATGAACTCTAAATTTCCCAGTTGCCATCTTCCTACATAACCAGGCAACCAGTTGGTTTTGAAGTATACCCATAAACCAAAGGAAATCTTCACACCTGTTGTCATTCAGCTTGTTTTCAAACTAGGGGTAACCTCGCCTACTCTGTGGCTGTTAGGTGTGCATAATAGGTGGTTGCTGCCTTCTAATGATAACCCTGACGTAACCCAAGAAAGTAAGAATTACAAGGGCAATGCAATTATGTGTACCAAGTGAGGGGTTATGGGTTCAACTTGTGCTTTCCTAATAATTATACCAAACTGAACTCAGCAGTTTAGATTAAATTTGAGTCATTCTTACTTCACAGGAGCAGGCTTCTTCTTTGCGACAGATACTCCATATTTAGCTTTTGGCTTGCTGTACTTTTGAGGAGCTGCATGGGAAGGCATACATGAACAACTTCAGATTAATTAGAGTCAATCTACGTCATGCATGACCAGTATAGAGTGATTTCACATGATGTCATGGCGGCCATGTTGGTGTCCCAAAACAAAGAAATGGCAGCAATGTTTATTTATTTATTTATTTATTATCTGGCCACATAGAAAAAATTACAAGTAGAATAGAAAAGGTAATAAATAGCTAATTAATATTAAATTTAAAGTGTACATACAATTTTGAAGGAAGGACTGTGGCGGGGAAATCTCCGAGAAGCAAAGCAAAGCATTAAATATTACTAGGCGGTATTTAAAAATAAAGAAAAGACATGTATTTTAAGTATATGAGTGTGATTGGACAAAAATGATATATATAGATTGTTCTGGTAATTAGGTAGTGTCTTGTCTGGCCCTTAAAAATGTTGGTGTCCTAAGCTAAACCTCTGGGAATTTAACTCTATTTTTTATGCAGATGCTTTCTGTTGTTTCAGTAAACCAATATGGCCCGTAGCCACATGAATGAAAACGCTCTATTTCCAACAATGAAATGAACATTCAAATTCCTCTATGTAATGTCTGGCATTTGAAATGGAATCTTGAAGATTTAGCAGGTCATTAAGTACTAACCAGGAGCTAGTTTAACAGGTTTGGGCGGAAGCATTCTCTGCTGGCCGAGCACACCCAATGGCATACGATGAATCACTGTATGGCTGAACTCCTCTGCCATTACCTACAATCATAGACAGATATACTTTTTCAACATGTACATATACCTCAGCTGAAATGCAACACAAACTGTGGTCTGATAATTGCTTAAAAGATTGTTATTGTTATTATTATTATTATTATTATTATTATTATTATTATTATTATTATTATTATTATTATTATTATTATTATTATTAAGGCTGATCTGCACAGTACCTCAAAGAGACACCTATTGGAAACTGTAAATGAACAGTCACAAATCTCTCTCAGAGACAGACCAGGGCTGTCATTGGGGGCCATAAACTGAAACACCTGTCACGGCTCAGCTCAGTCAATCGGTGGCGGGGGATGGTTGCTTTGTAACAATGTTCACGGAGCAAGATCAGAGGTAAACGTCTTAAACAGACTTCAGTAACTTGAAACAAGGTAATGTATAGCCAGTATAGAACAACTTTGGATGTCCATTTTGGAGAGGTGTCTGTTTTAAACAAGTGTTCATAAAGAGAAAGTTGACTGCAATGTCTTCTTTCAAAACTGAGGATGCTTTCTTTGAATGTTTGATAGCGAGTAGACATCACATTCTCTCAACAACTTACCTCTTGGGACAAGAATTTCTCAATTCTTTTTTGTATGAATGGTTTCTTCAAAATAGAGTTCACAGAAGGGCGATCACTGAAAAATCAATAAAAAAGATGTGTTAATCTGCTGATCTGCAAATACTCTCCTCTGGAGTGTATTTGAACAACTTTGGATTTTGAGCATTAATTTTTGAGAGTCATGCTCACTTTCCAAAATTTGTCAGGTGCTTTTAGCTAACTTTTTTTAGAACTTCATGCCCACACTGTTCACAGTCTATACACTGTAAGCTGTATGAAACAAAAGGAAGAAATCCACTCCTCATGCCATGTTTTCACTCAAGGAACTTACTGAGCATTCCGTTTCAGTAGTTGTGCAACCAGGCCCCTCACATCAGCACTATACTTGTATGGGATGGGTGGGTATGATCCTCTGTAGAAAAAGAATGCACAAGTGACATTAATATCTACCTGCTGTCTTTCTATTTATAAAGAAATATTTCACAGTGGTTGAAGGTAAAGGGGGTGCTGTAAAGTTTTTTTTAATTTTTTCAAATGCAACTTAGTTACTGTCAGTATAATAATTATTGTAATATGTTTTATGCTTATTGAATTCTCTTAAAACACTTACACTGCAGGTTACCAACCTGCAGTGTACAAGCAACTTTTTTAGCTTCTGCAAGAGTTAAAATATTTTTAACAATTCTTGTGTTATAACCTTACTACACCTATTTAAAATGCCAAAAACTGCATTAGGAAAGGTTGACAAACTCAAATAATTCTTTACAGTCTTACCGTATGATTTTTAGCACCAAGTTCTTCATGTTTCCTGCTTCAAACTGTAATTTAAAAAAAGGTCTGCATAATACTAATTTACAGGGCCCGGTTGTTCGAAAGCCGATTAACTTAATCCAGGATTAGCGTAAACTTTGGTTGCAGTTTTTGTCTTTTGGATGAAAGTTTCTTTTGCTGATTTTTGCTTTTCAGGATTGACGTCCTATAATCTAAAATTGTGTAGGATATCAACGTTTAACAATGTTTGTGGATAGAGAAATAAACTCCTTGGTTAATTTTTAATCTTGGATTAGGGTTAATCGGCTTTCGAACAACCCGGCCCAGATGAGTAAAAAAGAACCAAGCTGGCAATTGATGCCATAGTACAAGGTAGGAATTAAACCATCAAGCCATTCTAATTTTGTTTGTTTAACAAATAGTTTTAACGCAAGTAGACATTCTGTAAATGTAACTCTTTACAACTTTAGTTGGACAGTAGAAAACAGTCTTAGTAGATATTCCACAATAAAATATTGTTGCTCTGGGAATTTCCCTAACAAGCTGTTAGACAACTTACAGTGGGTCAACTGCAAAACATAATGAAACAGGAATGCAATCAGAAAAAAACTGGATACTTACAGCATGTTTGAGGGTCAACAGTTCATAGAGAACACATCCAAGAGACCAGATATCACTAAAACAAAACAAATGAAACATATTAAAAACATGGCAAATTATAAAAACTTATAGGTCAGAGCAAGATATGATACTCATATACTCATGGCAAAACGATTATTTTGAATTAACCATATGTGCAAATGAGTGAGTGTAAGATACAATCCTTGCAGTGATTGTGATGTCATCAATTTATGCAGTTAAAAAAGAAACCTGAAAAAAATCAGGCTTCATTGTTTGGATTACTTTAAACTATTCTTAAAAAATATTACTGTCAGTAGGGTCTAATTTGAAGGAATTAGAGAACAGACCCCACTGACTTACAGTTAATGTAAAGATGTTACTAGCTCACCTTTTGTTGTTATAAGGTCTGTTTTCACAGATTTCTGGAGACAAGTAGTAAGGAGTGCCTATAGCTGTACGAGCTAACTCCATAGTGCTAATTAAAAACAAAAAAATAATTTTAACTGCAGGTATATAATTATACTGACATTCATTATAGATACATGTAGTATCATGGAAGAAAAAGAATAACAGTATTTTATTGATCTTACTTGTGTAAAACTCTTGCAATTCCAAAATCTCCTAACTTGACTATTCCATTTTTTGTTAAAAATATGTTCTGAAAAGAAGTACACAATTAAAATTTGTTGTGGTTTAAAATGTTTTTTTCAAAATAAATCAGTCATGCATAAGATCCTTTTTGTAGATGTTTCTTGAGTTAATGGCGAAAGTCATATGCTAATTCATCAAATTCTAGCCTAAGATCATAAATAAATATGGACCTACGTTTCAGGCATGACAGCCGGCAAGTCTGTAGGTAATAACATTTTAGGGAAATAAAGATTTTAAGGCTGAATCATCAGTTACACCCCTTTTGCACCAAGCTCTTCAATTATTTACAAATACGGACATGAAGTCAAACTGATTATAAAAATTTACTGGACTACCTTTTTGTTTTACAGATAAAACAAACGAAATGTACACTGCAGCAGACCTGTGATTTTAAATCCCGGTGAAGAATTTTTCTATCATGAACGTGCTTTAGTCCCAAGCATATCTGAACAAAGTAGTCCAAAACCTGCAACAAAAGAAAAACACATTGATGTTATTTTCAGTGTACCTCAAAACAACAAATGAACATAGCCTGTATTAAACTTATCTTGTTATTTTGTCATACAAAACATCAATACGTTTACAAGCATTTTTGTTTGTTTGAGTGACCATGCCCTTACTTTTTGACATTGTTTGCATCAGTAAGGCTTTACTGACCTGCTCTTCTGGCAACTGTATGCCACGTTGGCTGTTTATTCTCTTGTACAAGTCCCCTGAAATTGAATTTCAGAGTAAAATGTATAAAAGTCACTCTAAACATATCTTTTACAAAAACATCTTGTAATAAGTGCTGCAATATTAGTAATCAGTGTCCCATTTTAAAATATTTTGTAATCATAAGAGCCTAGAATTATTATAATAACAGCACCATTATTTTAGTGTCTTTGAATGTCTTGTTGTTGACGTAAATTATATACTTCTTTTGTCTAAAGCTATTCGCATAATAAGGATTACTAACTGTATTTTAATCCCACTAAACAAAAGACAATTACAGTATACCTGTCAGTTTTCCTGTGCTATCATAAGATAATATTATTTTGTTTAAGCTTACAACTGTAAGTCGCAAAAAATTATTGTTTAGGAATTACAGTTCATTTATTGACTCAAATGTTCATGTCCAAGCAGATTTCACTGCTCAGTCCTAGTTAACTTCATAGCCCCATCTTAGCAGGTGTTCTTCTATGAAATCCACAACAATCTATACCCCAAGCACTATTAAATGACTAATAATTAACTATACATACCAGCCTCACAATAGTCCATAACAATGTACAAATTTCCATTCTCTGGGGGAAAAAAGTTTAAAAAGAGTTATAAAAAGAAAAAGGTCCCATCAGTTCACCATACCTAACAAAAGAACAAAAAAGGTGGCATTTACACCGTCCTGCCCTATACAGCTGTAGTAACCTGAGTAAATTTATTACCCTGTAAATTTGACTCAGGTTATAGTTTGATTCAAGAGGAGACCAACCTTCAGGTGAAGGAATCAAAATTATAAGAGATGCCTGTGTGTCAATTCAAGAGAATTATTGTACAGGTGTAGCTATCCTTTTGTCTGACAAGTCTATTGGATGACCGTATACAACTACTGAAGAGAATTTATGTACAGTACCTCACCATCCCATTTTCAAAATCAGTATATACTGAACATGTATGTCATCTATCACATGCAAGAATGTGCTTAACACAACTGACAAACTAATAGCAACAACTTTTACAACTATATGAAATTTATTCACAGGTACATGTAGCTTTCAAAGTCAAGGGGTTAATAATATTATTACTAACAGTTTTTAAGGGGTATATAGGTGTGTGTTTCTCTAAATGTTCTTAAGTCAACCATTCAATTTGCCAGGTCAGGATGCCTGCTCTCTAGGGTTTTTGACCGGAGACTGCTCTTTCATCTGGAAACACTGAGTTAAGGAACTTGAAATATGATTAGATTTTGAATCAAATTTAGTTTGAAGACTGCACCAGTTGACAATGCATCAGGACCAGTTGACAATGCATCAGGACCAAAAGATTTGAAGTGAAGAATGGTAAAGCCTTTAAGTAATCCATTTCAATAAACTTTTAATACCTTCAAATGATTCTTGATATGAAACAATATTGGGATGTTTTAACTGGGCCAAAACCTTCACCTGCAAGTAGTCAATAAAAATACTGTAAGTTTGAAATACTGGTAATATATACGTGCATACAATAATAAAAGGAAATTGTACATACTGATTACTAATTGACAACAACAACAACAAGCTTTATTTGCATGACGGTAAAACATTACAGTATTGCGAAAGCAGGCAACAAGAATTAAGCACAACCCCCCCCCCCCCCCTCTCCAACTTAAATCTCAGAACTAATGAGAGATCTACTATTTACGTCAACCAGCATAGTGGCAACGAGTTAACGTGCGAACCACCTATGAGCTCTTTCCAGTGGGAAATCCTTCAATAACAAGGACCGCAACCACCTTTTATGAGCACACGAGAATGAGCAACTCCCACAAACCCATGTTTTCACTGAAACCACTGATCACTGAACTGGGTCTCGGTCATTGTTATCTAAGGTCTTCCTTTCCATTGTCAAGCCCAATCAATTTTGCAGCACTTTCCGCAGTCCCCCAATAACAAGCATCCAAAATACAATTTAATTTTGTGGTCCATATTCAAATTTCAACAAGTGGGAGTGCGGTCAACCAATAAACGAGTTAACAATATTTCACCCTTCTATTAAGCTTTGATAACATTCCAATCTACAGATAAAATAGTTGGGAAAACTTCCGGCTCAGGGAGGTCTGCCCGTAGCAAAGAAAATTCCATGGCATGGTGTATTTACCTTTAAGCTATCTAACACAACACTGTTTTTTAGCTGTCTATGAAATGGGACAAAGCAAAAATAGAAAGGTTACCTCTCTTCTGGATTCCTCTCTTTCTTTAGGAGACATCTGTAGAGATAGAAATGGAACGTGATGCTCATACGTACAAGCAGAAAAAAATTGGCGGCTCCGGAGTTGCTAATTATTTTTTTGGTCTGAAACATTTACCTCGGTGTGAAGCAGAAAATGTAACCAGATGCTAAAAAATTATATAAACTGCAAGCACAACCTACCTTGGAAATACTTATCTCCTTGATAACATATTGTTTCCCATCATTTTTTTTCTTCACTAACAAGGCTTTTCCAAACGATCCTTCGCCGATTTTCTTCACTCGCACGTACCGCTCCATCTCTTCTCCAGCCGTTGAGTCTCCTAGAGCCTATTTTCTAAAACAGATCGTAGCCCTTTCTGCATTCCTACGCACCCGTGCTAAAATTACGGGTTTCGTGAGAGCCGTGGTTACGAAAACAACGTAACGAAGGAGAAGTTTGTAAAATGGCGCCCGAAAAGAGAAATCTCGTTAGCTCTGAGCCTGCGAAACGTAGAAAGTACATTTGCGGAGTTTCAATGGAAGCGTGCGCACAATGAAGCTAAAGGAAAATTTAATACTGGAATGGACTCTTAAAAACCTTTTTGGACGTAGGGGTCAAGCGTAGGGGAGATATGCTACTAATTGTAAAAAAGGAACGAATTTTAATAATGGACAAATGGAAAAGCAAGATGATAAATGAAGAAGGCTATGCATGGTAGGAAAGTCTCTAAATCTCTAAATCCCTTTTTGATGTAAATCGGTTCTTAGTCAGAGTTTTAACAATTAACAAACAATTATTTTTAGATGAACGATTTTATTGTGTATATTGTTTGTATAATGTTCATTTTAATTTTTAGATGTTTTGATTTTATTTGCACGACCCAACAAGCTGGAAAGCCTTAAGTTTTTATCGTGCTAAATTAAAGGCTGTGTCATTTGTCTGTCTGTTGAATGGATTACGTTACCACAATTGCTAGTAATCTCGTAATCTGATTGGCTACTTTTGTCGATAAGAGTCAAGATGCAATGCCCTTTTCACACAATGCCTTATTCGTTTTCTTTGACGTTGATATTGTGGTAACAACAAATGGAACGTGGTTTAGCGTTGTCTGTACTCTTATCGACAACGATATTCGTCATCATAGTGGTCAAAATTTATTTTGAGTCTACAACATTTTGACCACTATGGAGACAAATATCGTTGTTATACTGGTTGCTTGGCAACGGGTGAAAGGCCAACTGAAAGGAAATAAGAGTCCTAGGTAGGAATCGCCAGTGTCCCACTGGTCTGTGGGCTCGACAATGTGAGTATGATTCAGCGTGATAATGCAATTATTAATGATGGTAATAGAGCTCACAGATCAGTGGGTCACTTTGTATAAGAACCTAGATAAGCGACCCGGTTCACTAGGGGTTCCAGTAGATCAGTGGTTAGAGTATCCGACAGGTGTTACGGAGGTCGTAAGTTCGATTCTTGCCTGGGACACTGTCTCTTTTCAGTTGTCCTTTCGTCCGCTGCCAAGCAACCAGCATATCGGGCACATCACACCATTACCACCATTAATAAATATCGTTGTCGATAAGAGTACAAGCCACATTCGATTTCTTAAATTGTTAGCAGTAATGGGCTTCTGTAATTGTTTGTTCATGAGTCCATGAGACGCACAGATTGCTGTAAAGAACAAACGAACGAATGATGGGACTCAATGCGCCCATCCAGCAAACCAAGCTACGTGAAAAAGGAATGACTCACGGCCGACGGTTAATGCACTTCGTTCCCTTGAGAAGTCAATTCCTCGCCACGACTCATGTCAAATGTCACAAACAGTCATTGAACAAATTTTACTCTCATTAGTCCTTCTGTGAAGCAATTTGACTTTAATTTGCAGCAACCGCGAAGCATTTTATGGTCGAAGCTATACGTGACAGAATGAACATCACTTTTTAAGTCTGTCAAAAACATACCGACATAATGGGGTGTTACAGTGATATATACGCGCTTTACACCTTGATATACTGTTTCGTCGCGTGTTGGACGTTGTACAGATACATAGATGCCTTTAAACTTGCTACAATGAAATAAAAAGTCTAAGGAGATTTCTGTAAACCAGAGAAGAACACGAAATAGAAAGCAAAAGTAAATCGTTTGGATCTTTGTTTCTGAATCATTTTCCAAGTCAGTCCGAGTCCCAGTCCCTCGTGTCCGAGTTCGGAGCATTATTGTATATTGGCAAGCTTCCATGTGTTATCTGATGTTCTTCTAACAAATAATATACGATTTCTGGCGGGTTCAGACACGTCATCCATCGCACAGCAATGTTTCTCCATCGCCGCTTCCCCGGGCCACTCAGGTATCGACCAATGGGAAGCCCATCATTTCCGCTGAAATGGGCATTCAGACAGTCCCGGATGTTGCTGAAATATGGGTTTCCACCAACGTAGATGAGCTGTGGGAAGAAAAAGAGAAAATTTCAGTAAATTACTTCTGACCAATCAATTAACGCGAAAAGAGCAAAGAACCAATCACAACTGGAAGCTCGAAGAAGGACTTATCGCCGACGCACGGAAGAATCCAAATAACGATCGCATAACTTTTGAAAAACATTGTGCACCATGGTTTTGTGCCTGGTTTTGAGCCAACGCATCTCTGACTTTTAGAATTTATCTCTTAAGTCTTCAATATTATTTTCACGCGACTAGCAATCTCTAACTTTCAAAGCCCAACAAAGTGGCATGCTTCTAACCTCGTTGTTTCGATAAATCTCGTAAACTCCAGACGTTCTTGCACCCTCTTGTACATTGAAGCTTCGTAACGCGCTGTGAAGAGGTTGGAGATTCATTTTCTCACGATAAAATTGAACAATTTTTAGCTGGTCTCGGCCCCCTTCCGTTTCTTTTCGTGTAGCATCATCTTCCTCGGATCTTTTCATCTCGATTTATCACTTCTGCAAAAAATAACGGTACCAGATCCATTAGGATTCCCTTAGGTTATTAGCGAACCAGTAGCGCCAGTCAAATCATAGACCTCAATTAATGGGAACCCAAATGTTCCTTTATTATCTATGCGGTAGACACCTTTTGGAACTAAAACGGCAACTGGGGTCATAAAAGAGGCCTTCTAAGGGGCGGTCTGGTGTCGCTTTGTCGCTCGTTTACGACTCTATCTGTCGCTTGTTTCGTTACTGGGGGACAAATGTCGCTGTCGCAACAAAAACAAAGAGGAATGGTTGCGAATGTGTCGCGTTTTCTGCCAATTTCTGTCGGTTGTCGGCGTTTTGGGAGAAGATTGTCGCCTGTTTTCGGAGCCATGTCGCTTGTAGCTTCTACCCCTTGGAAGGCCTCATAAAAATGGCTCTGGAAAGGTATTGGAAAGAAAACTTTAGTTTCACTTATTCAAAACAGACTACGATTCAGTTCCCTTGGACTCCACGAACGTTTCCATTTTCATGTGTGAAAAACAGAACGACGCCGTATTGCTAAAGATTAATGTAAGTAAACACAGATTTAACAAATAAACCCTATTTTGCAAAATGTTAGCTCGGATTTTTGAGAGAGAACATTCAAGTATGAAGCGCACTCTGACTGGTGGAAACTGTTTACGATAGTCGTATGGGGATTGAAATAATTAGTATCTTCGAGTGTCGGATGTAAAGAAACATGACAACTTTTCTTCAGTTGTTTTGCCAAGATATGAAAAAAATCGAAATAGCCCATCACTCATGTTTCTACAGATTTCAGTTTTCCTACATGTCCAAATCTATGAAACGTGATAAATCGCGGATGCAAATATTAATGCTTATATTTTGAATAAATCGCGCGTAATGATATTGTTTTGTTTATAAACCAATGAAATTTCTCTCAGGTTTTCGAGTCCCAACTCAGGAAAATACATGAATTACCAGGGGAGGGAATAGATTCCTCCACAACTAAAAGATATTTATGATGTTTCACTTACCTTAACGTACGTTTCCTGCGTTAATACCACTGAAAACCAATCATTTTCTTTGGAATCTAGCTAGCAACAGCGCAAAGGAATTAGCTGCAAATTTGCTTAGCAACCAATTGACCCTAGAATCGTGCTCGATCTATGTGCGCGCGCATATATAGCAGTCATTGGCAACAAAAAGTCTTCGAAGGTTCTGAAATACAGCCTTACGAAAATAGCGCGTTCCTGCTCACAGCATCTTAAGGAATAGTTCTTACAATGGGTAAAAATTTTACCCTTTTATTCAGTATCACTAAGAGATTATATAATCTCTTGGTATCACACAGTCAATTAGGGTATTCTTGCTTATTTTCCTTGCTTTATATATGTAATATTTGGTTTTTCCAAATGAAATCCGCTCACGCAAAATTCGCGATCGAGTTTTTTGTTTTTCTTTATCCGCTCTTCGTGACGATATTAAAGACAGTTCAAGGCAAGAGATGTAAGACCAGCAAATGTGTACCGAAAAGGAGACTGTTTTTCATCATCTATACTGGATCAAAATATCTAAAAACATATCTAAAAAAAATATCTAAAAACAAAAATAGCGAGGAAAAAGTGAAAAAAATATCCCAACGGGCCTGTCCGGGAGTCGAACCCGGGACCTCTCGCACCCAAAGCGAGAATCATGCCACTAGACCAACAGGCCGACGTTTAAAAGACGTGTCAATTTTGATTTGCTATTTTGAGCGCTAGATAGGCCACCTGCTTGATATAACTATAGGGCACTGGTACCGAAAATTCAGATCTTCCGACGCACAGGGTCTGGAGCCGAGTCTAGAATGCTCGCTCTGATTTTCGTGGGAGTTTCTGCGCGTGCACGGAAGAGCGTGCAAACAGCCCTTTTAACGGCAAGATTTCTCAGTTTCGATGACAGAAAAACTCGATTAAATATTCTGACAACGATTTGTGTATTTTCACTTGTCTTATAACCAAGAAGACTGCAGTATGATCACAACGCGCCAGTAGATAACGAGAGTGTAGTAGTCAAACTAAATATTCGCCAATGTTCGATTTCAGAGATCACGTCATTGCCGCTTGTAACGGTCACAATCGGCATAACTTTATTTCGTAGGAACTTTCGGCTTTTCAGCCCAAAACAGTAGGTAAATTTGAAGCCCCTGATTCTTTTACCTACGGTAAACAGTGCAAATCTAGTTAAAAGAAACTTTACAAAGAGCGAATCATCACCTCATTTCATCGCTGAAATCTGAGGAAGTTTTCGGTAAGCCTGAAGGAGATTTCCCAAGCTGCGTGTTGCGGTTTCAGTAAAATGGAGATCGCATCGAATGACAACAGGGCCAACACAAAGAACGAATTCCCAGAGGAAACAGCGTCCACCAAAACGTTAAATCCCGCTGTGTCTGAAATGACAATTGCAACGATTCCAGAAACTGCCTCGAAAAGAAATCCATGTGAGAGAACTGACAGTTTAAAAAACTTTGGGGCCTCGCTGCTGGAGGGATATAACTATCACAAGGATGTGAAGAAAGCTGTTCAAAGCGAAAATATTGAGGAATATTGTAAAAAACTGGCGAAGAGGCTTGAAAAAGCTGCCAATGCTAAAGGCTTACATGTTGTGAAGCGATGTAAGGAGTTTAACGAACAGACTTTGGAGTTTCTTCTCGAAGAGAAGAAAAGGAAAGAACATGGCGGAAACGCGGAAGAGGACCAAAGTTTTATATCAAAGTTTAATTCTTTGCCATCCCCTGTAAAGAAATTAGTAAAGGAAGCTCGCAGTCTCGGGGACGTAGAAAAACTTTACCAGTGTGTCAAATCTGTGATAGATGAAGATTTGTCGGCTTTCGAAGCAAAGACTAAGGAAGAAGCTCAAAGAATTGCAGAGAAGGTTTTGCAGGCGGCAAAATCTATGAGTTCTACTAAACTCCTAGAAAGTGAATCTCAATCTGCCAGCTCGATGATGGAGGAAGCTGCGAAAAGCACTGATAAAGATGGCGGAGACGATCTGGCGGATACCGAGTCGGACAAGAAGAGTGAGAAGGCGCCAATCACAGAGCAAGAAGAAGAACACGTGATCCCAACCCCTCCACCCCCACCCCCATTAAAATTACCTTCCCGTGGCTTCAAAGATGAAATGGAAGATGTTCTCCTGAAATGCAGAAGACATCAAGTTGAGCTGGCTAAAAAGGAACTTAATTTTGCCGTCGCTAGGCTCACTTCAGAGGTGATTACTTCGTACGAGCAAGCGACCGCGCTACAGAAGCGCTTGCCACCGTCGTTGAATAAATCCATCCTGGACTTCCTGCAAAATCAAGAAACCAAGAAGACGTTCTTCATCAAAGAGATTATAACGCGAGTCCACAAGATTCTGGACGTGTTAAACCCAGAACCTGAAAATGAAGATCCAAATGCTGAGCTTACAGACCTCAATGAGACAGTCAAGTTACTGTACCTGTTACAGCAATCAAAGACATACCAAGTCGATGGTGTAGCAGTCACTAGCGCAACGTATGACAAAATTGGAGTTCTTTACTATACGCTGCTGATAATAGGACTGCTTGTGATTGCTTTGGCATTGAGTTTAAACGGAGAATGGTTCGCTCTCATCGTGTTTGCCGTTGTTGTTCTGGTTTTCACGGTAAAGGCTTGGCAAGCAGTAATCTCTGTCAGAAGGAAGAAGGTGCAAGTATTTGGAAGAGTGAAAAATCGAGAAAAGATCGACTGAATTTCAGAGTGGGCATTGAGAATAACTGATTACGTACAGTAAATTAATAAAAATAACTGAATGCTGATATTTTATATAGTTCATGATCAGTGCCTCAACTAAACTGCTTATTGTTTTGAATTTCAATTTGTAATTGAAACTTTCCTTTATGATTTTCAGACTTCAAATAAATGTTGATGCATGATGACTGGGTTGCAGAAAGTGTTTTTGTCAATTAAGACATTCTGGGCTCAAAAATGAGTTTCTTTTAATTCGTTAAAAAACTTTTTAATACACCAAGGCTCAAACTTAAACAGAGCAAAATAAGTGGTCAGCTTTGCGTTCTGTTCAGGAGTTGAAGATGCCTCGACTATTGTCACCTCTCAGTTTTGTTATCTGAAACCCAGGCCGCAGTATTTTATATTTAGAAGGAAGCGACTTAAGTGTAATTGACCCTCAACTATACACTCAAATCAGTTCCTACTAAATATAAAATACTGCGGCCTGGGTTTGAGATAAGAGATTTGAGCGGAGATTTGTAAGCTCGGTGTTCCCCAGATTGCAAACGCCAGAGAGGAATTAAATTTCGGGATCGCCGATCGAGAACAAGGAAAAGCTTTGAAGTCAGTGACGTGGTATTTAAACACTTAAGATCTGGGCCGGGCACGAGGTGACACGAATACAAATGTTGCACTTGCATAGTTGCGCACAAAATAATCTCATACCCAGGGCGTTCGCTCCCCTTGACTAGAGATCGGGGAACGTGCGACTTCGGAAAGACCTGATCCAGAAGTTCCAAAATATCGGAGTTCCGGTTGAGCTGCGCACACTACGGTTCAGCCCTACGCTAGAGTTCTGTTTTACTACCGTTTATTGGAATTGTTTGAAAAAACAAACAGAATCGCAAACTTAACGGACTTTCGGCGAGAGCCGCTCGTTTCTTCAAGCATGCGCAGTAAGCAACGAAGATTTGAGGTACAAGATTGCGCACGAAAATTTTTAAATTAAAAGCCAGCGCGCGCACTGAGGTGCGCGCATAAAATTTGAATTATTGGGAACGATATCGCGCAATATCTCGAAACAAGTGTAACGGTGAGTCAATTGTACACTTGTACTCAACAAAGCAGCAGCTTAACACTAAAAGCACAACTCAAAAAGCTTTTTGAACTGTTACAAGGAAAGCTATAGAAGATAATCGGACAAAACGAACATCAGGTAAAACAGTAGTTGCATAAGCTTATATATGTTTCTTTGGGCGTTTTGTTAAGCTGTGTTAAAGTAAGTCTACAGGACAAGAAACGATGACTCAGTGAGTAATTTCGTTTTATAAATTATCCGTTATATCACTGTCCATAGGCAATTATTTATACTTGTACATCGCCTGATTAATTGTTTAAATTCACCCGCTGATTTAAAAATAAACATGTAAGTACCCAGTGAGGTTGCATTGGCGCCACTATGATAATTTGACATCTACATGTAGTGGGATCTGTCGGTATTGCAATTGATTCTATCTAAACAGGCCAGCGAGGTCTGTAAAACATATTGAAAGAGAATCATCTACTGATAAAATTAAGTTTCTACTTCTGTGGCTCTTTTGCATATCTAAAATCTAATTTGTCCTTACAATATCACTTACCAGCTGTTCAAACACAGAAAAATAACAATAAATATACTGCAAACACTGACATCAAGAGACATACCACACCGCACCATCGCCACGACGTTGCATGGTAATAGTAAACGGCGTTAGCTCTCTCGATGAGCACTATGTGCTCTTAGAGCAAATGCCGAATAAAAATTATTGTTTAAATAAAAGTAGTATTTATTTTGTTATCATTTGTTTCAGCATGGCCTATGCAGTCGATGCTTATGATTACGATGCTACGGAGGATGACCTAAGAAACATGCGGTATTACCGGGAGCGTTTGAATGCGCGTCCATTAACCACAGCTCTAAAAAGCTTTGACATTAATGACAAGTACGATTCCACGCGGCTGCCAGGCGTGTACGAGATCAGCCAAAACTCCAAGGTCATCTACATTGGCGGGAACCCGTGCCTTTCCAACATTCGGGACTGTCTAAATGCCCATTTTAGCGGGAACGATGGCTTGCCCATCGGCGAGTACCTGAGCGGCCCGGCCAAGAACAAGTGGAAATCGATATTTGTTCGGTGGTTACCGTGCGCGAAGCCGAACGAAGTGGCGTGGTATTTGTTGAGTGACTATCAAATGCAACACGGATATTATCCACCGTTTAATTACCCAGCGGAAAAGAGTGGCTTTCCGAATTCCTCCACAAATGAATAGCCATTAAATTTTTCTCTTACTTTGTTTTAGAATTTTAAGCAGTTTACGTTATTATTTTAAAACTCATCGCAAGATTTTAAAACTTTTACTCTTTACTATTTTTATTTTTATTTAATAAAATCACTGCTGACATTTCCGGGAAAGCAATCTTCTTCAGATATTTGATTGAAGGTTAAAATTTCAAATAAAAGACCATGCAGCGATGATACTAATGACAGTTCATCAATTAGTTGCCTCTACATCGTAACTAGGTATATAATAAATGTCGCAAGAATTAAGGGTTATGTCTAATTCACTTTCTTTGCATTCAATGACAAAAACAGGATCGAAAAATGTTGCTTTTAGCACGAAAGGGAGGCTATTGGATCCAATCTCTCTCCCAAAGTCAAAACCCCGTTCCCAGGGCTTTTCTGTCACTTTTCCCGCCCAGTCCCCAAGTGGGAAAAGCTCTGGGAATACAGCTACCAAAGTGTTTTCACATGACGTCACGATGGTCACGTTTGGTGTCCCAAAACAAAGAAACGGCGGTCATGTTGGTGTCCCAAATTAAACCTCTGGGAATTGAACTCCATTTTTATTCAAATACTTTCTTTTCTTTCAGTAAACCAATATGGCTTGTAGCCATGTGAATGAAAACGCTCTATTAGACTTGTCGAGCAGGAATAAGCTTCATTGTAAGACGACAGGGTTTGTTGTGGGTGTGAAGTCCGTTCCGCTGCATGTATGTATGGGTATGGGCAATATAACTGCTCAACTTTAAATCTATCTTTCAGTAGCTAATTGTTTGTCCACTTTTGGAAAGGCTCCGCGGGACTAGCCTCTCTTTTCAACCTTTTATTTTGCAGTTTCAGTTAAAGCGAAAACGCGAGAGTTTTGTCCAGTTTCAAACCTGCTTGCTAGGTGTTCAAGAAGGGAAGGTCTCTCCTCGCGACATTGCGCGTTAGTCTCGCGTGGTTTCGTGTTGTCGTCTCTTGGGCAGCTTCCCAGAGAAGAATGAACGAATTGCTCAAATGAAATCCTATAGGAAGCGTTATTGCTATGATCATTTCTAGTTATTTTAAGCAAGATCCCATCGTAGCTATGTATAGTGCTTCGTCCTTAGATTTCCGTAAGACAAACGCTGGCTATAATAAAATCACATTTTATAAAGACAATCAATCTTGATTCCATGAAGCTTAAGGAAGGTTCCTGTAATAGCAGGTGTTGATCCTGCGCATCAGTCAGCTGAATTTTAGAGCGAAAACTCTCAGATTGCAAGATCCTATAGCTATTGCAAAGGTCCAGTCACAAGTTTCATTATTACTCAATAGAAAATATCAAAACAACGTGGTTTTCGGTCATATTTTGCCATCGGTGTCAACATTCACAGGTACTTAGTGCTACCCGTTACCACCTCAAATTATCTGCAAATAATATCCGACAAAAAACTAAGGTTTCAAGGCAAAAAAAAAAGATGATTAGAGAAAATGTCCTTGATATCTGTTCAGACAGAAGCAAGGCTTTACTGAGAGAGTAATTTACCCCCGCGCGCAAAGATTACATATGTTTATTTCTTCTAATCGCTTGGTGTTTATGGACACAATAGCAAAGCGATCAACCAGTTTAGGGTAATTGACCCGTGCAAGTTCTATTTTTCTTGTTGTAAAGAGGACACTTCATAAACTTCACGGCAATTTTAACGGCTCGTGACTTTCAAACAATAAAACGTCTGTTAGCGTAAATCGCAAACTTACTTTCTGAAGTAGAGATGTAAAAGGTCTCGGTTAGGATTGAATCTTGCTTTGCGGTAATTGTTGCCCATAACGTAATTTACCAGTGCTCATTAATAGTTTATTGGATCTGGAGAAGCCATCTTCCCAACGGGAAAGTAGAATTTCTCCGACGGGAAAAAGAAGGTTCAAGATGCTTGTACAAAGAATTTCAGGTAAGATATCTAATGTTTTCCATAAAACGTCTAAGATCTTTACTCTTCTAAGCCAAGATTGTTTTCTCCTTTCTTATTTTTTTTTTCAGGATTATTTCTCGGAATCTTCTCCTTAATTGGTACGTAATCGAAAATTCCTTAATAAACTTTATTATGTTCTCTACTTCAATTCAGCTAACATTAAAAGAACAAAGGAGATTTCAAGTAAAATATTGCGTTAAAAGAATGATTCCTGGCCCACTGCCGCCGGTAACAGAATCGAAGACTGAATATTTGAATTGAGTTGCTCCACACCGTTTCGAAACAGGTGTCTCCGTCTTAAAAGCAAAATTAATTTGGCAAATATTGAAGGATAGTGGAATCCAAAGTATTAAGATGTGGACTGAACTTCATGTGTTGCTAATTTCTGGTCAAGGTTTACGCATTTTTAAGCTTTTTAAGCTTTTTAAGCTCCACTCATCCATTGAAAGTTTAAGGATCGTAACAGGTACCATTTTGTTGTCTATTTCCGCCTTCCAGGTATCTCGATTGCTGGTATAGAAGTGATAGACACAAACCCAGGTAACTTGTAGAAATGTTACATTCTAGATGAATAAGAAATTGTGTACGTAGATCGGATTTTCTCCTGGGCCTGGGAAAAATTCTTCGGGAAATTTCAGACAGATGTTTGTGAAATGAACGAGAAACTACACGCATTTTGATTGGTTAAGAACCATTTAACAGGACTCTTTGGAAGCAGGTTATTTTAAGATCTTATTCCATAGAAGAAAGAGAAAACCATCTTATCAAGCTTTTGTTTATATTAGTTATACAACAGTCGCAAAAGCCTGCGAAACACGAAACAACTTCGGAGTCTCTTTCAGCTTGTTTTCCATCGCTTTTCTTACGTTATCAGAATGCAGCATTATGAGCTAGACTCTGATAAACAAACGTATTAAGTAAGTCCCGTCGAATATTTTCCTTGGGGAAAATGTTCGTATCACTTATATATCACTCGTTTTATAGCGATCTTTATGAGATAGACCCTGATTTGACGGTTGTATCCTCTCTGCGTGGGTCCCAGCAATAGAATGCACAGGACACGACATCTTCAAAAGCCAGCTGGTAGGCTTCCATTTACCGTAAAAGCTCTCTTAAGCCCCCCTTCTCTATTAACCCCCCCTCGCCGCTCTAATACGCCCTCCGTCTGGAAGTCGTTTTTTGTGATAAGCCCCCCCCCCCCCCCCCCCTCTTCTCTAATAAGCCCCCTTTCCCCTGTTGGGACAGGAGATTTTGTAATAAGTCCCTCCTATTCTCTCTCGCGAAATTAACTTCATGTGACCCAATTGGTTTGTTTTTCAAAAAATATACACCCAAACACGTAATACTGTTTGCTGCTCTTTATTAGATAATAAAATTTCACTGTAGTTGTTTGAGTCTTATACAAAAACTGTTCTAAGACGAAACCAGTGTGTTTAAGATTTGAAATAAGCCCCCCCCCTCTCTATTAAGCCCCCCTCTCCAATAAGCCCCCCGTTAATGAGACCTGAAATTATATAAGCCCCCCGGGGGCTTAAAAGAGCTTTTACGGTAGTTTCGCGCAGCAAATGGCACACGAAAACGAAACCAAATACTGTTTTCACTTTAGCGAGCACCTTTTGGCTGTTTTCTTTTAGATTTTCTTGGTTGTTACAAGGATGACAAACAACTGGACGACAACTTTCGGTTGGTAAATGCGCGCTCCCTTGCATTTCAAGTGGAGCGTTTTTCAACTGTGCAGGACTGCGTCGATCAGTGCGCCATGAAGGGGTTCCTTTACGCTGGACTTCAAAATGGTGACTTGTGTTTTTGTGGAAACGACTATGATAAATACGGACGAGCGGATGACGCCGAATGTAATATAAAATGTAGAACGCCTGATGAAGCTATCGAGGCAACTGATAATCCATTCGACTCTTGTGGGGGACGGTGGAGAAATTCTGTGTACGCAGGTTAGTGAATTGCTCGTATATTGAAAGGCTCCGTAGTGATTGAGAGTGTCGCTCCGCCCTTCAATAGAACAGTTTACTGTTACGTGCTTTGTGACCTGGCCTTGAGTGGAAGCGAGGCGGGAGATAATCATTTTTGTTTCGATACAAGCTTCACTACCCTGTTCACTGCTTTCAAATGCAAATGGTTTTGTTCGCACAATAGCTACTTTCCACTTATTTATAAAAGTAAGGCGATTTCTATCGAAACTAAGAAGACTTCAGCCTTGCTTCCACTCAAGCACAGTTCATTGAGCGCTAAATCTTAAAATACCTAACGGCAACCGTGGAGGGTCTTCTAGAGACAGTGTCTATTGATCGAAAGAAAGTCTATTGATTCAGTTTAAAGAATATCCAGGGGCGGATCCAGAAAATCCAGAAAGAGGGAGCCGAAGAAATAAATAAAACCGCTTGATGCACAATACCACTTCAAAGACGGTTGGCTACAGAAGCTTCTTTAAAAACTACCGCACGGGAAAACCCTCGGTCCCATCGCTAAATCCACCGCTGATGTCAGTTGCTCTTCCTTTGTAGTGACAGGCGTTCGATCCGCAGAGCGTGAAGCTGCGAGGAAATGGTGGCAAGGAAAGAAATAAAAAGGTAATTCAACAATCGAAACGACAATTGACACAACCTTTTGTACATTCAAAACTACCTTCAAAGAGCTAGCTGCTAGCTCGAAAACGTTACGGTTATCTAGCTGCTAGGCATTTCCTTCTATGTAATAATAGTTTTAAATTGTAATTGATTATTTTATGTGTTAAGTTGCTAATTATTTAATAAGTTTTACAAACCGACTGTAATGGAAATGTGAATAAAGTGTTTTTGTTGTTTTGTAGAAACTCATTACAATATCAGTGTCTGAATATACAAGAACATGATGCTCAGTACTAATGACACACACGATTAAACTACCCATCCTGTCGTGTACCCAGGCCTCTTTCCTCATTCAAAGGCGGTGCACAAGTAGTAGTGGGACCAGCGTATAATCAAAGAGATTTCTGGGTACGAGGCAGTTACTCGTCTATCTAACCTCAACTGTCCTAAGAGGAACTGAAGAAGGACTACTTTCGATGATGTCTCTACAGGAGTTCATTTGGACACGATTTGCTACTGTGTGTGGCTTTGGCCAACATCCCTAAATCTCACAGCTTCTACTCGTGGCATTTTGAACCCTCTTATAAATGAGCATTGTTTTGATAGATAGGTTAATCATTTGTCTCACGAATGAGTCAAGGTGGATCGCGACGTTTCGAAAGCTATACTACTGGTCTTCATCAGGCGATGGACTAGACTGGCTGTGTATCAGTATAAGTAGAACCGTGGTTGGTGGTGATTAGTGTTTTTCGAACCTCTCTTAGGCAACTCATATCGATTCAAACCACAAAAACAAAAATCTTTCATGAAACATTGTTTTGTTTTTTCTTGCCAGAATCTGAAGAGAACGTATGGATCCTAAGCAAGAAGCGTTAACAAAAATATCAACAGAGACTACACAAAGGCTCATCAATCAATGGTGTGGTCTGAACAAGACAATAGAAGAGATTTTTAAACTGTCCAGTATATAGCTTTTTATTTAATGATGTAAACAGAGCAGTTTCTATTTGATTATTGAATTACCTTTATGCTTCTACCTACTGTGATTAATTGGACAAAATTTCCGGCTTTTTTCAACTAATCAGAGCAAGCCAAAACTCTGGCGCATGGATTTCCCCGTGCATATATTTACGTCGAGCTCTAAAAGGTTTACAGGTTCTGATTGGTCAGCTTTTGTCCCATTACATTCAAACAAAGACTGCTCTAAGAGAGGCCAGTAGATCTGGTTATCATTTTACGCTTCAAACACGTTTTTTGGCTTGTAAATTTTCACTGCAAAGAGATCTTAGGTATGCATGTGTTCAAGATCATCATCAACTTACCGAACAGCCTGTGGGCTCTTGTCACGTGATTGGAAACGTATTACGCTGCAAAATAGTCATTTAGACCCCAGTTCGGTTGCTTACAGAACTCTTCTGCATGGGAGAACTGGGATTAGTAATATGATCGATTAAGTAATTCCGGGCCCACTGTGCAGCGTTTGCTTCAGAATATCTTGTAAATATACCGTGTTTCCTCGAATAATAGCCGTCCCTCGATTAATCGCCTCCCTCGAATAATCACCGCCCTTTGACGGAAATATTTACAATAATCGCCTCCCTCGAATAATCGCCTTCCCCTCACCCCTCTCGCCATCTTCTCTTTCTTTTATCCCCTCCCTGTAAAGTTAAAAATTGACACCTTGGGCAACAAACAAGCTTTCGTTGAAAATTGACATTGAAAATTAATCAAGGAACCAAATAAGCCCGTGGGGATCACTTCCAGTGAGCAATATTCGGAAATAATCGCCTTCCCTCGAATAATCGCCCCCTTTTGGTGCGAAAAAAGCAATAATCGCCCCGACTATTATTTGAGGAAATACGGCACTTTCGTCTTATTATCCTTAGCAAATGCCACTCCCTTTTGTCCGTTGTTGATATTTCAATCACAAACCATTCTTGTCCACAGTCTCCTTTCAGCGACTAATGATGTGGAGAACTTGGGATGAGTAGGCAGCCTAAAGGTAGTCATATATTGTTAGTTTGTATATAGACGTCCCGACGAAATCCTAACAAGGCCACATTACTCAGTAAGTTTAATCAGGGCTGACTCACCCTCATCAAATGTTTTGCTGGTTATTTTTGTTGTTGTTTGTATGTTTTCTTTTTTACCACACAGGGGCTGCAATCTAGTGGTGATATGGGGGGGGGGGGGGAGGACTAGGCTATGGCTAATAAGAGTAAAAGATGGCCCAGATTGATTCACCTAAGCTGTCTAGATTTTAATAGCCTTAAATTCAGCCTAATTAGACCTGTTTTAGTTCGGGTTAACCTGCTCAAAAGTGCAATGCACTCGCAAGTGTTTGAATGCACCCATCGCTTCCCAGCTAGTCATATCATTTTGATTTGGGTACAGCATTATTCCTGTTCCCGCAATTCTCTTCTTGGTAATTTTTCCAAGCTACTGAAATAAAATGTAAAAGTACTTTCTGATTTCGAGATAAATAAATTTGTTCTGCGTTTTGCCCTATAGTTATTTAGAAATGATGAACAGTAGAATTAGCTAGCAAACGCCAGTACCTTAGAGTAAAATATGTTATTGAAGGGTAAAGAATGATAACATATACGCCAGGTGAAAAATTAATGTAATGGTATTTACCACATAAATAAATAAATAAATAAATAATAAATAAATAAGGGCATCTTAATCTGGGGTCATAGAAAACAGTTAATTTAATTCAAATAGTTGTAGCATATTTCGTTTAATGTTATAATCAAGAATAAAAAAAACTTCGATCTTTTGTAAATTTTGGTCAAAGTAGCCTCACGTTCCTTACAACTGACCTCAACGCGTAAGGGTATTTTTAAGAAAATGAAAGTCATCCGCTCTTTGAACAACTGGTGGCCAGAACCAGGTGGCTTGGGCGGGGGGAGGGCTATTAAAAAAAAATTTAATACGGGGAGGCTCCGCCCCGAGGTCCGACCCCTTACCCTTTTATATACCATTTTTGACAGAAAAAGTACCCCTTTCATATACCTTCCATTGACAATTGGTACCCCTTTCGTAAACTTTCCAATAGAACAGTACAGTCATGAGGTATGTGTGTTCGAAATATTTTAATGAAACGACCCTTTTAAATACCTAAATGGCAGAATTCCCTACCCTTTCATATACTTCGAATCGTGAAATTCCTACCCTTTCGTATATCTGAAGCGTGAAAAAGGTACCCCCGCCAGGTGGTACCTTCTACAGAAAAGAGATTGCGAAAGCCAAAGCACACCCCACCAAAGAAAAACAGCACTACTGTTCTCATTAAGAGTTGATATGTTTACCCCTTGAGGGGGCCCTGGCTAAAGTTACAGAAAAAGGAAAACCTGTTAACAATGTAGCTGTTTATAGCATCCAACTCTTTAAAAACAGCAAGAACCTGATGGAATGGTGCTTAAGACTGCCGAGTTCTGCACAAAGGAAGGTCAGATTTTAATTCCTTTGCGGAACTTAGATCCCCGTTTTCTTCAATGAATGTCGACATTTGGCTTCCTTGTACTGACATGAGCAATATCTTGGAATCGTCTACCTCAAACGCCTTCTGGAAAATTTGATCTTCATTTTATACGTCGCTAACAATGACTGGCACTTTCCTCCATGTTTGGTTTACCTTTGGGCAAATGTAACTAAACTCAGACGTCGAAAATTGGTCACCAATGACCAGTAACTTGGGGAGGTTTATTTTTTCTCTTCCCTTTCCCTTCCCTTTCTTTTCCAGCTGATCGGTTTTAAAAAAAATATTCCCAAATTGAAGTTTAATTTGTACCCGTTTTGGCGCTTATTCAGTTAGCCTGTAAACAGGCTGCTCATTGGAAAACTTGGACGCAAGACGAATCGCGAGGGGCAACAAATTTGGTCAACCTGGCGAAGCCTCGCTCGCCGCATTTGTTTTACCGATCTCTTTTCTTGTCTAGTATTCTCCTAAGTAGTTTGTTCACAGGCTACAGCTCAAATATGACGTTAATAGCCTTGATTTAGCTCCCTGGAGCTGTTTTGCGATGAATAGTGCTTTGACGGAAAAATTAATACCCGGAATAATTTCGTGCCCATCTTCCGTTGATCGCGTCACAGAGCCAAAGGAAATATTTGTAGATTGAGTGGTGCGCGACTGACTTGGTCAATTGGAGCAATTCGGGATGATGTGGTCACGATTCAGATAAACCCTTCCAGGCCCAAGTGCTTTTATAAACTAGCAGGTCACGTGCAGTGCATATTCTTTATTTTGATGAGTAGCCGTAATGTTGGAGACTTGCTCTTCATTATTCTGGGTAAGTATGGTTTACTGTGAGGTACTTTATGATACAGCCTTCTTTAACTGTCTCGCTTCAAAATTATGCTCACCAGATTTGTAACAGAAACCATTTGTTGATATGAGGTGTCGAAAGCTAAAATTGTTGTTAAAAAGAAGGGTGTCACGAAAGTTGACAAATTTCCTTTGTAAAATAGAACTACTATCCTTAGAATTTATGAGAATATGGGATGAACGAAATAAATTTAACCATGAAACGATTCTTAAACTCTAAAAACATAGGTTAATTTATGCTAACTGAACCACGTTTATTGTTCTTTGAGTGATCTTCACTAGTTACGTGTCATCGAACGACAAACCAGGAGAGTAAAACACAGTAATAATGTTTTTGAGATGTAAACAAGAGCTGAACTAAAGGTCACGCGATCGAAGCAAATACAACTTAATTTAATTAAATATAATATCAACAAATTGTTCGATATTGACAAAATGGAATGAAAATTCGTCATCCATTTTTAAAACTGTGAAACACACGACGAGAAACAGCTGAATCAAATGAAATCTGCCAAAAACAATTACAAACAGTATTTCTTCAGGCACGAAACGATTTTAAAAATCTAACAGCTGGGAACGCTGATTGTTCGTGATGTCACGGCTGGGATAAAAACAATTCATTGTTACGCGTACACCTTATAAAAACCTTATTATGTAAACACGTACCTCGCTGTTAATTTTTCACTGCTGTTTACATGAGTCCCTAAATCAGCTTTTTTAATTACTTCATCGTGTATTAAGTGTTTTAGGAATTTAGCTGCTAGTCCAAGTACTGTGATGCACGAAACAGCTCTTTAAAAAACATGTATTTTGTCACATTGCTACAATACGTGGTTGGTAGTGACATGCAGTTCGCAAGACATAGATTTCCAATACCGGATGTGATCTATTTGACGCTCAGCGTGCAAGCAAATAAACCAATACATTTGAGAACCAGACCGTTTTTTAAAACAACAGGAGCGATTTTGTTTGCGAGGTCTTATTTCAGTGAAAATGATCTTAACACGACGGAAATATGACTAGACTAAAATTAAAGGCGGAGGAAAATCTGAGACCCTCGGAAAAGGTGTCTGAGGGCGTTGGCTGCCTTCGGGGGATCTTCCCAACGAAACATGATAGCACTGATACGAAGACGATCGTAAGCATACACCTATAAATTTTATCCGCTCTTCCATTTTTTCCACAGATTGTTCAGTAAGTGGTGTCATATAACAACCGTACGTGGGTAACGCAGCGAGGTCAATGAGCATTCGCAGTAAATTGACAAATACAGTTACAACTCTGATTAACAAAACGACAGCGAAGAAAAACTAAATTTCGTCATGGTAGAAAAAGGTAAGTGCTAGACATATACGTGATAAATATATAATGTTCTTTAGGCCCTCAGTTGTAATGGAGTTGAGACAAGTAGAGAATAAGTTGTTGTTTTCAGTCGTCATGGGAAATTTCTCTGTGAGGAAAAAAGAAAAAAATGGCATGATTCTTGGAGAAAGATTTTTTTTGCTCTAGTTAAAACACTCTTGCTAGAAAGGGCCAAGATATTATCGGATAATTTGGACCGGGAAAATTGGCTCGCGAAGATTTTTTAAAATGAAAGCTGAAAAAAGGCTAAAAAGAAATCTTCAGATAACGGAAATCTGAACGGCTATCAGCTGCGAGCTTAAAGTTGGCAGTAAAGCCAAAAATTCTGGCAAAAACTTGACCCATTTTTGGCAGTTTAAATGGCCACAAACACCTCTAATGTGACGTCAAAACCGCCTGCGTGATTGCTGTATGATTTCCGCATGGGATGGCTAATTCCAGCACATTTCCAAAATACGGAAACTTAGCCTGCAAGCCAAAACTAACCTCTTTGTTAATTACTAAGAGTCACGAGCCCGAGGAACCCTGGGCAGTCTCTTTCGTGATACAGACGTTTTTCTCTAGAGGTGATTCACAATATTTATATCAGAAACTTACTGTCGCCTGCTTTGTGACTTTCTTTCTCAATCTTCCCTATCACTAGAGGGCTGGTTCGAAACCTTTTCCAAAAGTTAGAATTATAAATTAAGAAATCCTTCCTCTTTGAAACAAAAAGCGTGGCAAACACTGACAACTGTGTGAATTTCAAATTCCAGCCCACCCCCCTTCCGGATACATCCATTGGACTGTCGCCGTAATTCCGCTGGGCTGTGTGATCGTGGTCCTCCTTTGCGTCATTGGTTTCCTTCTCTGGCGCCTGAAACAAGCAACAAAGAATCAAAATGTCGAGATCACTGTGAACGCCATTCATTACGATTTGCACACCAAATCGATCCTAAATCCGGAGGGAGGGGCAAAGAACAAAAAGGCAAATCATACACGGGTGCATTTTGAAGAGCCGAATAAATACGAAGATCCGAGATGCCTCAGTTTGGAACCCGTTAAGAAAAACACGACTGGCTGCAAAGGATATGTGTCTGCGCGCAAAAATCAAACAGACCATGAAATCTCCAGGCGCTTGGCGATAAGGAGAAAGAACAACGAGGGAAGTGAAGGGAAATACTCGCTTAATAAGAACGGAGAAGACTATGAAAATGAAATCGGTGTCGCGGATTTATCTGGAGACACCTCAAATCCCGGTGACGAAGGGGAACTGACTGATGTTTTCCGGGTTGCGGATTACGCATGCCCAAAGCCTGATGGAGCCTCTGAAAGTGAAGGTGGTATCACCGAAAAACAAGCTGATGTAAACTGTTCTAATGACAAGCTCCCCTACCTTGAAATAATTCAGGAATGATGCCTAAACTTGGAGCAAGCTGTTCGACTGATTTAGTCTAATTTAAGCAATTAAACATTCATGATTAAAATCCTCCCAGCCCACCCAAGCGAACCGGCAGAAAGTGAACTATCCCAATGATGAGACAATGCCGAAAATAATAAGCTTCTTAGAAGGGATTATTTTTCCCTGAGTTTAAAACAAATCAGTCTTTTAGTTTTGGACTCAATTAGGACTCTTCTAAAAAATGCCTGCTTCAGTTTTGTCAGTGCTGTGAGGTATACTCAGGTATACTGGCCAGAAAAGAGCAAAAATGATCTTAATTTCTCAGCCTTTTGTATCCGTCGTGCTGCGTTTAATGCGAATGACTGACCGGTTTAGATTCACTCGAATCAGTTTTATTTTACAAGAAGAATATTTTTGAAATGAATTTATAACTTATGGTGACTTGGCGTTCATCTTATTTTTTGCCAAGAAGTAAACTGATTCCTTTCTGAAAAGTTTACGCTTGGGGAAAAATCTCTATGGTTAATTGGCCGGCTTCGCCTCATTATGCTTTAGTGGTTGTATCCGCATATTAAATACGGTACAACCACACATGTAGTTAGGTTATTTCCAACCAACAGAGCAGGTTTCAATTGAATGTCGAAAGTAGTTTGTTTTTACGTTGATTTTGCTTTGTTACGCTCCTTGGTTGCACAAAACTTGCGCTATGCGCTACTGCCTCAACCAATGAGAAGCACACTCAACATCAATCGTGACTTGCGTGCACGCATTTTCCCGCGCTTTTCGCCGGCTACACGAACTTGATTTGAAATCTAATTGCACTTCCTGTAATTGGCTAGAGTAATTACTCCAGTTTCAATTTAAAACAGCTTGACATTGCTCATTAGTGTCATAACATTTCTGCGAGAGCTGAAAAAAGTTTCTCTGTTTACGTAGTTAGTGTTTGTATTAGATTGCAATTCATATTTATTTTAAAAGAAACCTTAAAGGTAATAAGTATTGGAAAATTTTTCAATGGGGCTGAAATGCAAAATTGATTTGTAACTGACGGATGAGGACGTCAGAGCAATTCTTTTCCCGTTTCTGATATTGTGCCTAAGAGTACTTAGCAGCATTAGGTAGTCTAGTGTTTGCATTAGATTACAAGCCATATTTATTTTGATAAAATCCTTAAGGTAATAAGTATTGGAAAATTTTCAATAGGTAGCTGAAATGCAAAATTAATTTGTAACTGACGGATGAGAAAGTGAGAGAAATTCCTTTCCCGTTCTGATATTGTGCCTAAGAGTACTTAGCAGCATAAGGATCAATTCTATTACAGTGGATTTGTTTTTAACCGACCGTGAAACGAAGATTTATTCTTTCGCCGTATAATTTAAATGCTTAACGTAAGAATAATCGAGAACCAAACTCGAACGACACTTAAGAAAAACTGACACAAAATAAAATGTATTATTTTATTAGATACAAGGCATCATTGGTTGTAACGAAATAACAACAGGCCAATCAACGAACAAGGATACCATTTTTAAAGACAAACGACTGCTACATGATCATTATGATCGGCGCTGTTTCGACTAAATGCGGTCCTTATTGAACTACTAACAACAGTCCTCAGTTAATTGTGAATTAACACGTCTTTAGAATTAGGTTTTAGAATCTACGTAGATCTTAATAATAATAAAAAAATAATAATAATAATAATAATAATAATAATAATAATAATTAATAATATACATACATACATGCATACATAACTTTATTTTTCTTCGGATTTAGATATAGCATACATGACGCTAGTTTCTCCGAATGAGATAACAAATAACTAACTAACTAGCTAAATAAATAAATAAATAAATCATCGAGTGAAATAATATAGGAACGTTACAACAATAACAGTGTTTCAATAAAAGTATATCAATGTAGCGGCCTTGGAAAATATACCGCTTAACCCCGCGCCGAAAACCAGCCAGCGTCTCCGATCGCCTGACATCATCGGGTAACCTGTTCCACTCATGCGCGCCAAAATAACGAAAAGAATGGAGACCATAAGTGGTTGTTTTCACAGTAGGGAGTTCCAAAATAGCGTGGCCCCTGAGTGAGTACGCTCAGGGGTAACAGGGGTAATAGTAATAATAATAATAATAATAACTTTATTACTTTCAAAATTATGGCTTTCCAAAGTAATTATAATATTCAATAATAAGGCCCGGTTCAAACGTCGAACTTTTCATGTGCCGAACCTAATACCTATTTGGGTCGACCCAAATTATTAAGTTCGACAGTTGATTCAGACGTCGAACCTAATCAGGTGTCGAACTTAATTTGGTAATTCACACAAAACCTTTGAGGCGGCGGTTTTGTTTGAACCTAACAATTAGGTTCGGCACATGTAAAGTTCGACTTTTGAACCGGGCCTAAAACTATAGAAAAATAAGAAATGATTAAAATCATATTTATATAACAAATTCAACAAGAAATTTACAATATATTAAGATCAATGAAAGCTTCTAACATTCTCTTCGTAAATGACGCATAAAGTCCTTTTTGAATGATACAAGGTTTGTTAGCTCAGCGAACTTTTCGGGAATTCCACAGTGAAACTACTCGATAATTGATTATTTATCTTCAATTTAATCGATAAATAATCAATAGTCTTTGAAGAGAATAATTTCGACCAAAATGCACTAATTCCCTATTAAATGACCTCGGCGAGTTTCGAGAGTTTCTGCCTCATTGGAAGGTTCTATATAGTCAAAAGAACCCGGCATTCATGGAAATGGTACAATATATTGAATCACGGTTCCCAGAAATTCTCTTCCCCAAGCAAAATATCTTCGTCATCATTAAAAAGTTTTTTCCACAAAAAGCTCATCACTTTGTGTAGAAACACAATGCTGACAGCCTGGCGAAGAAACCCCAATGCAATCCGAAAGTTTTCGGAAGTGATCGCGCCATTGTCGTCTATCCCGATGATATTAAAGGCCAGTTGCAAGCAACCGATGACGAAAGATACGAGAGTTCCTGTAAACAGAAGACCCATTGTAGATTTTATCAACAGAAAGGTGTGTTTCGGAAATATACCAGCCAGAGGATTAATTTTGAAATAGTTCAGAACTGAAACTAACATGTTCAGAGCTATTGTTTCCAACACGTACAATAAAATTGTAATCTCAGGAACCGGGGTAGAGTTATGAAGAAACAACATGGTGATGTAGCGAAGGATGCACAAAATACTCAACAGCTGTAACGACCAAAACGAAGGCAAGCGGACGAGTTTGCCGAACACAACACCCCAGCCAAGGAACTGCGGAGTTTTTATGAGGATCGTGAAAAACAGCCAGTACCCCGTGCAGTGTGAAATGTTAACCGCGAGCCCAATGTCCGGTGAGTATTCAAAGGCGGTGAAATTCCGACATTCTAACGTTGAGTGTTTTTCTCGAAGACAGCACTGGACAGCCTTGACAAAAACCAAAGCGAAGCCGGCGAGTTGCCATAGAAGAAAGCATAGATACAAAAAACAAATAAACCTATTCTCGGCAATTAACAAAATGACTGATTTTTTCCTCGCTCGAAGACGGCTGATTGGTGAGCGATCCAGCAGGGGAGTAAATTCAGAGTCGGTTGGTTTTCTCTCCATAATGCGACGTAACGCAATGTTAGCTCAGTTCTAGTCAGCAGAGGTACTGACAAGGCTAGGGTCATGCATGCAATCAAACGTGACCGATACGATTTCCAATTAAAAACTGAAATTTTTAACGAAAATGATTCGGTAGCTGGAGGGGCTGCCGTATATCATTTTCCAAGCACGGTTTCATCAGTAACCAAAAGTATCATCTTTGTTAACAAAAGTGGTCATACATCTCTCCCGGTGCTCAAGCCGGCTCTAGTTACATAAGCGTAAGCTATCATCATCATCATCATCATCATCATCATCATCATCATCATCATTATCATCATCATCATCACCACCACCACCACCATCACCATCACCATCATCATCATAGCTGCAAGAATAGCCATTAACTATTCATTAAATAAAAAAGAATAAAAGGAAATCACCATCTTCATCTTCATCGTTAATAACTTATAGGCTATAGCCTTTTGGTCCTGTTTTTTTTTCAATGAGTTTTCCGTTTATTATTATTATTATTATTATTATTATTATTATAATTATCATTATTATTATTAATATTATTATTATTATTGTTATTATTATCATTATTGTTATTATTATTATTGTTGTTGTTGTTGTTGTTCCTGTTCTTCCTTTTTTTAGTTTTCCGTTCCTTGTGTTACTTCCTGTTCTGGTATTACTACAAAAAATAGTGCTGAGCTCCTTGACAATCCTTTTTTAAACCATTATTTATAACAAGCAATTCAGACTCAATCGAATAGTGAGCAGTATTTTGGAGGCTCGCAAGGGTTTTTAACATGTCTAATTTGGTTCTTTACATTGTGAAACAATGAAATATTACAGCAAGAACAAAGAGTACATCTGATCCTATGATCAAATTATAAATGTCTTTGTTGTACTTTCACCAGATGCCTTTAATTTAAATAAGATTGTTTTCACCGCCGTCGTGTTTCGACTGCAAGTATTGACAGTGACTCAGTATATTCTTATTATCCATAAACAGTTTGTGGAAGAAGAACGCCGACATCTTGTAATAGAAGACAACTTGGGGGAATTCTCGAAGCTTTCGAAAAACTGTGGTGAAATTAGCGGACTTTCCTAAGTCGTCCAGGCCAGTGACTTTGAAAGCAAACTGAACTGTGCCCACAATTAAGATCACGAATATTTGCACGAAAAGGACAGTGATTGTTAACTTGCAAAACACATGCGCAACGGAGCTGCAAGAGTTCTTGATGGTGTTTATTTGGGTGAAATTTAACGCGCACGTGACGAAAATCAGTACTATTCCAAGCATGCAAAAATTAGCGACGAGAAATACCTGCATAACAGTCAAGTTACTGAGGTAGAGAATAATACCGAATCCGATGATTTCTAAAATCTTAAGCATCGTAAGAGTCCAGAATTTTGGCAAACGGATTGCTTTTCTTAATATTACAGAGTAGCCAAGGAATCCAGGAATCTTGCTCAGGAAAACAAGGAACGCGGAAGCACAAGCGTTTAGCGATATCAGCCACGCTAGTTCCAGTTCTTGGGTGTGGCGGAACGTTGCGAAGTTTGAACATCTGAAGGTTGTATGTCGCTCCTTTATACAGCAGTAGTACGCACGCACAAAGTACAGGCCTACTCCAATCATTAGCCACAGTAGTAAAACGACGTAGGCGAAATACCCCAAGTTGGTAAGATTTATAAGACGAAAACTAAATCTACGACGACCATTTTGAATTGTAGGCTGTCTGGGAAGCAACTGCGTTTTTTCATGTTGGGATGCTGAAGTCTCACAACTCTCCAGTGACTCCATGCAAATACCTCTTGATTTTCCTATCAGGAAACAAAGACGTTTCATCAAAAATCTTATGAGACTCTTGTACTAAAAATCGTCCCATGAAGGTTATTTTTTTATGGTAACTTATTTTTTACCTCTAGCCAACTCCCCGGCCTGAAAATTGTTTGGTCTTCATTATTATATGTGAACCAGATGCGCGCGCTACTTTTGGCATATCAATGTGCCTATCTGCCATTCGTGGCGACAAATATATTTAGGTTTTCATGTCGACAGGAAAATGAAAGTCCCGAAGTATCGGTTCTCCTTCTTTCTTTTCCTTGTATTTACCTTTAAAGAGAATCAGTACCCGTTCAGTGTTGATTTAGAGGATGCTGCCTTTTTCCTAAAACTTGATTCCCCGGAAAATGGTTTGGTCGTAGAAAATTGTCTGTCAAGTGACGTGCTAACGGTCTTATTCAGTTAAACTGGTTTCGCAATTATTGACAGGACGTTAACTATCGATATAACTCTTCAGTGTTTTTGACAAATTCAGAGATCGTTAGAAACTAGCATTGTTGAGTGAAATTTTGCTTTTTGATTAAAACTTCGCTTTCAGCATACACACAGCTTAGAAAATAAAAGTTCATGTCAACTTACAACTTTTCTTGTTGGCTGTGACAACGACGAGATTTTTTGGGGGAGAATATCTTTAAGGAAAAAAATACAATACCATAAGACATAATGCATATTAACAGATAAAATTCAAATAGCACTCAAGAAAAGTGTAATTGTCTGTATTTATTTGGGTACGTTAACCTTGTGAGGCAGTAAGGAGGATGAAGGAACCAATCACATTGTAATGGGTAATAATGGCTTGTAGGGTACCGTTCTTGGAAAATAAGCGTGTCCAAAATAGGAAGCGGAAATTTAATGAACCTTTACTTCCTTCACTTTCTACTCATTACATATTGTTCATTGTGATGTTTCCTAAAATAGTGAAAGTATCGCATTCCAAGTTTTTTTATTTCATTTTCTAAAGAATTCATGAAATCTCAATAAAGCGATAAACTTGAGAGAGCCACAAGCTTCCCAACAACAGGCAATCTTAATCCAGTTTCAGTTTATTTATTTCCCAGAAAAAATAAATAATAAATACATATATTCAGACATACAGATATTCAATATATTGCAAAATTTAGAGATAAAGAGACGTAAATTGTAAGTGTATGAATTAAAGGTATTTTCCTGGCGAGGAGGCTCAAATTGAAACCTAGGGGCTTATTATATGAGCTCTCTCATTAACCTAAGACTAAATATAAAGAATAAATAGGCAGCAAAATCATACTGCAACATAATTAGGATAAAAAGCAAGTAAACCAAAACAGACACAAAGCAGCAAAAAACAAGTATTATTTACAAGTAGTGAATCAGCTAAGAAGAAATGTTTTCAATCTGGTTTAAAAAGAGAAATAGTAGCAGCACTTTGTATATTGATGTTTAATGAATCCGTAGTCTGTATGGATACGTTTCTCAGTGTAGGTCATTATGGATAATAATATACAAATCAGAGAAAGACAACATTGGGAATAATTTCTTGGCTGTGTTTCAACCAATGTGGAACTTGTCTATTGTACATGGCATGCAGTGGCTTGGAGGATGGCGCTCCAACCACTATCCGTCCTCTCCCGTCCCCTCCCCCCTCCTCTGCCATCCCCTCCCCTCTCATGCCCTTCCAGGATGACATACAACCCATTGAAATTTTATCATTCAGCGCTGATATTCATGACAAACGTGTGTGAAGAAAGATAATGTAGATTGTATTTGTTTAATTTTATTTCACTAAATTTTATTTTCACTACATTTCATGAGGTGTTGGTAAAGTGAGCCCTTTTTTGTGTGTGTGGGATACCTGTGATATCCTACACTAATCTCATCGGGTTGTGAGTCCGTTAATGCTAATGACAGTGTATCCCACACATGTATCCTTTGCGCACCTGTTTTTTTCCTTTTGCAACGGAATACAGTCTCCTTGATTAAATCCTCGACCCATTTTTATGACCGCTGTGAAATTAGCCAGCCCCCTGCAGGTGTTTTTAAGCCATGTCAACAGGTCAGATTAAAACGTGAATAAAGAAACGGTGTCAGTTCTTTTCAATAGAGCGGTTTTCAATTGAGTGTCGTAAGACCAAAACCAAAGCAATTACTCCAGCCAATCACAACAGACCGGAACAGTCTAATGAACCAATCAGAATTCTAAGTACATGTAATTACAACTTACCATTGCAAAGCGCGGGAAAATGCGCGCGTGCAAGTCGCGATTGGTTTTGGTTTTGCTTCTTAGAGCGGTTTTCAGTTGATTGTCGAAAGTAATTCTGGTTTTACTTTGGTTTTGTATTGCTTTGCTCTGTGATTGGCCAAGAAAACTCGCGCCACTTTCTCAACCAAATGAGAAGTAAAACCAAAACCAATTGTGATTTGCACGCGCGTATTTTCCCGCGCTTTACGCCGGCTACATGTAATTGCTTCGTATTCTGATTGGCTCATTGCGCGGTTTGTTTCCGTTGTGATTGGTCAGAGTAATTGCTTTGGTTTTGGTTTTACGACACTCAGTTGAAAAGCGCTCTATTGACTGATTATTGCCAATAACAACAAATATAAAACCGACGCCAAGACAATTACATTTTGCAAAAGATTCCAAACAAAACAAATGGCAAAAGATGGAAGGTTTTGTGGCTCATCAGGTTCTTAAAATAATGGTCATAATTAACGAGACATTCTTTCACACTCCAACGTGGATTTATTCTGGGCTGAACGGCTGTGAAAAGAAACTGTCTTCAGCGTAATCTTCTCATATTGCGATTTTCTCCTAATTTTCAACGCTCAAACGTAACTGTTATTAAACGGTGCGCGGTGTTAACTTTCAGTAAATCAGTGTACATTTGACTGCAAAGAGGGCAAATGCTATTCCATGAACGGTAATTTTAATGGGCACTTAGCTAGCTAAATTGTGCATTACATAAAGGACTGGGAGGAGCTATATCTGGCGGTGGATTCCCATTTGCTGTTCAAACTGATACGTTTATGTCGTGTTATTTTCAGTTTTCCACTTGGTCAGTCTTCGACATCAGAAATAACAGGTTCGATACAACACTGCCACAATTTCATTTCAAATGTCAGTTTCATGGACAAGTCGTTAATCATTAATAATCATAAAAACTCACATCAGTAACCTTCCAGAGCAGAAAATTGGATTACTTTGTTACCAAAGAATCAGCCCAGATAAAGCCAGGAGCAAAAATGAGTTTGGCAAGACAATCGTATCTGTCATTTGTCGTGCTCACTGGTGAGTTGTTCGATTCTATCCTTGATAAGAATCTCCACAACTTTAACAGTCCATCTGTTGTTTATATTACTGTTGTGTTATGTGCATTGCTCATCCAAATAAACTAATTTTACTGATAAAACACAGGCGGTGATAAAACTAGTAAATAACAATGGATTTTTTGTATGATCAGGTAATAATCATGTTCGTCCATTTTTAATCGATTTGTTTGTTTTAAAGAGATAAATTTCACAGCGCAATTCACAGAAATTGGACACAAAAACACCCTTTATTATTAACACCTGTCATTTCTTGGCGAGAGGATTATCAAGGTGAACGTTTGTTGACTGTCTTTAAGTCCTTAAAGGCCCTCATTAGCTACAGTACTACAAGTTATACTGATTTCAACTATGGAAGCCAAATAATTCCTCTTTACAGCATAGGCGTATTAAAATATGGGCTAAAAATGATCCAGCCAAGCCCTTACAACCAAAAAGAGTTATAAACGCTGTCTTTAAAAGTACCGTTCCTTGTCAAGCGAATATATCCATTTTAAAAAAGATAGAATTAGAATTAGCAAGAGATGGCCAAATTTTCTTGAATTCAGATTTCTGTGTGTAGGTTCCTATCAGAGATGATGGGGTAAAGCGCTCAAATGAGGAGTTGATGGATACCGGTTGTGTTGTACAGCTCGGCTGCAGTAACGTTTTTTCTTTCTTCTTCTTTTCTCCTGTTACAGCAGAGAGTTGACAGCGTGTTTGTCTGTTTATTTATTTATTTTTTTGTATTTTATTAATTTCGCCCTAGCCAGGGTGAACACAATAGTGGGTAGCCAATTACTGTGAACCCATTAGGGAAATTAGGTTGGACACCATAGGTGGTCACAACCAAGGTTCGTTACGTCCCTAGTCCCGTCTCCCTAGCTCCGGCTAAACGATCATTTTCATCCAGCATCGTGTTTATAATAATAATAATAATAATAATAATAATAATAATAATAATAACTGTCTGTGCTAATCGTCCTCGCAAAGTACAGCAAGGACGCAGCTCAACAAGGTCGAACCGAAAGCATATACAAGGCGCCTCTGGCAGCCGCTATACGGTCCATGTATGACCTTGGAGCACAGCCTACAGCCAGCTCGAATAAGCCGTATGTTGGTTTTTGCTGAGGGAGGAAAACCGAAGTACCCGGAGAAAAACCCTCGGAGCAGGGTCGAGAACCAACACAAACTCAGCCCACTTATGGCGTCACCACCGGGAATCGAACCCGGTGCCACATTGGTGGAAGGCGAGTGCTCTCACCACTACGCCATCCCTACTCCCCTTTGTCAAACGTAACGTTCGGTGGCTAAACGGACAAATGATGTCTGACGAAACACCGAACAAAGTGAGTTCACAGAACCGGAATTTTTGCGTCTTATCGCTGAAACTTTGAGCTAACCTCCGACCGGTTAGCTCAATGGTAGAGCACCGGACTAGCTTGCGGGAAGTCGCGGGTTCAAACCTTGCCCGGACCAACGCTCAGGGTCTTTAAAAAATTGAGGAGAAAGTACTGCCTTTGTAATAACATCTGCAAAAGGTGAGACTTTCTAGTCTTCTCGGATAAGGACGATAAAATGTAGACCCCGTCTCACAACTCTTCATAATTGATACTGTAGGACGTAAAAGAACCCACACACTGTTCGAACAGAGTAGGGGACGTAGTTCCCGGTGTGGTGGTCTATCTCTTATCTGATGGTTAAATGCTTTGAGATATTAGCTGCACAAGCTACTCTAAGATCCGAGGGTAAATAAAGTAATGTATGTATGTATTTTGACGTTATTTGGTTCATTTGATTGCTTTTTACCGGCTGTGCACGCTTTGTTGGTTGGGGTTGCTTAGCGATCAAACATTTGTTCGTAACAGGAAACGGTTATACGAAAACGTTTGACTCTAGATCAAACATGGGAAACCATTTAAATGCAATGTTGAGCGAGGTGGCTAAACCATTGTTCCGGCAATCACCTTCACTATTCACTCCTTCACTCTCCAATACCCCTAGACGATACCTGTCCCTACACCCTAAGGCACAAATCAGACCAGCTGTACTTTTATAAAAACGTTACTTCCTGTAGAACGAAACGCACCGAAGACTTTTTCACTTTTAAGTATTTTTAACAATTGTGATGCATGTTCTGGTGTGATGTACATAATTTTTACTTTATGTATACAGAAATGTACATCTACAAATCGAATGTGGTTTAGCGTTGTCTATACTCTTATCGACAACGATATTCGTCATCACAGTGGTCAAAATGTTGACCACTGTGATGACGAATATCGTTGTCGATAAGAGTATAGACAACGCTAAATCACATTCTATTTGTTTTTTACCACAATATCAACGTCAAAGAAAATGTTAATTTCAGAGCGCGAGTTTATACGTTAACGCAAGCAGCGTTGGCTAGATTCTTATCGACAACGCCTGGTTGACACTAGCGACGTGACGACATCGACATAACGACATGAGGAAAAGATCAGTTTTTTCTTTATGTTGTTATGTTCATGCTGTTATGTTGCTAATATGTCATTATGTCTGCATGTTCACACTGGAAACATAACGTTCTTTCTACGTCGAGATAGCGTCCATTTTATGTCGTTATGCCGTTATGTCGCTGGTGTGAACCTGGCTTAATGCAGTTCCTCCCCCTTGCCATTTCAGCTGTGGTGCTGTTCTTGAAAACAGACGTCATGCACGCCGGTAAGTAACTTTAAAACACATTTTTCCAGTATACCAGCGCTTTTAAAGTAAGTAATTTAAAAACTTTTTTTTTTCAAGTATACCAGCTCTCACAAGGTTTACCAAGACTGGCTTATCACCTCAAAAGAGTCTTAATGACTTCTTTTGAATTCGTGATTAATATATATAGTACGAATGATTTTGAAAGTTCTCAAACGCACGAGCCCTTAGCCGAGTGAAATTTGAGAACTTTCGAAATCATGAGTACTTATTAACCACGAACTGTATGATAAGGTCGTGTGAGGTTTTGTTTATAGTTCGCTCAACAAGACTACGAATTGTGTGAGGTCGTCAAATTTATAATTCATTGTGTATTTTACTAAATTACGCCAAAAAATCCATTCCAGAGGATCACAACTTCAGATTATGTGCCTTTTCGTCCAATTTCACCCGTCAAAGCATTCAAATTTGCCACTTTTGGCCGTGCTCGAGTCGTTGCTATGGAAATTTTAAAATAGGTACTCCTTCGGATCTCGAGCAGTCACAATTGAGTAATATTTATTTAGACTACTGTAAGGCAAAAATGACACTTTTGGGGGTTGAAGGAGCACTAGTTAACTGTGTCAACGCATTTTTATCCTTGCCACAACAGACGATATTGGAAAATGTTTAATCGTCGTGTCATATTCTTTGGTTACAAAAAATAAAAAAAAGAAACATTTGAGTCTATACGGAAACTGATCGACAAGAGACGTGGGCCTCTTCTTAAATCTAGTTTTAGCTTATGGTTCAGCTGCGCAGCTACTTTTTTAGAGAGACACCTGATTGGCCAGTTGTAATGACGTTATGAAATTTTAAATATGCGCGACTTGAGCAGCTTGTGAAAAAAATGGTCGACCTAGTAGAGAGCACACGTTCGTCGCCAAATCTCAAAACTTTGTTCGTCCATCGGCGAAATTAAAGCTCGAGGGGAAAAAGCTGATCAAATGCATGTATATGTATATGTCTCAAAATCTTACGGAAAGTTGTGAAAGAGCTGTCAAGAAAATGTCAAAAACTAGCGCGCTTCACGCTTCATTTGAAAGATACAAATCTTCGTTAGGCTTTTGTACATTATGCTTTTGTTTCCCCACTAAAATGCTCGGATAATGCTCATTATACAAACGGTTTTTTAAATTAATTTCAAAGTTTTTAGCATGGTGTTAACTGTTCACACTTACAAACACGTAAAAGTGTTGCAAGTATAAACAACAACATTATATACAAGTTCATAAATACAGCCAAAATGACATAATCCTCGAAATCATCTATGAACTTTGAGTTTTAGTCTTCATTTTCTCTAAAAAAAATAATTTCTTTCTTAGTTTCTCGGAAAAAAATTAATTTTCCGGGAAAATGCCACTAAAATGCTCAAATAATGCTCAATGCTTTTACCTCACTAAAATGCTCGAAAAAATGCCAGCATAATGTACAAAAGCCTAATCTTCGTCCAAAGACTGTAAACAACGAAGTTCGGACCGTATAACTTGAGTAATTCTCGAAATTTTTTTTTTAACCTTTACGAGTCTGGATGTCAAAAAGAGCGAAATCGGCTGGCTTTTATTTCGATAATTTTATAGTGGACGGCTCTGTTTAAGCACTGTCATCGTTATAACTGGATGTTTTGCAACTAGCTGAGAATTCATGTTTAATGGAGGAAGCTTCCTCGCTGGACATGAGAAGTAACAGTGAAACTTTAGGGTTTTGTGTCTGCCCAGTTAGCCGAGCAACGATTTTGTGGGAAATGGCGTTTTTATGCAGCTATCAGGTTCATTGTCGGCTCCTTTTTCTCTTTTCTACGGACACAGTTGATGTCAAAATTGCTTGACAATTGTTCTAGCTTATTACAAGATATGTTTGTTAGTTGCCTAATTTCTCCACCTTTTCCAAGAATCTTCGAACAAACGTCTGCATCTTTTCTTGCAATGTTTTGTTTTTGATCCGCTTTGAATTTCTTTACGCTTTCACCTGAAAGTAGTTTGGACTCAAGAATGTTTGTTTCTTTTCCAAACGTTTGCTATCAAATATTTCATCTGGATCGTAAATCACTTCGTTTTCCCTGCTGCTGCTTAATTTTTGGACACAAAATTGGCCCAAGGAAAGCGATGCGAAGTTGCTCGATGCCAGTAAAACTAATGATCCTTGAGCTCAGCAAATAGACTTGGCTAAATATATATGCTCATTGCGCCGGAATGCTCATTGAGCTCAAATTACACTTAAAAACACACTGACAATCGTGATCACACATTCCTAGCTACAAGATTTGGACGCTGAATTGACGTGACACGACAGCAGGAAAATAGTAGTATCGGCAAAATCTGATCCCCGGTCCTGATCATCTAACCGCGTGACATTGGGAACGAGAACTTAAAATAGCTTCGCGAAACTAAAAATAGATTAAAGAAAACTATGATGGGGCATGGGGATCCGATCTCTTACTTCATCCTCTCTTGTAATCGATCACTGGTTAACATGCATATGAACGTTTAATTGATCAGTTAAAGTCATTAGTCTACGGTTCTAAATGCATGCAATGAGGTGATTGTTTTCTGTTCTGAACGATTTTATCTGTTAAACATATAATTTAAAGTTGAATGTTTTAACCATTTCATGTTATCCTTATATTACAGTTCTGGTTGGAGAACACACAACATGGACATATGACAGAATTCCAGGAGCTTATGGTAACTGACAACCCTAACAGAGGATTTAACAGTCTACATCTCCAAAACGCATAAGTCGAAAGTAAAACGTTCGCCGTGAAAAATGTGTTAACAAAGACCAGCAGTACAAAACAACATGTATTACTGCTGCAGTGCTCTTGAATTTGAATTCCAAACGACTACACTTATAGCTTGCATGCAGGCTCTTCGTTTGGGGAACACAGAGAGGATTTTTGCCTCGATTAACGGCGCACGACCGCGAGCGCCAACCTCTCTGAATTGGCCAAATGAAGAGCCTGTATGCACGCTACTACACACAAGGGGCGCCTTGAAATGGCTTTACGTGCATAAATAAAATAGAAATGTATGGAGTGTCGAAAGTTGAACGTCGCTAAACTTTGAGGCATCGTCTCTATTTTGTTTACGAACGTAAAGCCAGTTAAAATTTAGGTCTATACGCACGTAAAAAATAATGCGACAGTGGAAATCCACTTATTAGTTTAGTTTTGCTTCTAACTGTTTGGGTTTTGCTAACCAATCACTGAAGGTAGCAATGCATAGCTAAAAGCAAACACGGATAACTAACGACAATCAATAATCAAAGAATCACTCTAATGCTACTTTTTGTTGGTGTACTTTTCTCCAAGGTCCAGACGAATGGGAAACCTTAAATGCCAACTGGTCCTGTAACGGACGCAAACAGTCACCAATCAACGTTGTTACCGATCAGGTTATGCAGAAAGATCCCGTTAACCCAACAAATCTGCGCCTCACTGTGGCGGGAAATAAGCCAATCACAGGCGAGCTTAGGAACAATGGGTACGCACCCACGTTTTACGTTGGGGAGGAGTTGACAGTCAAGTTGGCCGGCGGTCTTCTTCAAGAGAACTATTACCTCAAGCAATTCAATTTTCATTTTGGTTCTAATGACACAGTCGGTTCTGAACACACTATTGATGGAAACACCTATCCAATTGAGGTAAAAGTATAATTTTACCACAATTGCTAGTAATCTCGCAATCTTATTGGCTAATTTGCCGTTGTCGATAAGAGTCTAGACAACGCTGCACGCGTCAACGTGTCGCGCAATGCCTTTTTTTTCAGCTCTCGCTCTGAAATTAACATTTTCTTTGGAGCTGATATTGTAGTAAAAAACAAATCGAATGTGATTTAGCGTTGTCTATACTCTTACCGACAATGAGTCATCACCACTGTGGTCAAAATTTGCTGTGGACTCACTCGGCTGCGCCTCGTGAGTCCACAACATTTTGACCACTGTGATGACGAAGATCGTTGTCGATAAGAGTACAGACAACGCTAAACCACATTCGATTTGTTTTTTACTACAATATCAGCGCCAAAGAAAATGTTAATGCAATTGTACTTTTTAAATAGTTATTTCACTGCAATAACTAGGTCTAAAAATCATCGCGGTTTTTTCCCTGCTAGGAGGCCTCTTTTCCTTGTATTCAGCGTGCGGGAGAAAAGGGACCTCTGCCATGGGTCAAAATGGTCTTTGATTAAGCTTCCACCCGCTGTCGTGGACGGAGGTTTTAATACGCATGCTCCTTGTATTGTTTGCTGACCGATCATGTGCTAAAAGCATCATGTGATGGTGACACAGACCGTTTCGACTCATGCTCGACACAGACCGTTTCGACTCGTGGCAGAGGTCTCTTTTCTCCCGCACGCTGAATACAAGGAAAAGAGGTTTCTGCTACGTAGCAAGGAACGCAGTTATGAACACTGCTTAAGGAGTAGTGAAAATAAAACCTGAAAAAAAATTCATGCTTGTACGTACAGCATGAATTTTTTCAGGCTTTATTTTCACTACTGCTTAAGTAGTGCTCAGAATTGCGAAAACCACTCACATATTCGTTTATCAGTTTAATTGGTTATATATCTGTCAAACAAATAATTTGTAGCTCTTAGAGCTCAAAAGACACAGGTAGGTAGTTGTTTCCTTGTAATTTATAGTTGAAGTAATTTATAAGCTCAAATACAGGTTATGCTCTTCCAGTTACACATGGTCTTCTGGGATAACTCGAATTACCACTCGTACGAGTTGGCCGCTAAAGGAGAGGATGGGTTGGCTGTGGTGGCTGTTTTGTATGAGGTGAGGTGGGCTGTCTGTGGCAACTGTCTGGTTCATGGGCAGTTGACCATGATCAAGAGATGATCTTTTGCCACGATTGATACCTTCGCAAATGCCTTATTAAACTCTGGACATTTTGGGCAAACAATAGTTTGATGGATGGAGTTTAAATCAGTACAGCTTGCAAATATCCAAGATTTAGCCAATGAAAAATACTCTAAACGTTCCTTTAAACCGCTTACCCACTCCGCTTTGCCCGAACTCAACCCTCCCTTAACACACATATCCAGCCACTTGACAAACACAAACCCTGGTGTAGACTATGAAATTCAAGAGAATCTGTAAGGTTTGATATCACGTGGAGATTTTGATTCCAAAGCTAACGTATATGACCTCAGTCAGATTGATGGCATAGAGCCTATAAGTCACAGAATGAAGTGTAGAAAAATCGCTGGGAAGTCCTGCCACCATAGCAGGGTAGTTTGGGGGTAGGGATGGGGATCGTTTTATGGTGGAAATATAAGTGTTATATACCAGGGATCTGTACTCAGCTTTCATGATACGTTTCTTTGATAAACCGTTTTATCGAATTATTTCTCAATGTATTTATTAGTTTATTATTAACGCATTAATATTTCTGTAGCTTCCAATGGCAAATACCAACACAACCAATCCAAACAATGCACTGGAAAAGATTGCTCAGCTCCTCAACAATGTTGTTGAAGAAGGTAAGTTGCCGGTAGATTGTTCGTATGTGCTGCCTCATATTTTTGTATCAATCTAGGAACAAACGAAATAGAAAAGGAACGAACAAAGGAAGGAATAAATAAATAACTGACTGACTTATCACTTGCCTACCTGTCTGCCTTCTTGACTGGCTAACGGACTGACGGACTGACGGACTGACGGACTGACGGACAGATTGACTGACTGACTGACTGACTGACGGACAGATTGACTGACTGACTGACTGACTGACGGACTGACTGGCAGACGGACTGACTTGCTGACGGACTGACTGACTGACTGAATGGCTGACTGACGGACCGACTGACTGACTCATTACTTACCTACCTATCTACCTGCCTGCCTGACTGACTGACGGACGGACTGCCTTATTGACTGACTGACTGACTGACTGACTGACTGACTGGTGGACGGACAGACAGACAGACTGACTGACTGACCGATCGACCGACTGGTTGACGGACGGACGGAATGATGGACTGACTGACTGACGGACAGACGGACGGACGGACGGACTGAGAGAGCAGCAGACAGGCTGAATTGACTTACTAACTGCCTCTCTGTCTGCCTGCCTGGCTGACTGACTGACCGACCGAATGGTTGACTGACTGTCTGACTGACTTAGTTATAGGCAGGTCGACTGATCAAAAAGAATGGTCCGCAGGCTAACTGTTCGTCCCGCTCCAATTAGACAGTAATCACGTGGTTACGCAAAGTTCTGGAATTCACATCGAGGATCTGGCACCGCTTCTCGTTTCCCCCGATGTTGCCGACAGGTTTTACAAATACAAAGGATCTCTTACGACTCCTGGTTGTTATGAATCAGTCACGTGGTTTGTCATGAACAATCATCCACAAATCTCTGAACTAGAAGTAAGTGATCTGAAATGCTATGAAACGCAAACAAGCTAAGACCATTAATGACAAATAAAACAACCTACTCAGGGGCGGATACGGTTTTTTTTTCTTAGGATGGGGTGCACCGTGTCTTAATACTTCAACACTAATAAACTACAGAATATTAGTTATATACTAGTAGCATACTAGTTATATTAGAAAGTCATCTCAGGGGGGAGGGAGTATGCACCCGCTGCACCCCTCCCCTAGATCCGCCCCTGCTACTAGATAGATTAACCGTTTCTTGTTACGGTGTCGGTTTGATTTAAAATACTGCTCTCGTTGTACCCTTACCTCCATCGTATACATCAACTTTCGCTTTTAGCTGTCGATTCACATGCCAGAAGAATACGTGTCTCCTATGGGAGTGTTCATTTATTAGGATCGATCAATCTAGGCTTGCTGCCGATTAAATGAGCTGAGAAGTAAGCTTTTACGCAAATGAAGTTTCAAGGCCTAAACCAAGCTGCTCAGTTATGATTTTTCTGAGCCTATTTTTAAACTCTTAGACCTAACCCTGGCATCTCTTCCTTTTTTCGGGCCAAATTAAACGGCAGAAACTTTACTTTCGTGAAAAATCATAAGAAAGACGGAGTCTTTTTCCAACACGGTTTCCCAACACTAAATTTGAAAGGGCAACTCAAAGACAATTCATGGACAATTTAATTTGTGAGCCCATCATTTACTTAACATTTAGCGGAGATTAAGTGCTGGCGAGTCAATTAACTGTGTATCATTCAAATAAATTAAATAAGCTCTCGATTCCACAGATTCAAGCATTCCGAACCTTGAAGAGCAGTAAAGCGCATGCTCAAGGTCCAAACGCTGGGCGCATGTGCAATAACTTCCGCAACACCATGCCACTGAATGGCCGGCAACTCCACAGCAACATTGTACTTTCCTAAAATGAGCCGGGCAAGTTATCACTGTAATCCCACAAAGGTTAGTGGAAGCGAAAATGTACACAAAGAATATATGTACCAAGTGTGAGACAAAGTCATATATTTATGCTATCAAAGCTGCATGTATTTTAGACTGCTGGCTATCCTTAAGTGCAAACCATCAACAGTGCGGAAGACTGGAGCGAGGATTAAAAAAGGGAAGAGACTGGGTTCAGGTTTCGCCAGTCTGCCGCCCTGCTGACTTGCACTTTAGGCTTTCCAGAAAGGGATTGCTGACAGTCTGCATGCATTGTAGGCCATTTCCGAACTACGTTTGGCCCGGCTTTTTCAAAGAGAGACCCGACGCACAGCCATTCGCATGAAAATGAGTTTACTTTGCATGTGAATGAAAATAAATTTTCATATGAAAAGATGACGCCAGGACTCGGTTTGAAAAAGAGGCCAAAGGTAATTCGGAAATGGCCTTTTGTGATCAAGAGCCTCAGAACCGAGCTCAAACTGAGTAATAACTCCGATCATTAATCTGATCACAACATACTATAAAAACGCAATTCGTCAAAAGTCCAGCAATAAATACAAGCGTCAACCGTGAGGCATGGGAAAATTTCGGGCTAGTCACTAACGCGCTGGTCTGTTTCTCATGCTAAATTTTTGGATACACTTGAATCTCAAGTCCAAGAAAGTTGGACTACTCATAACGTAATGGAATTGGACTGATTTCAGCTGTGTTTGTCATTATGTGCTGAAACACACAATTTAAAATGACAAGATTAGCAAAGATTTCCATACTGAAAATAACTGGATCAAATTCCTTTTGTCGGTCGTCGAAATGTTTCTCCTCCAATTTTTTCTGATTACAAATTAGACAGGATGCATTCGTCTCAGTATTGATACAGATACTAACTGGTTGAAATAGACGGCGAGAGTTTTTAAAACTATCAACGAACACAGTTTATTTGACCTCCTACCCTCCGGAAATTGCAAGAATGACACACAAAACGTCCGGTGGAAAAGAATTAAGGCGTGGTTCCACCTGAACATCGTTTTTTCGTTAATATCTCGTTCGCGTTTCAAGCAATCAAAAATCCTTAGGCTCATCTCACGCAGCTATGTCGTGGGATGTTTTGTGAATTTTTTTTGTGATTTTTGGGTATATTTGGAAAGAGAGAATTTTTCTCAAAGGATTAGTTTAATGTAGGGAAATAGGGAATATTGAATATGGTGGTGTTTCAAAACATTTTTATTTCACTCCAATTCACGTAGAACCCCACCTTAAGATTGCAATTCACTTGAGCATTTGCGTTCATGCTTGCCTGGTTTGTTGGAACTGCCGTGAAACTGGCTTAGCTCCAAGTGTGTACGTACCTTAGTAATATTAATTTTGGCTTTCACTTCGTGTACCGGACAAAGATAACGTGAAACAAAAGAACACAGACATGAAACAATACCCTATTAGAATTTTTAACCCCCTAAGGCATTGAATTTTTTTTTTACGTCATCTGTGTCCGGTCAGCAGCATAAAGGATTATATAAACATCGTAAACATCGTGCATGAAATACCCTGGAGCGAGAGAAAGCGAGAGAAAGTGAGAGAAAGCGAGAGAGAGGGAACCAGGAGGAGATAACCCTGGGAATGAGGTTGGAATTTGCCTACCTCGTTCCCAGGGTATGCGGGACCCTTGGAACTTGCATTCAGCAGATATTTTGATACTGACGAGTTTCTCGTTAATTTAGTTGCAGATCCGTATCTACAGACGGCCGTCAGAAAAGCTCAGAAAGCAAATTAGTATCGCGCTGACTTACTACTGAGAATTGGCAGCACCCTGACACTTTTAACGTTTTAGCTATTTCAGGGTGCGGTACCTTTTAGTTATCATATTTATATTTAATTGTTTTTGAATTTATTTTATTTAAATTTCTGGGCACAATAAACGTCTCTTTGTTTGTAAAAATAAATTAATGCATTGATACTCCAATACCCAAGCTGTCTTTCTCTTTTAAGGAGCCACCAATAATATAAACCCCATTCAGAGGTCAACCTTAATAGTTGTGTAGCATTTGCCTTGTGACTTGTTTTATTATATGACTGGCTCTTGCAGCGGTCAAGATGAATCAATTCTCCTGCTGTGATTGGCTACCCGCGAGGTCAAGATGGAGCCATCTTCACCGCTCGGGATAGCCCGTTTGTCCCGCGTTTTACTGTCTTTTAATAGCGTCCTTTGAGTCATATAATAAATCCTTTATTGACCACACTTGTTCGGTCAAGATGGTGGGATATTGACCTCGTTCTTTTTTTGCGTGTTTATGGAGTCGACTTCGTCTCGGTCCATAAACACGCAATAAAAGAACTTGGCCAATATCCCGCCATCTTGACCTCACGCTTGGCCAATAACTCATATTTACATGCTAAGCCGATATAGTGCTCATGAGCTGGCCACTCGTATTTACATTGTGTGTCAAAGCAAGTGCTCTAGACGGCTTTTAATAATTCTTAATCGTACGCCACACGACGGGGTAGGTATTGAAACCCCTTCTGGGCCCACATTTTACCGAAATAGCCATCTTTAAAGTCTCCTTCCACATAAATAAAACAGAACAATTAATAAAAATTGAACCTCAAAGATTCTGCAGCAATGCTTCATTCTAGGGCTGTCCACAAGTTGCTTCAATTGTCTCAAAAAGTTGCTCCAATTTTCTGAAAAAGTTGCTCAAAAGCTGCTCCAAAACTCTAAAAAAATGTTGCTTTCAATTTTTCAGTGTAAGAGATTGATTAACAACTTAAATAAAGATTTAATAAATAGATTTCACTTTGCATTCGCCGCCCGGTTAGCTCAGTGGTAGAGCACCGGACTACTGTGCGGGAGGTCGCGGGTTCAAACCCTGGCCGGACCAACACTCAAGGTCTTTAAATAATTGAGGAGAAAGTGCTGCCTTTGTAATTACATCTGCAAACGGTTAGACTTTCTAGTCTTCTCGGATAAGGACGATAAACCGTAGGTCCCGTCTCACAACACTTGTTCCTAATAATCTGTGGGACGTTAAAGAACCCACACACTGTTCGAAAAGAGTAGGGGACGTAGTTCCCGGTGTGGTGGTCTACCTTTCATCTGTCTTGACATTCATGTGTGGGTTGGGTGGGTGGGTGAGATCAAAATGGACTGATAGCGGCTGCCAGAGGCGCCTTTACAGGCTGACGTCCGATCTCACCCTTGAGAAGAATTGTAAACCGCCATGAAACTATGTGATATGTGCGGTATATAAATCCATTACCATTACCATTATACATAATTATATTATACTGACTCATCAATATTGTAATGGTAATGGTAATGGTAATGGTAATGGATTTATATACTGCACATATCACATAGTTTCATGGCGGTTTACAATTCTTCTCTAGAGTGAGATCGGACGTCAGCCTGTAAGGGCGCCTCTGGCAGCCGCTATCAGTCCATATTTGATCTCACCCACCCACCCAACCCACACATGAATGTCAAGACAGATGAAAGGTAGACCACCACACCGGGAACTACGTCCCCTACTCTTTTCGAACAGTGTGTGGGTTCTTTAACGTCCCACAGATTATTAGGAACAAGTGTTGTGAGACGGGACCTACGGTTTATCGTCCTTATCCGAGAAGACTAGAAAGTCTAACCGTTTGCAGATGTAATTACAAAGGCAGCACTTTCTCCTCAATTATTTAAAGACCCTGAGTGTTGGTCCGGCCGGGGTTTGAACCCGCGACCTCCCGCACAGTAGTCCGGTGCTCTACCACTGAGCTAACCGGGCAGCGGTCAAGACTGAGTCTCTTTCAACCCAAATCATAAAAATCAGATTCTCTGAATTGGCTTTCTATTACGATAACCACGTGATTGTATTCGCACAAAACAAACTTTGCTCATATGCTTATTAAATATATAAAGTTTCTCTGACATACACGAGTGTATGTGGTGTAAAACCATAGTTTTTCAATATTTACATCTTTGCGGATGTAGTACAGAGCACTGTCCCTGTTGGTCAATGTTTTGTACCACCTTCTAGTCCTCTACAGACATATAATTCAAGATTTCATGTGCGCTTATTGTCATTGTAACGTAACATGACTGATGTTTCCACTGTTTCCTCTAATGCTGCCTCTTGCTGCTTGCTAAATGCATTTTGCAGCAGGCTAAACACTCGTTCAGCTGATACTGAACTTGGCTGCACCAACAAGATCTTTTTGACTGCAGCAGACCAATTTGGGAGAGCAACGGCACGTGTAGCCCACCACTGTACAACCTAGCCATAAAACAATAGAGGTGCAACTGATAAAGATCCAGTGAAATTAGAGGTTTCAAAGAGGTGCAGCCCTACCCCTGTACTTTGCCTTCCTCTGTTTCAATGGCTGCACCAATGCTGTTTCAATGGCTTTTTCTGGACTACTTAATCTAGCTCCAGCACTGGCTGCTACTTCTAAAGGATCTGAATATTCATCATCTTCACTCGAGCATGGTTATCACTCGGCTCTGCCATTTTGAATTTTTTGAGCATATACGCTGACCACCTACCACAGGCAGACCACTAGGGGAATAGTGTTTTTTGTTTACAAATGGTATTGTACGCAAAATCATGCATAAAAGCAACCGAAGCTTTAAATTAGAACTTGAATGGGCGGTTTTTTGTTACAAATTGCCTTAAAAAAGCAAGAAAGTTATTCGAAAAAGAAAAAAGTTGCACGAAATCCGAAAAGTTGCTCGAAGGACTAAAAGTTGCTCCAAATCTGAAAAGTTGCTCAAAAGTTGCCGAGCAACTTATGTACAGCCCTACAGTTCATTCTTCCCGCAGAAAGCATCATCTTTCCATTGTGATTTCTGCGAAGAATCAACCCACTTTTTGTAGCACTTCTCTAATACAGTGATCAATGGCTACCCTACGGGTCCACAGGCTATTTTTGCCACCTTTTAAAATTCGCGTTAACGCAAAAATCATTTATTTTCATGCAAAAGAAATCCAAAAAATCATGTTCTCAGTTTTAATGCGTCCCAGGCGTGCGTTTCTCAAAACTCCGGAAACCATTTCGGGCCCGAAAAGTACTTTTCAAGTCGGTTTTATATCGGTTGGCAAGAGCTTTTTTTAACAAACTTCACAGTTTTATAGCGTTCTTTCTTAAAAGATTATTAAAAATATTAGAAATCGAATTTCTTCTGGTAATGACGTAAAACAGTTTTTTGAGCCCGAAACGTTTTCGGGAGTTTCTAGAAACGCGAGCCAAGACCCATGACATTGACTTGAAGAAGTCACTCCACTTGCTTTGCATTGTCAATAGGCTTGGTTGTTTGAGTAACATTTTAAATACTAAGATCGAAGCGAACTTCATGTAACATCGTAGCCGACATATTGGATTTAGCTATGCAAACGAGACTGGAGACTGGAGATGATAATGATTACACGATTCGGGAGACTTAAATGACTACTTCCATTTTATTGCTTGTTCGATTGATTGAGAAATTCAAGTGCCTACTTACCTGTATTGTAGTAATGAACGACCGTGAAAAACCTGGGGTTCAGTGATGACGTATTGATGATTTGTAAGCATTGTACAAAAGCTGGAGAACAACAGTGAATTGGGGGAGGGGGGAGGGGGGGCTTTCAAACTCGGTTGATTACTGTTTTCCAAGCTCAATTTTCTCAACAGTTTTGTCCATGATTGTACCTTATATCGAGAGAAATTCTTCGGCGGCCCTAAAACGTAAGCTTTGTTGCGACTCGATGAGGGAAATCTGACAAACAGAAAAACAGAATTTAAGAGTCCACACCCCAACCAACTGATTACCTGTAAAACTAACACATTTTAACAGAGTTAGGTATTGCTCGCATCCTGGCAAATGGGTGTTGTTTTAACAAGGAGACGCAATACAGGATCGTGGAAGCATGCTTTAAGATGGTGCAAGCAGAAAAGATTTGGCTCGGCTGGTCCCCAGGAAATTTAACCGAGTTTGATGCCTTAACTGTTTGGGGTTCAAGATTCTTTTGGACTTTTATGAATTGGTTCCTCTTAAGTTTAGCAGAGAAAGGGGTTATGCCCTCGCGAACATTTGTAAAAAACCGAAATAGCTACCTTTAGAAGAGTGTATATGTCTATGGCCTACGTCTCCTCCATCAAATGAAAGAGAAAATCAAAATGGATTCAGCTTCAAACGAAAAGCCAGAGTGATACTGAGAAACTGAAAGGCAGCCGAAATGTAAACTAAAGCATTTGTGCAGCAATACGTTGTCATTTTCCTTTCAAATCTTCACTGAATCTTGTTGTGTGTGTCATCAAAGCAAGACTAGATAAACCACCCGGATAGTATTTTTCTACAGAAAGATATCGGTATTCGTAAGCCTTTCCTGATGAAGTCGCTAGGGACGTTTTCGTGAGTGTGTTTGTTCTGCGCTCGATGGCTCAATATTTTTCTGACCCCTGGGAGCAGGGGGGGGGGGGGGGGGCGGTGGGGCGGATTCAGGTCTTAAATTTTACCCAAACGATCCGAGACCATCCTCCTTGCACCGAAATGGAAAGAAAAACCGTTAAACACCCTTTGTAAGACCCTAATGACACTGAATCAAAACCTCAAAGTGATCTTTCCGTTGTGCATTTTGCTACACTTTGCTCAGTAATAACGGTAACAAGAGGCTACAATTAGCCTAAACCCGGGCTTGTAAAAAACAGTATTGTATCCCTAACTTAGTGCTAAACAAAAGAATAGAGGGAAGTCTGTCTTTCTTACATCGGACGCATTGTGTTTAGCTTGTGTTGGAGTCTATTTCTTTAGACCCCTATCAACATTTATTCCTCTAAAATACAGCTCAACCATTGAGAACAGTAATTATAACACTTGTAAAAAATATTTCTAAAAGAACAAGAAAAAGAGAAACAGAAAAATAAAGCCCGTGATATATACCACTAAAAAAGCTAAAAGACATCAAACCCGGGTTAGCTGTGTCACAGGCAAGAACAGTGACCTTTAGGCCACAGAGGTTTATCCTTTTGCAAGGTGATAAAAATAGTGTATTGATTCCAAAAAAAAAACTAAGCACACTTGTTTTCGCTTCGATGGATAATTGTTTGAGAAAGGAAACGCTTATCGAACGATGTAGGATTTTTTCGCATAAACGTTAATGGAGTACGTCTCGGTGAAATGTGAGTAGAAAATTAATTAGCAGAGTGATCAAGTGAAACTGTTTACAAACACTTCTCCTTTGTCGTCTCATGTTATTATAATCGGCTCCAAAGCACAAGACCTAGAAAACTCAGACCCACCCACCCAAACTGTAAAAACTCAAACCCCTCATAAACGGCGATAATTCATTTTGCCCACGTTTATTTCACTTTGAAAATTTGTATAGTTGTGAGGGGGTCTGAGTTTTCCAGTTTGGGGGAGGGGGGGTGGGGGGGGGGGGTCTGAGTATTCTAGGTCTCGTGCTCCGGAGCCGATTATAATAACGTGAAGTGTTTGTTATCTGCGATAAATAGACGGTGTAACATTTCAGCGCACTGAACGGCGATAATTTATTTTGTCCACGTTTATTTGACTTTGAAAATTTGTATAGTTTTGAGGGGGTCTGAGTTTTCCAGACTTGGGGGAGGTGGCGGCTGAGTTTTCTAGGTCTGAGGTCTGAGTTTTCTAGGTCTTAGTTCTCCAGACACCCGATACGGGGAACACGGCGGCAATCCATCTGGAGTTAAATTTTGGTCATGTTAAAAGCTTTCTTCTCGCTGTTGAACTTGCAAACATTCGTATAGACACTTCTCTTAACATATTAGTTGTTCAGACTTCAAAGACACAAGGTGAATCGACGTTTTCCAATACGTGACAACAGGCATCATTCTTGCTGTTGATATGAGATTTACACTTCCGAATCACTCGGCCGGGAAAGGTCAAACTCCCTTTGTCTGTAGTCTCTAATTTTTGGCGCTCCCCTCGCGTCGCGTCTCCTCGCAACTTCGCGCGCGCACGTGGCCCCAAAATCCGTCGCCAAAATTAGAGACTACTCGCAATCTCCTGAAGCAGTCCATCTGCCATTAAGTTTACTCATGTTAAAAGCTTTCTTCTCGCCGTTGAACTTGCAAACATTCGCATAGACACTTCTCTTAACATATTGTTTTTTCAGACTTCAAAAGCCACAAGATGAATCGACATTTTCCCGTACGTGACAACACGCATCACTGTTGTTAAAAATAGTTAGCGCTTGCGCAGAAACGCCGGAAGTGCCATTTGTGGATGATACTCGACGACGAAAAAGAATAATCGTCGGTAGTTTAAGACCCGGGCGCCGCGCGAGACGCGCGCAGCCCGGGTAATAATTCGATTAATTAACGGCTCCCCTTTCGTTACCCGGTCTAGTTGTTTTGCAAGCCTTTTACTTACTCAATTTCCATTTTACTTCATTTTTTGTAAATTTGAATTCCTCTTTTTTACTACCGTCGGTTCTTTCGTTCCACCACACCCCTTTGATTCCAGATGGTATTCGAGCAGAGGAAGTTGATATGTGTGTTTATGAATAATTTTTATTTATTTTGTAACTCTTAACTGAATATCAATAAACAGAAACAGAAATAGAACAGGTATTTTAAACAAAAAATACTTATACACCTCATTTCGCATTATCACTTTGTGGACCCTGCAAACAAGTCATGGAAAATAGTAATTATGCAAATATTTGTGAAATCCTGAGCAAACGACGGGGAGTTGGAGGGGAGTGGCTACCTGCAACAGGCCTTAAGAGCTTGGTATTGTAGCAAACCGAAATATAGAAGCAGGAACCCTGGATATTTTGATCCTAACCCTAACCCTAGTCCCAATCCAAACCCTAATCCTAACCCTTACCCCAAAAATCCTAATCCCCCGAACTCTAACCCCAACCCCAAACCTAAAGGTGGATTTCCACTGTCGCGTAATTTTTACCTGCGCACGGACGCAAACTTGAACTGGCTTTACGTGCGTAAATAAAATAGAGATGTGTAAAAAGCCGCACGTAAACGTAAAAGTTGAGCGAGGTTCAACTTTAACGTTTACGCGCGTCCTTTCACACATCGCCTCTATTTTAATTACGCACGTAAAGCCAGTTCAAGTTTACGTCCGTAAGCACGTAAAAATTACGCGGCAGTGGAAATCCACCTTAACCCTAAATCTCAACCTCAATCCTACCCTAACTCTTAACCTAACCATAGCCCATCAGTCTAGCCTTACCCCAAGCCTCAGAACATTAACCCTAAGGCCAAAACAATAACTCTTGCCCTAAAATCCTCATTCTAACCCTACCTTTAAGTTAAGCTTAGATCAGCTTAGCCATCGTCCTGTCACGTGAGAACTCACTTGAGATCGCTTTGAAGATGGTGTCCACATATTCTGCAGCTTTCCTGTCCGCAGTTTTCTCTCCACCGTTCTGGATAGCGATATTTTTCGTGATAGCCATAAAGGTTGTGCTATCGTCAGATTGGTACAAAAAGACTTTTGCGGAAAACGAAACTAAATTGGCAAAGTTACTCACAGGGATGTTCGCTCCTTTGAAGAGAAAGTTATTCGCCGATCTCAGCGAGCGCCTGAAGGAAGTCAACGGCGATGTTTTAGAAATAGGTATCGGTGCGGGTGAAAACCTGATGCATTATCCACAAGGTGCATCAATCATAGCTGTCGACCCCAATCCACATGTTGAGAAACTATTGAGGGAGAATTTGGAAACAGCTGCCGGCAGAGTCCACTTGAAGAAGTTTATCGCAGCTTCAGCGGAAGACTTGAGCTGTAAACCAGGCGGGAAATTCGGTGTGGAGGACAATTCCGTGGCTGCTGCTGTTTGCACGCTGGTGTTGTGTTCTATGACTGATGATCAAATGAGAAAAACTCTTCGAGAAGTGAAAAGAGTTTTGAAACCTGTAAGTGTATACTTTTGGAGTAGATTGGATATTTATACCCGGGCTTTTTGAAAACGTGGTTCAAAAAAATTCGAAGCTTTTTGGGACTAATACCTCTGTTCATCAATAAGACTTCCAATTTAGGTTCATTATGGGAATACAGTGTCAAGGAAAGGAAAGGAGTGCGTGTTATTTGCCATGAAGAGGCGCCATGAAATTGAACATGAAATTGACTTGACCTCTGACCTGAAATGAGCTACGTCACGGTCTTCGGATTTTGAAAAGTTTAGGGTCAATTTTTCAAAGAGATCATTTGAAATCCGTTTCAATCTTCTCCTTCCTTCACCATCCTCGCCATATTTACATTTATTCTTGTCTCTTTGGTGCTTATCTTTCCTGACAAATTGTTATTTCACTGTTTCCTGTTATTTAAATGCATTTTTTAATGTCCCTTATAATGCTCAAAATATCGTGACCGAGAGCTCATGTTGCGCAAAGTATACCACTGTTATGCAGTGTACGGGTGGTGGGGCTTTAAAATTGCTCTCCTTTCAAGGGGAGGGGAGAGGAGTAAGGGTTGATTTAAGGAACTCCCTGGGTTCAATGAGCAGTTCCTTATGAGTAACTTAAATCTATTTTTTTGCTGTTACAGGGTGGACGATTTTATTTTATTGAGCATGTGGCAGGTTTGTACCTTAATTCAAGTTCACAAGTGTTCATAATTTCCGTCAGCTGTAAAGTCATATCATTTAATCGTCATGTATTTGCTTTCACCACCAGCAAATTACTGTATGGTGTTTTAACGAAATAAGTTTGCTTTCTTTGATCCCTAAAAGATGTTATGCACCACATGGATTAACAATTTTAGTTGCTTTTCTTCAACTCGCGCGCAAAGCGTTTTTTTTTCCATTCCAGTTTCTGTTCGTGTTACAGCTGCCACCCCCACCCCCCTACACAAGGAACTATAAAATCATCTGTATCATCAGATCGGCATAATTATATACAACGGCCTCCCTAAAAGATCGGCTTTGTCGCGAATCGATGACGAAAATCTGACAAGCAGAAAAACAGGACTTTTTTTTCTATCTTTACAACAGGGAAACCATGGACGTTACAATACTTTGGCCAACACGTTGTAACAAAGTCAGGGTTTTCACGCACTGTGTTCAATGGATGTTGTTGCGATAAGGAGACGCAGTCCATGATAGAGAAAGCTGGCTTCAAGATGGTGCAAGCCGAAAAACTTTGGCTCAGTTGGGACCCAGAACCGGGGTTTGACGCCTCCATTGTTTGGCTTACAAGATTATATTTCCCTTTCTTTCAATCGGTGATTTTTGGTTTTGCTGAGAAAGGAGAAATGCCTCTGTGAAGGTCGAAATAGCCATTCTTAAACGGCGGTATGATAATAATCAGAAAATACTTGGTTATATGCTACGTCTTCATGGCACATGTAATCATCCTGTCATTAATACTAATAATAATAATAATAATATATGCAGTTGAGCAAGTTCATTTCATAATTAATCATGTCTTAATTTGCACGAAAATTATTTTTATTGATTATCACAGATTTTACTTAGGTGCTGCAGGAATTTGCCGTCATGTAAACAAAGGCACTTGAAAACGGGCGTTAACGAAAGTTCAATTAAAGCCTTAAACATGCAATCAACGATTTAAACTGAGAGTTAGTCTTTATGGTGCGTGGGAGAAAGAGATTATTCAAGGGAAGAATCTCTACCGGCCGATCGCGCAACGCATTTCACGCACTGACAACCAAACCGCAACAACATTCACGGTTTTATCGCTCCCATATTTCTACAGGTCATTTTAACGATGGCGTCAGATTACATCAACTACCAGAATCCCTTCAAGATGTGGTTTTCCAACGCAAATTTCGCTTTTCCTTAATCGAAACAGTACTGGGATTACAGCACAAAAATAATAACGGGAAAACGATATTTTGGAACAGCAATACCATCCCGGTGCCAACCCGTGAGACCCCTGCCCCCGGATATCAGCTCCCCCGAGTACAGAGTACAGAGAATTCCGATGCCCCGTAATTCCCATCCTGGAGTTATTGTTAAACACCCGCATTCATTGACAAAGTAGTATGGGCGTCACCAAGCTACTTATTACATTAGAACTAACGAGTCTGCGTTCATAGGTTTGGTTCAATGACTGAAGGTAAAATATCAGGAACGTTCTTGATCCTAAAATCTAGAAGCATCTGGCCAAGTGCTTTGCCCTGCAATAGAGCAAAAACCGAATTAACGGTCTGATTAATTAACAAAAACAAATAATAATAACTAACAACGATAATGATCATGACGACGATGATGAGAGTGAAAATAGTGATGACGATGACGCTGATGATGACGATGATGACGATGATGGTGGTGATGATGATGATGGTGATGGTGACGGTGGTGATGATGATGATGATGATGATGATGATGATGATGATGATGATGGTGATGTTGATGTTGATGTTGATGTTGGTGATGATGATGATGGTGGTGATGGTGACGGTGATGATGATGATGATGATGATGGTGATGTTGATGTTGATGTTGGTGATGATGATGATGGTGGTTATGATGATGATGGTGATGATGACGATGATGGTGGTGATGATGATGATGATGATGATGATGATGATGATGGTGATGATGATGGTGATGACGATGATGATGGTGATGTTGATGTTGATGTTGGTGATGATGATGATGATGGTGGTTATGATGATGATGACGATGGTGATGATGATGACGATGATGGTGATGATGATGACGATGATGGTGGTGGTGATGATGATGATGATGATGATGATGACAATGATGACGATGATGATGGTGATGTTGGAGATGATGATGATGATGATGATGATGGTTATGATGATGATGACGATGGTGATGATGATGACGATGATGGTGGTGGTGGTGGTGGTGGTCATAGTGATGTAAAGGGCAACAACAAGCTTTTAATTGAACCAGGGAGCCCAGTTGCCTAAACGCCTTTCAGAGGGGCCCTGCAAATGATTAGAAACAGCAACGAACCATTGTCGTTTTACTGTAACGTTTGGTTGGCACTGATACCTGTGGATCGCTGCGTAGTGACGTCACACCACCCCCTCCTAAAGCGTCCTCCAAAACAAAGTTAAACGCGTTGATTCCTGGGAGTTCGTATCTGCAAAAAGAACCAAATGTTTAATGGGCTATGGATCCTACACAGCATTGTGTTTGGTCTACGCTTTCTTGGGAGGCACAATTACTCGTTGATGTAGAACGGTTTTGAACGAAAAACACGATAGGTGGGTGAAGACGAATGGGGAGTCTTTTTGTACACACTTTTGGAAAACAAACACAATTACTGATCCTCTGTTTCAAGGGTCTTTCTCTTTAGATATGTCCCTTCGATGAAATATGCGTAGTGTTCTGCAAATATTGCTGTTGCGAATGATATTCAATGTCTTTCTCTTTTGCAATTTGAGAAATAACCGTCGGATTCTCACGTTTTCTCTTGTAACCCTCATCTTAACGTATATCCTGTATAAGCTTGTTAGCAACTTCTGAAATGATTTGACAATGGCCGTTTTTATACTAGAGACGCATAATCCGTCTGGGACGAACTTGGGCAAACATTTGTAGTGCGTCTGTTTAGTTCGAATAGTATAAAGACGAGCACAAGACGCATTACGCGTCTAGACGAACTATCTGATTTAGTGCGGCTTTCAAGACGTACTAAAGCGGATAGTTCGTCTAGACGCATAATGCGTCTTGTGCCCGTCTTTATACTAGTCGAACCAGACAGGCGCAGAACAAACTTTTGTCCGAGTTCGCCTCAGACGGATTATGCGTCTCATAAAGTTCGTCCCGTCTTTACACTAGTCGAATAAAATGACAGACGCATAATTCGTATGGACGAATAATGCGTTCCTAGTATAAAAAGGGCCAATGTTGTTTACTGTCAAACTGTATAAGTTTTAAATTTTTCTCGCATATTTTGCCATTTTTCTTGTTTATAAATGTAATAAAAACAAAAAATATAGAGCAATGATGTTAACACACGAAAAGATTAGAACAAACAACAAATTTCAAAACGCTGGGTACAAAGTTCCATTCTTTAACCACTAAACCATAGCAACGGAGACTTTACCTCTTCACTCTACAGCGTCCTTCCTCCGGCGGCGACGGAAATAAGTGTTTGAAGTATTTCTCTACCGACTCCTCGGTCAGCGCAGCGCGTATGAAGGGAACGTAAGAAGGGTGACGGGCAATCACACCTGAGCCGTGAGAAGAAAGTCAGTTGGCATAGACTTAGAGCCTAACTCTCTTAAGGTGGCTCAAAACAGTTTTCAGCACTTTCCAAGACGTAGATTTTGATGGGTCATTATTACCACTCTTTATCCGTTGATGCTACAATCATGGTATCAAAAAACTGCCCAATCATTGGTGAGCACGTTGTTATCATTTCCATGACGCTATATGTTACTATAGCAACAGTATGACCTACTAAAAACACCCTTAATGTTAACTTTAAGTACTTATATTTCAAAAACGGCACGGTGAAATTTTTTATTGTTATCGAAAAAATTTTTAAACTTTGCCAAAAGTTGCGTCTTACCCTGCTTATCAAATTTCGATAACAATAAAAAATTTCACCGTGCCGTTTTTGAAATATAAGTACTTAAAGCTAAAATTAAGGGTGTTTTTAGTAGGTCATACTGTTGCTACGGTAACATGTAGCGTCACGAAAATGAAAATCGTAAAATGCATCGTAAAATGCACGTGCTAAGCCTTTGGTTTTTTTGCTCATTAAACGAATTGTTTTGCGACGTTCTCGTTGCTGTTGCCAGCCTCGTTGCTGATGCTCCCTAATGCAATGATAGGATCAGAAGTCGCACATAAAATACTTAACCGGCAAGGTCAAGCCAAGCAAAGTGTGCAATGATGTTTGTCAGGGGCGGGAAAACACACAATAGGGCCGTTTATACGAGAGAAAATAAGCCGCGGCTTACTCTGGCCGCGAACTCCCCGTATAAATGGTACAAAATCTACGTTCAAACCACGGACAGCTCAAGCCGCGGCTTATCCTGGCCGAGGGGTTTTGGGCTGGGCTTATCCTAGCCGCGGCTTACCTTGGACGTAAAGGTGTTCGCATAAATGCACTCAAACGAATTACTCAAACGTTGTCCGCGGCTTGCTGAAGCCGTGAACGATTGCTGCGCATGCTCTGTATTCATTTATACCCAGACCTTCACGGCTGAGAGACGCGCGCTGCAGTGGCGGGAAAAATGAGTTCTGTTTACGTTTACATCCTTCAAAAAGTGGAAAATGGCGACCACGACGGATTCATCTAAAAAAAGAAACATTTGGAGTGAAGCAGAAGAGAAGCAAATAATGCTAATATGCGCTGAATTAGAAATAGCTACTACGTCATCTACGTCATCATTGGACCGATCTGGCCGCGAACTAAGCCGTGAACCATTTACACGAACAGTTCGCGTCTTATGTAAGCCGTATTCGTATAAATGGTATCTTTCGCGTCTTATGTAAGCCGCGGCTTATTTTCTCTCGTGTAAACAGCCCTAATATGGGTACCAAGCGCGGGAAAACACAGTATGTGTACCAAGCGCGGGAAAACACAGTATGTGTACCAAGCGCGGGAAAACACAGTATGTGTACCAAGCGCGGGAAAACACAGTATGTGTACCAAGCGCGCGAAAACACAGCATGTGTACCAAGCGCGGGAAAACACAGTATGTGTACCAAGCGCGGGAAAACACAGTATGTGTACCAAGCGCGGGAAAACACAGTATGTGTACCAAGCGCGGGAAAACACAGTATGTGTACCAAGCGCGGGAAAACACAGTATGTGTACCAAGCGCGGGAAAACACAGTATGTGTACCAAGCGCGGGAAAACACAGTATGTGTACCAAGCGCGCGAAAACACAGTATGTGTACCAAGCGCGGGAAAACACAGTATGTGTACCAAGCGCGCGAAAACACAGTATGTGTACCTATTGAGGGAAAGCATCCAATGTGTGCCAAGCGCAGAAAAACAAGCACTGTGTGCAAAAGGCGCAAAAGTACATGCACCCGGTTCCAGATTGGTTTTGAATTTGCTTTTCTTTTTGAGGCTAAAAAAATACGAATGCACATTACCTATATTAGCGTTGTTTCCTTTATCTCCACTTCTTGTAAATGCCAAAGAACTGAGCGGAAAGGTACAGCGGCCCTTGGGCATTCCTTCATGGGGTTAACACAAATAAAAGCATTGTAACTAGTGGCTTGAATACTGGTATAAATTAAATGATGGGGTGGAAAGACCATCAGTGGGATAAAAGAATTTCAATAGGGATTCTAAAGTGCACCCAAGGTATTTTTTCCGCTAATGTAATACTTTGTTCCTATTCCAAAAACATTTAGAATTGAATTATTTCCAGCTATGAACTTTTTTTAGGGCTTCAAAACTTACGATTAACTAAGCATCATTTGGTACACGACCAAGTCAGCAGGGGCGTGGGTATATTCCTCATCTGACGTCACAATCTGTTTTGCATGCATGTTTACAAACACTTACCGCGATGCAAATCAGTTTGTGACGTCAGCTGGAAATAGACCCACGCCGCTCGGCCCTGTGACAGATGACGCCTAGATTTCGTAACTTTTACTGCCTATAACGAGTCAAGATTTGGTTTAAAAAAGGCACTAAAAGACACAATGAGTTTCGACACGTGCAAAGATTTGTTTTAGCGAAAAAAAATATTTCGGGGTTAGGGGCACTTTAAATCTTACTTATCCTAGGCGCTGCCTCGTGTGTCCTTGTTTCTCTGTCTCGTTTCGCGTGTTGCTCTTGTGTTTCAAGGGCAGGCATTGTTTCAACATGTTCTCCGTTCATGAAAAGATCAACCTGAGGTGGAACAAACGACAAGATCTTAACCTGAAATGCGTCTACCTCAAAGTGATTTGGGAGAATCTGATAGCAAGTCGAGGCAATTCTCATCACCATAACCTGTGAGGGTAACAGGGCTCGCAAATACACTGCCTTTAAGACACACAAAATCAGAGTTTTCTAAAAATGGATCTAATTCGAAGGCCAGAGCAGCAAAACCAACTATCGTTGCTTTCACACAGGCAGGACGTGGGGGGAGGGGGGGAATAAATGTTTACCACATCACGAACCAATCTACCTAAAACAAAAATGAACGCGAAACAGGATTTTGAACTAAAAATAAACTCGGGAACATATTTTTCATTCAGTGACGTTTATATTCCAAAGAGAGTTTTTGGACTTTCGTTAAAAATCGCATAAATCTATCAGTTTACCCTAAGGCTTTCCAGTCTTCTAAAACTCTACTAGCTAGTCAACTGATCACGTACTCTGAAGTTTTCCTCCAAACTTAAAACAGTCCTGGAACTAAAAATGCAACTATAGAGTGCAACTCAAGCAGAAAAATAAAATCATCAACCATTCAATAGATAAAGTCAAGAAATTGTGATATTAAAGAAGAGTAATAAATAAACAACATGCCAAAGTCTCATGGCCGTGTGATATCCCGTAGTCGAGTTATTCGGCAAAATGTACCAATCAAAATTATAGTGTTTTGTATGGTAACGCCATATTCAGTGGCGTCCCTCTGAGGGACGCCAAGATGGCGGCCGGAAACGAGTTGAAACATATGTTTCTTACTTTAGCTATCTCAAAGGCTTTGTTCTCTCTGTTGAGCTTTCAAATATTCACATAGACGCTTCTCTTACCATGTTGGCTTTTCAAACCTCAAAAACACACGGTGAATCGATGTTTTCATGTAAGTGACATGCTTGTGAGCAGACATCTTTATGTCACGCACTCAGTGAAAAACTCTAAAACTCAAACTGCTCTCTTTTCAAAACAAAGCAAGTTACCGAGCTGAAAATATGCAAGAAGATACATGTCTAAAATGTCTTTTACGTGATGAAGATAAAAATGCAAAAGTCTGTTTACTTTTGAATTTTAGTTTTATGATGTCACGTTAAAACCCTCTATAAGGCTTAAAATGATCAGAACGATGCGACCAGTTCAACGCTTTCTTTACCTTGACTTTGTCTTTGGGATACAGGAAAGAAAATAACCTCAGCAGCGGAGATCTATACAAAAAAGACGACAAAATTTCACTCAGAATAACAAAGATAAAACATATAAAGACAAACCGAGAATCAAGACAAAGGTTTTATTTTCCTCACACTCGTGGTCTTCCTCCAACAATAGCCGTCAACCCAGGAGCTGGGAACAAAATAAAAGAAATGTCGGTGAGCTTGAGCTTGCTTACACAGCGATAACCAAAAACACATTCAGAAAAGTACATCCGATTTCGAAATGGACGGTATAACGTTCCGTTTGGTCTGCTCTCGACAGCAGAACGGGAAAAATATACAGAATTAACAGAATTTGGGATGATCAGAATGTGAGTTCTTTTGGGAAATTTTTGGCGGGAAAATCAAGCGGCGCCCGCCAAACCGGTGACGTGCACTGGAAGTCAGGATCAGAAGCTCTGCCCAGACTACTCTGCGCACTGGTCTTAGGTCACCTCCGTCAAGAGTATTTATTTATTGTTTTTATTTATTTGGCTACACAACGTTACAATAGTTACATAGAGCTGTCACAAAACTAACGGGGATGTAGCGAGGGAGCTCAGTAGAAGCTGAAAGCTTATTAACACTGATCACCTCAAGACAATACATGCTGTAGATGGAGAGAGCAAAGCATATCAAGGTGGGTGAGTTTAATTTAGTGTTCTGTTGAGAAGGACTTTTTTCAATGAAGTTTTAAACTCGAGTATCTGAGGGACAGGGTCAGATCACTCGGTAGGGAATTCCAAACCTTAGGACCTAGATGGAGGATCGTAAATCTTTCTTCGCGTATTCACTTACTCCCAAACCGGAAAAAGAATGACCAGAATAACAGGCGCGGATCCAGGATTTTGAAATGGGGGGGGGGGGGGTTAATTTTCTCCACCTTAATCAGAGAAATCAAATATTATTTCAATATTTGAGGGATAAGAAAAAAAAAAAAGAAAGAAGGGGGGCTCAGAAAAAGGGGGAGGGGGGGGGGGTGAAAATTCACCCATTTCACCTCCCCTGGATCCGCGCCTGAATAATCAAGAATGCGCCCTTTCTTATGCTCGCTTATTATGTCCAATTTATAGTATCGGTTCTACAGTCATACATTTCTATTGCGTTTCCAACATCAAATTTCTCCTTACTATGTCGCTACTTAATCAAGCAAACAGGTCCTGAGAAAAACGAAAATGGTCAGCTG
>JAEMWC010000961.1:0-37500 GCA_016490735.1 Pachyseris speciosa | reverse complement strand
CCTAATTATATCAAGGTGTTATCTGGCGGTAAACTGTTCTGATCTTTTAACCCTTTAAGTGCCTTACTGACGTACTCAGTACGTCACAAACACCGTTAGTGCTTTGAAAACCTACAACTTTCCCAAATCCCTTGCTATGGTTGAAATGAACGATTCTTATTGCCAAATGCTCAATTACGTAGACTTCATCACTCCATAAACTGACCAAAACTCCCAATTTTCATCAAGTATGACCGTTTATTTTGTTGCAAAACCAAACATGTTGGCTTTGAACGCCCACTTACAACACCAAAAATAAGCAACTTTGCCTTGAAGTTTTTCCGACAAAAATATCTTTTGAAGCTAAAATTCTACATTGGCAGCAAACTTCGACTCCACTTCTTGAAATCTGTTCCACTTTTACCTGCTCACTTGTTTAGCGCGACGCGGATAACGCTTTTGATTTCACTTGCACTCACTGGTCTGTAATTTTTGCTTTTGTGACCCAAAGGAATTCTGGGAAATCCTTGGATAACGGGCGCAAGACACTCCGCCAATTTTCATTTCAGATATTTTTTAGAACCGTGTCGAGCCACCCGGTCCTGCTCGCAAAATATTTCACCGATTGCATTATTTACAAGTCAAAACTCGCCAAAATTGCCATGCCTGGTCCCGGAATCCACTCACAAAATGACTAAAGACACCACTTCACTTCGTGGATTGCCATCAGTCGCTCGAATACTTTGAGCGGCCCACTTCATGTGAAATTGCTTTTCACCTCTGTTTTCTTTCAAAGGATTGCCTCTGCCCATCAACCCAGCTTTATGATGCCAGGGAGGGGGCTTCTGAGGTGGAAAATGGCACCAAAAACACACTTATAAATCAAATAAGCAACGAATTGTAGCTGCAGTGTTCGTTTAGAAATAAACGACAGCTAGCGTGACAAGCGTGACAACAAAGATAGAGCCTTCGGTGTTGTGGACCAGCGAAATCGCCGTGGCAACCCCTTATATGGAATAGCAAGGTTGTCTTGACCTCCTACCCTCAGGAAATTGCAAGAAAAGACGCGCAAAAAGTTGGCATTGAAGGGGTTAAACTAGCGGCCGGTATACCCCTCTCACTGTGACAAAACTTAATTGTGGTACTGATAACATTACCGCTCAGCAATAACAACTCAACAGGATGGCGTAGTGGTGAGAGCACTCGCCTCCCACCAATGTGGCCCGGGTTCGATTCCCGGACTCGGTGTCATAAGTGGGTTGAGTTTGTTGTTGGTTCTCTACTCTGCTCTGAGAGGTTTTTCTCCGGGTACTCCGGTTTTCCCCTCTCCTCAAAAATCAACATTTCCAAATTCCAATTCCATCCGGAGGCAGGACCTCCCTGAAAACCACTTCGGCGAGTGGAGCTTCCTGGGTAAATATAGTGATTATTATAACAACAAGCATTAATTTTATCATCTACGGGTAAATTAGGGACTCGCAAAAGGACGAACCTCCCGCATGTTCCGGGTGCAGGACCTCCCTGAATGTGAACTGGCGCACGTCTTTTTCGCTGCTCCCCAATATCACAATGTTTCCTGCTAAGCAGTTAGCCTGAGATTCGGCATCAACTCTAGGGCATTAAATGAGATAATTGAACTGTACTCACGGCAGTCATCACTCCTGGGAAGGCTTGTTTTCCGTACGTCTCCTCAGAGCCCAGGACCTATGCATGTTATGGCCAATGTCAGTAAAACGTTAAAGGGGCTATGCCACCAATTTTTTGCATTAAGTTACAACCAGAAGAGAGAGATGACTGTATTGACGGCTACTCAAAATAACTATCCAGATGTGTTGAAAACTGCTCTCTTTGTGCGGTGAAACTGTAAATAAGTGCCCTTGGTCATGGATCATAACAACGGAAACAGACTGCTACTCAAGAACTACCCTTCATGTCAGCCCAAATCTCATTATGAAACAATTGGCCATGTTCTAAACGAGTAAGGGCCTGGGAACGAATCCAAACTTCGTTGAAAATCAATGGCATTGAACTAAATCGATTCTCATATGAAAGGGTACCGCTAAATAAGTACGTTCCGCAAGTTTGACCATGTCGAAAAGTCGCTAATTGACAAGCATTTAGATCTTTAACCCATTGGCGCCCAGCCGTTTTTACCTTTTCGGAGTGATTTTCCACCTATAAACGATCCATAGCATTTCGTGACTCTTTATTGAAACTCCCATGGAAAAGTGGTGCTGTCCTAAGGCACTGGAGGCTCATGGTTTCTGAAAACGTCATTCTGACATAGCTATTTTTCATCTGTGGAGCTACAAGGACGTCCCAAGGTCGGTTTGCTTGCGATTTTTGCTAAGTTTACAACCATTTTTAATCTTTAGTGGGTGCCTGATGAGCATCATTAAGCGTGACGGTAGCTATGAGTCCACTTTCTCAAAGAATCCAGCAAGGTGATGTACTTTGTTGTCGAATTTGGCTTGTTACTCAAAGAACTGGGAATTTGGCCGGTCGGACACTTAGTACCTTTGGGACTCGACTATTGATGAATTTCTCGACCTACCGCCGCATATTTTGGAATTTGTGAGCACTGAAGATGACCACAAGCACGAATTTTTGGCGGTAGGTCGGAGTGGCTGTAGACTTAGTTTATATGTGAAAGAATTGGGGGAAGGAACTAGCCTCCTTCACAGACGTCTTTGGGCTCGTCACGCGTTCCTTCCCCACGAACGTCTGCTGAACTGAACTGCCACTTCCGTTCGCCGGCGGTTAACCTTTGTTTTGAAGAAACCAATAAGGAACTGCTTAAGAATGGAAATCTAAACCCGATTCACGTGCATCGTCTGTGAAATCGAAAATAATCCCGGGGTCGAAGTCCTACTTTCCATAAATTGGAAAACGAACTATGATTGGCTAACCGCCGCGAACGGAAGTGGTAGTTCAGTTCAGCAGACGTTCGTGGGCAAGGAACGCGTGACGAGCCCAAAGACGTCTACGAAGGTGGCTAGGAAGGAACGGGCGCTGTCAAAAATTCTCGTTATTTCCCAGCATGCAATGCGGTCGAGATGTTGAAAATGGCGGAAAGGCCCGAATACACTGGAACAAAAGGCTGTATCTACGTTCGGGAGAAGAATATGAACAAAAAAAGCCACTTCTAAGCTAGAACAAGGACTGAATTTTGTTATGATGGTTGAAGTTTGGTTTTACGACGATGATTTCTTTAAAAAACATAAAGGCAAAAAGGGTCATTTTCGTGGTTTCTCTTTGACGTTAAAAACGGTCAGTTTCGTTCTTGTCCAAACTCAAAAGGCCATATTTCATAAACATCGCTACGTTTCTTGCATTTATTGGATATCCAAATTTAAAGGACATCCCATTTCGTGCTCACAACTGATAGTTTTATATATTCGTGCGATTGAGAAAGTTACAAGGTTTTGAAGCATGGGAGTGTTGTGCGGCCGGTTTTGGCCGGTACGGGCGCCAATGGGTTAAAAATCCCATACAAATGTCTCTATTTTGGAAAGTGTGTCCCTCCAAACCATAAAGTCTCTAATTTTCACAATTTTCAAAAGCTTTTGTTTCAGCTCCAATTCAACTGAGCAGCATCAAAGTTGGCAAGGTGACCATTTTTGAGATGCTCTTTCATGCAGTGTCAACAATGTTTTTCCAATCGATAAATTCTAAAACTTATTCCCAGGTCCTCACTCGTTTAGAACATGGCCAGTAAAGATTTGCTCTCCTTTTAATTTAGGAAAAAGAGTTTTTGCAATCAGGGAGCCAAGCGTTTTAATGAACTCCCAACAGGACTTCGATCTTCAACTTCGAGACTTTTATTTAAGAAAACGCTAAAAGCACATGCATTTTATTAGTTGATCTATGAAAAGTTTTTCTCTTTTTAACCAGAGTTATTTTGGCCTTGAAAATTGGATGCAAACTTAAGCCGTATCTATACCAGATTTTGTTTTCCCTTCATGAATTATTAAGGAGTGTTTTAAGGATGCATAACATGCCCAGTCCCTAATAATAATAATAATAACAATAATAATAATAATAATAATAATAGGAGGAGACTGTAGGAAGCAATTCATAGCACTGAAAACGATAATAATAATAATAATAATAATAATAATAATAATAACAATAATAATAATAATAATAATAATAATAATAATAATTTTCGTGGCTGGTATGACGCGGCGTTTTGTCTCAGCCAAGAGACTCATCAGATACTTTTTGAATTCCAGCAAACTCGTTGACCATCGCGCTCAAAGTCCCGTTCGCGAAGTCAAGATGTTAGCAGTCTGGCCCTCTATCCCAGAAGGATTCCCAACCGCAAATTCACGAGTTTATATGCAATAAAAATTGTCAAGTACTTGTGAAGAATTTAAATTTCGTGGCTGGTAAGACGCGGCGTTTCGTATCGGCCAAGAGAGTCATCAGATACTTTTCGAATTCCAGCAAACTCGTTGAGCATCGCGCTCAAAGTCCCGTTCGCGAAGTCAAGACTTTGAGCGCGATGCTCAACGAGTTTGCTGGAATTCGAAAAGTATCTGATGAGTCTCTTGGCCGAGACGAAATGCCGCGTCATACCAGCCACGAAATTTAAATTCTTCACAAGTACTTGACAATAATAATAATAACAATAATAATAATAATAATAATAATAATAATAATAATAATAATAATTTTCTTGATGTCTTCCTCTTAGACAATAGTCCAGTTTCGAGTTCGCCATGACCACTGGATAAAAGCACTGACAACGCATTTGTACACCATTAGCCTCGACCTAAAGTAAAATATTCACAAATACCGGTGGGAAGGTGCCACGAATTTGAAAATTAAATAATAGACAGAGCTGTAAACAGGGGAAGATACATGGTGTTTCACGTAATGTAATTATCATTTAGAGGTTTGATATGGCCGAGTAGAATTGCTCTACCTATCAGAACACTACATGACAATTTGATTAAAGACACCACGTACCATGGAACTCGAAACTGGACTATTTCGTGTGGTGTAAAAATGTTCTCATTTTTTAACCTCTTGAAACTTGTACGTCGAATATCTCACAATTACCTGTATGTGTGTTCTTGTGTAGTCATCAAGTTTTAATTCTTGAAACATTCTTCTTGTCCTTAAATTTGAGCAAGACAATGACCAATATACTATGGTTAATATATGTGAACTGGTATGAGGTGGTGGAGAGCTTTCTATTTTTTTAAGTAACTTGTTGCAAACAAGCAACCAGACAGAAGGAGCAAAATTTGATACAAGGTGAACTGGAATTCAGTGAATACAGCACTCTTACACCTTTAGAAACTGAGTGAAGCAAGGAGGAACACGAACATTTCAAGGTTTATAGGAGTTGATAAATAAAATAATGTAAATTGACCACAGTAAAGAGATTCAAAACGCTGACGTTTCGAGTGTTAGCCCTTCGTCGGAGCTCTGACGAAGGGCTACTGAAGGGCTAACGCTCGAAACGTAACCTTTTTAATCCCTTTAGTGTGGTCAATTTACAATATCAACCAGCTGTTAGAAACTAACCTCCTTTGTTCATTTGAAGCTAGGAGGAAACTAGTTCCGGTTTGCATCTTCATGATTAGTTCAAAAATTCACGAACAGTCACTTTTATTTTTTATTTTTTTTCTACAATCCCTCCTTCTTTCTCTCCTTACAGAATTCTTATAATGACACAATCCCTCCTTCTTTCTCTCCTTACAGAATTCTTATAATGACAAGTCTGTTGAAAATATTCACAAAATTTAGTTATTTCTTTTTTAAAACAAATATTAAGAATCTATAAACATTATCGCACTTTAGTGACAAATGTATGAATCATAATGTACACAAGAAATATGTGTCCAGAAAGCTTCGTAAATCAGATCTGTATAAATGACATATATAGTTTGCTGTTTGAGAATCACTCAAGTTCTGCATACCTTTTTAAGAGAGCTTCACCAGTTTTTCTGGCCTTCAGTGATGCAAATGGCCCTCCAACAGGACACACTGCAGTGGCACGGAATCCATCAGCATATGTCGCACAGACCTAATACACTCAAATAATGTCAATTGACATTTTAGTTTTAGATCCTGACAACACATAATGCTGAAACATTCTGCTGATTTTTTATACATTTCAACTGAAGAGAAAGTTAATACACTGTAATTTCAAATGCAGAATGATCCTCGCAGTTGTGAACGCAATTTATGCAATTGCAAAAAGAACTTGAAGTCCTGAATTTTTTTCAGGCTTCTTTTTGCAATTGCATAAATTGTGTTCACAACTGCAAGGATCATTCTTCATTTGATTTGATTTCCACAGTTCAAATATGATTTATTTCATATCCATCATTCACACTCTTCTCTTTCACGGGAACATATGAACCCACAATTGACCTGCTCCCAACATCAGTGGCTTCATAGCTCAGTTGGTTAGAGCATTGCACCAGTGTCGCAAGGTCATGGGTTCAAACCCTGTTGAAGTCCTTCTTTTCGCAATTGCAGCATAAATTGTGTTCACAATAATGTACTAGAGACAGTAAAGAATATCCCGCAACATCCAGAACTATGTATTTTAGGTGTTACATTTCAGGAAAATTGTAGGTTCTCTGTTCATATCAAGAATAAGCTGGCCGCAGCTAATAAATGTCTATATATTTTAAGAACTCTAAGGAAGGAAGGGTATTGTCAGGCGGAGTTGGATAAATTATTCAGCACTCTAGTTTTGCCTAAGCTTATGTATGGAATATCTGTATATGGTTCATCTCCACCAGAACTTAATACCATACAATGTTTCCTTGATCGTTGTCATAAACGAAGATACACGTCCACTCCTGTTTCCATTATTAATTGCTTAGAAAAGTCCGATAAAGGTATTTTTAAGAAATTAAGCGAGTGGGAACATCATCCTTTACATCACTCCCTTCCTAGGATTAACCCTGCTACCCTTAAGCTTAGACAAGTCAAGCCTACATTTCCAATTTGTAATACTGAGCGTTTTAAGAATTCTTTTATTAACAGACTTAGTTTTAATTACAATTTAGCTATTAGTAATTAATGCATTTTGGCGTATTTTTAAGTATTTAATAGTTATATATAATCCATGTAACACTTGATATTTATTTTATCAGTGAAATAAAGACTACTACTACTACTAACTGTGAGGATCATTCTTCATTTGATTTGATTTTCCACAGTTCATATATGATTTATTTCATATATACATGCATCATACACACACTGTAATTTGTCGTACCTTGTAGGAATCTGTGGGTGGTTCGCCATATGCACCTTGAACAAGAACACCTCCACCATCATAACCTATTGCAAAAGTACTTTGCCATTAAGTTTCAAAATATGTAAGGCAAGTATCCATGTCCAGAAAAAAGAAGGGTCTTGGTTGAGTGGCCCTCTGACACTCTGATCTGAGAAGACCCAAATCAATTGAACCCTTAAGTGGAGTCTTTCATTTGAATTTATCTGAAATATTAGGAATCAGTGGTTTATTCCAAGAGACCAGCTGGGAAAAAATTGATTGGTGATTTAAGTATCTAGGTCTGAGCTGGACATTCATGAATTCAGCTTCAATCGGCTCAAATTTTCAGGCAATTAGGCAATTGTCAATAAGCCACTTTAAAAAAAGGGGGAATACTCTTTTTAAAGGTAAGAGCTGAGAAACATAAAAATCGCTGGCCTAGTGATTTTCATAATGTGCCCCCCTCAACCCCCCCCCCCCCCCCCCCCCATTTCTGTTTTGAATGCCCACCACTGTATTAACCAGCAATTAGGCAGGTTTACCAACACAAAGAGAGACAAACTGGCACATTAAACAACCTCTTTAAGGAACAGCAAAAGAGACCAGGCTTGCACCTACAACCTCAAGCCAAGGGTACAACACATAAGCCATTTAATCACAATAATTTTTATGATAAGGTAGAAATTAGAAGCAATGAAGCCTACAAATTTTACATGCAACAAATGTACAAGCACACTCACCAATGAGCCCTTGAAGTCTGACTTGGGTGAAGTCGCAAGTCACATCTGGCAGAATATACTTAGCAGGGTCACCAAGCTCATAAACAAGCTGGTAGAATAAAATAATGAAAAGAAATACCAGCTATTTATATCATACTGAAACTGTTCATCAAGGCTTAGCCCAATCCAGGTAAATGAAAAATTACAGGACTTGACGGTTCATCTTCACAGGTTGTGTCAATTACTTTACAGTACAGAGTGACATAATTAAGCCCCCAGCTCTATTAAGCCCCAGGGGGCTTACTTAGGCCTTATTAACGGGGGGCTTATTGGAGAGGAGGGCTTAAAGTGCATATCACCCCAAAATATTTTTTCACTAAAATGAACCTTTGCACCACTTCGAAACGCGTTTCACGTTTCATTTCTCTTTTTTACCAATTGCTAACTTTTTATAGTATTTCAAAGTTGCGAAAAATTGAGCATCGTTGTTTCACGACCGAGCCAGAAGGGGAGTGGGTCTATTCCTGGGTTGACATCACAAACTGATTTGCATGCATGTTTACAAAGACTTGATGCAATGCAAATCAGTTTGTGACGTCAACCCAGGAATAGACCCACTCCCCTTCTGACTCGGTCGTGAAACGATGCTCAATTTTTCGCAACTTTGAAATACTATAAAAAGTTAGCAATTGGTAAAAAAGAGAAATGAAAGGTGAAACGCGTTTCGAAGCGGTGCAAAGGTTCAATGTAGCGAAAAAATATTTTGGGCTGATATGCACTTTAATAGAGATGGGGGCTTATTTCAAATCTTTGAACATGCCGTTTTCATGTTAAATAGTTTCTGTACAAATCTCAAACAACTGCAGTAAGTAAGTAAGTAAATAAGTAAGTAAATAAGTAAGTAAATAAGTAAGTAAGTAAGTAAATAAGTAAGTAAGTAAGTAAGTAAGTAAAGTAAGTAAGTAAGTAAGAAAGTAAGTAAAGTAAGTAAATAAGTGAGTAAAGTAAGTAAATAAGTAAGTAAGTAAGTAAATAAGTAAGTAAGTAAGTAAAGTAAGTAAATAAGTAAGTAAGTAAATAAGTAATTAAGTAAGTAAAGTAAGTAAATAAGTAAGTAAGTAAATAAGTAAAGTAAGTAAGTAAGTATTCTAAGTAAGTATGTAAAGTAAGTAAATAAGTAAGTAAGTAAGTAAGTAAGTAAAGTAAGTAAATAAGTAAGTAAGTAAGTAAGTAAGTAAGTAAGTAAGTAAGTAAGTAAGTAAGTAAAGTAAGTAAAGTAAGTAAATTAAGTAAGTAAATAAGTAAGTAAGTAAGTAAGTAAGTTTAAAACTTTATTACTTAATACCGAGCGGGAAACAGTATTGTGTGTTTTATTGTATTTTTGTTTACAAACAAACCAACTGGGCCACATAAAGTGTATTTCGTAAGAGAGAATAGGGGGGAATAAAATCTTGTGTCCCAAAAGGGGGGGGCTTATTAGGGAGGGGGGCTTATTACAAAAACTTACTCCCAAACTGGGGGCTTATTAGAGAGGGGGGGGAGGCTTAATAGAGCTTTTATGGTGTATCAATGCACCTTGCAATGTTACCAGCTCATAAAATTAAGTAGCCAGCAATCTTGAGTGACTTTTTTCAGATAGATGCTGAATTTCAGTCACTAGCTATCTGTTCTTCTAGATATCTTTCACGCCCTAACTTTTGGGTCACTCACACTTTAGGCTGATCAAAATAATGCTACTTCATAGTTTAATCAATCCCAAATCGATCATTTTGGTATAAGTGTGAATGGCCATAACAACACTCCAAACTCCCACCCCAAAAATGAGTCATAAGGGGTGTGGGTCCATTCTCGATTTGATGTCACAAACTGCTTTGCATACATGTTCACAGACTTAATTTGATGTACATCAGTTTAATTGTGACATCAAATCGAGAATAGACCCAAGCCCCTCACTAGCTCAGTCATGTGACAGATGATGCCCAGATTTTGTAACTTTTACAGCCTATGAAACATCAAGATAACTAGTCAAGATTTTGTAAAAACAGACACAAAGTGTTTCAAACAGGTGGAAAGAAATAGCTAGCTTGCTGTGACCACTAGTTCATCAAAGGACTGAGTTTTCCTCAACTAAAGGCAGTCCCTCTGCAAGGCTTGGATAATAGTTAGTTACATATGTGTAACCTAACCTGCTCTGCTACTGTAGATGGTGAGACAAGGCCTCCGGTGTTGGGTGGCTTGGAAAGAATAAATTTGCCATCTTCAGCACACTCAGCTATTGGGTAACCAATGTTGTCCCTGATTGAAAAAATTAATTGTAAATGAAGTAAACTTGACTACAGAGTTTTTCTACAAGTAAAATATTATTTAATGATTTGGAGTTCAGTGAATTAAAAGCAAGAATTAACAATATTGGTTCATGCACCAGCATACGTTCATCGAGATACAGTGTATGTAGCATGCAGGAAGTTTGGAGAGCATGAAAGATGCGAAAGAGTAGCTTGAGGCATAGCTGAGAGCAACTCTAGCTTCTTGAGTGCTCTCCAAACTTCCAAAGTGCTTCATATCTCTACGAATGCACAGCTGACGCATGAACCAATTGTTTTTAATTATAATGTTTGCAACGCAGTAGTTTAAATATTGTGTAAAGAGAAATTCCCACTTCTGCGTCATCAGCATGCACAATAGGAATATGAAGCACGCTTGTGCAATTGCATTTGACTACACAAATTTACCAGCTATGTTATAACATGCATTGATCAATGAACATACCAGTCAGGAACTGTCTGCCAGTCTGTGAAAATGCCACCAGTACACTGTGCTCCACATTCAATTAAATGGCCTACCAAGCTAACATGCAAAGGACAGCAACATTGTGTTAATGGAACAGCAAACCCATTGCTCACTAATTATTTCAGGACACACAGGCAGTCTGTGACAGGACAATTGAAGGTGTATCTATTTTCTGCTCAAGTTTGTATTCTGTTGTCTCTATTGTGAATCACTTTTTTATTTGAGTGTCGATGCATTTAGCACATGGTGCTAATGGAGACACTATCCAGATCAAATTGGAACTTGGAAATGTTGGGTTTTGAGGAAAGGGGAAATCCAGAGCACCCAGAGAAAAACCTCTTGGAGCAGAGTAGAGAACCAACAAACTCAGCCCACTTATGACGCTGAGTCTGGGCATTAAACTCGGGTCACACAGCTGGGAGGCCAGTGCTCTTACTGCTGTTCCATCCTAATGAGCAACTAATTATACAGCTGTAAATACTACTTGGTTAACACTTTATCCTGTACAACAGTAAGCAAAATAAAGTTGTAATAATAATATTAATAATAATAATAATAATAATAGTAATTTGTACCTTCCTGCAGCTAGCAAATCATAATCATTTGACTTCCATCCAAACTATAAAAAAAATTAACAGCACGTAATGAAATCAATTTAAAATGGCTTCAGTTGTTAAAAATGCAGAAAACTGTAAGCTAGTAGCCGAAGCACATATATTACATAATAATTATATTACACCAGGGAAAGACATCCTTGAAAGCACTGTTATTGGGGTCCAACAAAACGTTTTTGGCAATTCAGAAGGTTGCAATGACCAAAACTGTTATGTTAATGCTGATCTCAACCACCTACAGAATATGGCATCTGTCAAAATTCAAAACCTTTGGTGAAAATCAATAATGCATTCATTCTCGTCCATCAAGGTACATGTACACACTAGAAAAACTTGTACTACCAGAAGTGAGTTAAAAGAACTTTCGGGGACTATGCTGCTGACAGAAGAGTCCTGATGTTATGTGATGATTAAATTTTTTTATAGCTTAGTTCAATAATAAAAATAATAAAACATGACAAGTGCAGTGATTTTACCTCGTACATAAGAGGCCCTAGTGCCAGCGCACTATCAACACACCTTCCAGTGACCACCACATCGGCACCAAGCTCCAGAGCTTGTGCAATGGGAACAGCTCTATTTTCAGGACAAATTAAAGTCTCATTGCAATACAGCATGTGTGTGTTGAATCTACAAGTTCTATGTTTTTAAAGTGAATGAAAGAAAATCCCTGGAACTGGCAGAATGGCCAGCAATTTATTCAGGTTAGGGCCTACCAAACTTCAAATTCAAAGGTCCTGGAATGAAGACCCAACTGACCACATTATTCCACAGTAGTTGCCAACTAAACTCCTCAGGGCTCCACGCCTGTAATAAAGCCATCTGGATTTTCTCCTATAGTACCAGTTGGGATTCTCAACCAGTTAGTACCCTTTATTGCCATATGATTATTTTTTGACTTTGTTGTTTGTTCTACAGTATGTGCTGTCCCTGAGCAAACACTAAGAGTGTTAAGGCCTGGCCAAATGGATCCAACATGTTGATGCAACATCATCCAACATTGTTGAATACAACATGTTGCACTCGTTTGGCCACCATGTTGCATGATGTTGGATGAGGTTTGATATCCATCAAACATCATCTTCAACATCATCCAACATTTCTTTTGTTCTCAGGTGTGAACAACAATGTTGCATTTGTTTGGCCACTGTTTTCAACAAAGTTGAACGTGCGCATGCCCACTAAGCTGACTTTGCGGTATCTGTATTTATTGTTCAGTATACTTCCTTCAGACGTTGCCACGTGAGTGCTCAAGATGCTTGAGTCGCTAGTGAAAACCAGGCTTTATGTACAGTAATCAATCGGTCTTGCAGCATTTTCTGGGCTAACAAAGACAATATGGCACGGGTTTGTTTTCTTGAGTCTTGGTAAATTTTCGTCCCAAACCCTTGAGACCAAGTGTTGAATCCAACATGTTGCATTTGTTTGGCTGGGCCTTTACATTACCAGTATTCATCACAATTTAAAGAAACTGACAGAATTTAAGGATGACTAATAATTGAATGGTTTTATGCAAAACTATCTTACATGTAAGTGACTTTATGGGTGTTTTTTATTTTGCTCAAAAATAGCTGATTTCTCACATACAGGTTCGTTTTTGAGTAGTAAACATTACCCTCTATTTTTTTGCTGTTTCAGGCTTTCAAGAAAACACAGGCAAAACACATGTTCACCCAAAAGTCACTTATAATTATCATAGTTTTGAATAAAACCCTTCAATTAAGGGAGATAACAAGCATAATTTTCTTACCCTAAATATGCATTCATACTCTCGACGCTTGCAGGGAAGTCTTTTCCACTGTCCATCTCTTTAATACCGGCTTGTCGTATTTTTTCAGCATCACCCATTAGTTCATCTCCAGTAACAACAGCAACTTTCAGATCAATGTTGGACTCTTTTGCCACAGCAATCAGGGCATTTGCACACTCATGTGGGTTGACACCTCCCGCATTACTCACCACACAGATACCTGTCAATCATATAATTATGCATTAATACTGCTGATCCAATATGTGCTTTGAAAATTCTAAGGGGTCTATTGATATCAGTGTCTAATTTGCAGGAGAGAAGTAAGATTGTCATATAATTGTCTTTGGTCGGACAACCAACTTTACTGGGTTTCTGACATATGACACCCGACCTGACTCAATCAAAGTGATAGATGTTATTGTGAATCTCAGAAAACCGTGAACACTACAAAATAATATTTTGGAATGTCATATTGTGTTGCAAAAGAAAACCAATCAGATATGAGATAGCTAGACTGCAACCTGTGATGTCAATTACTTTAATTTGTGGTTAATGGTTTGTTCTTGTGGTTTCATCATGTGCCTGACTGGTTGAAGGACAATTAACATTCCAGAAATCATTCTTCAGTGTTCACAATTTTCTGAGTTTCAGAGTAACTTGAGTTTTGATAGGGAAAAATGAATAATGGAGATAACATCAACCCTTAGCAAACTGTACACTGTACAGTGAGATTTGAACAATTAATTTTGAAAACCTGTGAAAATATTCACCAAACACATTATTGTACGGGGTGCATGTCCAAACTAAACACACCTTAATCAGTGCAACTTAACCAAAACTGAAACTTGACTGTATGCTTTTCTGGTAATTTTTCATGAAGCACACTACTTAACATTATACAGCTGTAGTCTCTGGGGTGTTGTCTTTATACCATGTATCAAATACATGTACCTTTCTCTTTGATAGGTTTAATCAGTGGTTTCATCACTGCCTGTATGAAGTCAGGGGCGTATCCTAAAGTCTGAGATAATAAACACACTGATCACCATCACTTAAATAGCATAGGAGCTAAATCCTATAAATTTATGAATATTGATTGAGAACAACAAATTAGAGCAGCCATGCTGTAGCTACTTGCTGAAAATTAATTACTGGTTTTCATAACTACTCAAATTGCTTTTATATTTATTTAATATATCTGACATAAGAGCATTAGCAGCCAGGCTCAAACTTCACATGATGGTAGATTTAAGGGTTTAAATGCCCACTACCATGTGGCCTTAGTGTTGAATGAGTGGCTTTCAACTTACCTAGCCACATTAATTTGTGAGGTATCCTTGTCATTCCAAGCCACATCCCAAGGTTTCACATTTTCATTGCTTGATTTATTGGTGTGGGTACTTGAGCCTGGGTATTGGCTTTGCCATGCTGATGAGGTCTAGTAAGACCAAAACAGCTGTCCATGCAGTGTTTTTATTAGAAGCCGGGACCTGGGTACTGGCACCCGTCTACTTTCAAGGAATACCCGGCTTTCTTAGGTGCATAATTGAAAGCTCTGCTCACAAATTCATTCAGGGTACCTGGCTACTCTACATCAGGTGCCCTTTTACTTGAAAACTTAATGAAAACCCTGCCACGGCTGCTAATGCTCAGGTTCAAACTTTATTTGGTAGATTTATGGGGGAATGCATTGGCCTTAGTGCCCATTGAGTGGCTTTCAGCTTTCCTAGACACAATTAATTTGTGATGTATTCTTGTCACTCCAAGCCACATCCCAAAAGCTTCACATTCTAATATATCTGACCCTAGCAATGTGTGAAGTGTGTCACATATGAACCTGATAAATATGGCATTGGTTGCCAAAACTCTCCCAATAGCTCAGATTAGATGGAGCACTCCATTATTGGTGTGAACAAAGTCATGATTAGAAGCATAAATTCAAGTGAAGGACTCAGATTTTATATTGCCCCATGCTTGTGGCATTTCACTTGAAAGCTCAAACTTCATCATCCTAATATAATTAACTTTTTAAAAAAATATGTAAAAAAGTGAACACTTAATTTCCAAAATTATGCAATAAATCAGGGGCACCCAATGACAAGTTTCGGTAGATATCTGTTCAGTGGAGGGTAGTTTACCTTAGGTTTTTGGCATCGATTAAAGAGTGCACTCGGATTTTCGTAACTAAAATGTGGCCTAAAAGATTCGCAATTGGGAATTTGGGTTTTCAGAAAGGTCGTAATTGCTGTTTTTGGCAGTTAAAAACATCATCTAGCATTTTCGGAAAGAAAATAGTTACCTACATGTATGTAGAAAGCTTGTTGAAAGTTCATTTCAGCTTGTATTTTCTCAAAGGAAGATTTTGCTCCCTAACATTTTCGGGCAATTAAAATTTCAGCTAGGGAATCTGAACAGATGAACTTCTTCTAGCTCATGAAAACATTGCGGCTTTAAACATACTTCAAACACCACAAGGTACTTAAAAATGCCTTTCTATAACTTTTGGTTGATTTGGCTCATTGGGTGCCCCTGATAAATACATTGTGTGGACATTGCCTATAATTATTGCACAACACAGTGTTCACTTTTCCATGGAAAAACATTGCCATGATTTAAAGTTAATTTTGGTAAATAGTTAATAGAGCACCTACTGGTGATTTTCGCTTTGCTGCAGTCAAAAGCGACATTGTGATCTCTGAGAGATAGTCTGACACAAGGTAATTGATTTCACCACCATGAACAAGTTGTGGAGCTGCAAAAAAAAAAAAGATTTAGACTGAGCTTCAAACAAGATGGAAGTCAATGTGTTTTGGAGGAGGTGCAATAAGGGGCCAGCATCTGAAAGGCAGCTGTTTGTAAAATGGCCATGCCACTTCCTTTTGATTCTGTTTGTCTTGATGTAAAACTGTGTACAGCTGTTCTAGACTACAGTAAACCAGCTTGAGAAAACTATAATCTTTAATTCCCTCCCAGGGATGCAGTTGTGACCAGGATTTAAATTTTCTTTACAATTTTAATATACTATCAAGCAAAGAGGTTATGAGAATTAAGAAAATAATCAATTAGTACATATATGTAAGGTCTTGATATAAGATCAAATTCTCAGGAACAGCCAACAAAGAATGTTTGATAATCGATCAGGAGAATTACAGATGTAGCTTTCAGATTCTAGAAATCCTATTGGGAAGGAACACAGAAACCAGAAAGTTTGGGTCTTGAATAGGGTATAACAGTGACAACAAGAGTTTTACATGTAGTTGGAACAGAAATTGACATGGGGAATTGAAAGAGAACAAAGGACCTCTGAATTATATGATACAGAATGTACCAACCTCACTTTTTTGGTAAGTTTATAAAATTAAGTTTTGGACTTCAACAGTAATAGAATAATAATAATAATAATTATAATAATAATAATAATAATTATTATTATTATTATTATTATTATTATTATTATAATTATTATTTAGAACTTATATAGCGCATTTTCCATGTGTATATGATCAAATGCACTTTACAAGCAGATGAAATTGGAATTTGGAAATGTTGGTTTTTGTGGAGAGGGGAAAACCGGAGAACCCGGAGAAAAACCTCTCGGAGCAGAGAAGAGAACCAACAACAAACTCAACCTACATATGACGTCGAGTCCGGAAAGTGAGTGCTCTCACCACTGCACCATCCCTGCTCCCCTAATAATATTTAATAATAATAATAATAGTTCGCACGTTGTGATTGGTTCTTAGCTATGATCTATTAGATGACAGATGCACAGATTATGTCATCACAACCCACTTTTTTTTCCAGAAATGTGAAAATAAACAAGTTTTTCGCTTGCATTTTGTTTCTTTATTATGTAAAACGAATAGACTCCATGTTGCTGTGTGTCTGTTCAGTAAATAGATCACAGAAGACGTCAAAATGTGGTAAAAACATCAGTGACACACTCGCCTGCAGCTCAAGTGCCACTTCTTTGTTTTTACCACATTTTGACGTCATCTGTGATCTATTACTGAACAGACGCACGGCAACATGGAACATATTTGTTAAATATATAATAATATAATAATATATAATAATAATAATAATAATAATAATAATAATAATAATAACTTTATTTCAGTGTCAAACTTCTAGCTAGCCTATAATAGGCTTACTAAAAGGGGACACTATCCTACTTAAAATGTACAATAATCTTTAGAATTTACAACAATAAAATCCTTTGGCTACAACAACTATATACAATAATAAAAAATAGACAGTCACTGACTGCATGTGGCTAGTGCTGAAGCTTTTTCATTTTCACGAGAAAGGGATACGAAACGATTGTCAGTTGTTTGCCGTTTGAGCTTCGTCACTCAAGTCACGCAAGGCAAGCTGTTTACAACCTAGCGCGTATTATTGCGATATCTGATGAGAGATTTTTTTTTCGAAATTTACTCGTGTATACAATGCGCAACCGTATATAATGTGTACCCTATTTTTGAAGCCAATTTTCCAAAAATAAATAAATAGCAGTATACCTATCCGTCAAATACCGACCATCCGTTCAGAGAATTTTTCTCACCCGATTGAGCCGATGGAGTCACCCTGAGTTATCTACTCGGGAAAGACAAATTTTTTTGTCGGTGTGAGTAAAGTCATCAGTTTCAAAATAACTCTCATCCGTTCAAGCTAAAAAGTTTATTTATCTGATTTTAGAAAGCTTTCGATCACTTTTAGGTTGATCACATTGGTCTAGTACCAAAAGACGGGCTTGTTGTGTTTCGTGTGCTGGGAAATTAAAACCATTTTATCTAAAGCGTATTTCTGAACGTTAAGTAACGGCATGGGAGAATGATCCAGACGCCCATAGAAGGAATACTCTTATACTCATAGGCTCTTCGTGGTTGCTGTGTAAACATTTTCGCTTTCATTCACTTACAAAAAGAAGCATCTAAATGTCTTTTCATGCATCCGATGCTGGCCGAAGGGTATTAAACAAACAGTCGTGAAGTGATATGTTCAATCAAGCGTAACGCGGCGAGAAAGAAAGATATGAAATCATCTCCTATGAAATGCACCTCTGACGATTTTCATGGTCAAAAGATTTTGAATCTTCGACAGCCTCTGAAAAATATAGCTCACTTATTCTGTCTTCGTTGTAAGCTGCTGTACTTCGCAGCTTCGAGCAAGGTAATTTTGAACAAACTATGCACTGCGTCACCATATGCAAATAAACGAGTGTTGTTTTTGTGTTATGCAAAAAGCTTAATTGCTCTTGTTGTTGCTCTTGTTGCTCTTGCTCTTGTTAGTATCATTGTAGTCCACGATTTATTACCTTTTCCATGTTTTCCTTCTACTTCTTAGGTTGATATCTATAGTATATTATTAATATTTAACCCTTTTCCAACGGACGTTTTGTATGTCTTTTTTCCAATTTTCGGAGGGTAGGAGGTCAAATCGACCTGGCTACTCCATATAAGGGGTTACCACGGCAATTTCGCTGGGTCACAACACCGAAGGCTCTATCTTTGTTGTCACGCTTGTCACGCTAGCTGTCGTTTATTTCTAAACGAACACTGCAGCTACAATTCGTTGCTTATTTGATTTATAAGTGTGTTTTTGGAGCCATTTTCCACCTCAGAAGCCCCCTGCCTGGCATCATAAAGCTGGGCTGATGGGTAAAGGCAATCCTTTGAAAGAAAACAGAGGTGAGAAGCAATTTCACACGAAGTAGGCCGCCAAAAGTATGCGAGCGAGTGATGGCCATTCACGGAGTGAAGTTGTGTCTTTCGCCGTTTTGTGAGTGGATTCCAGGACATGGCATGACAATTTTGGCGATTTTTGACATGTAAATAATGGAATCGGTGCAATGTTTTGCCAGCAGAACCGGGTGGCTCGACACTTATAAAAAATATCTGAAATGAAAATTGGCGGACCTCCATGTTGCCGTTACGCAAGAGAGTCCCAGAATTCCTTTGGGTCACAAACGCGAACGTTACAGACCGTGAGAGCAATTATTGAAATCAAATAGCGTTATCCAGGTCGCGCTAACAAAGTGAGTGGGAAAATGTGGAATAGATTGCAAGAAGTGGAGTCGCAGCTTTCTGCCAACGTAGACTTTAAGCTCAAGAGGATTTTTTGTCTTAGACACTGCCAGACAAAGTTGCATATTGTTTGGTGTTGTCCGAGGGCATTCCAAGGCAACATTTTTTGTTTGCAACAGAATAAACTGTCATATTCCATGAAAATTGGGAGTTTTAGGGTGGTAAAGTCTAAAAGCTTGAGCATTTGGCAATAACAATGGCTCATTTCAACCATAGACTGGGATTTGGAAAAGTTGCAGGTATTTCAAAGCGTGGGTGGATATACACCCGTAACTGCAGAGCATGACGGAAATGAGTTAATTCTAATTTTTTGGGGTAAGGGGTTGGTCTTTCTACATTTTATAGGGTTGGATTAGGAGGGTGAACCAAGTAGGGGACTACGTGTCCTATTGTTCTCTCCCCTGTACATTGTACGAATCTATAAATAAATAAATAATAAATAAATAAATTTTTGGCACCCACTCGCAGTTTATCCAGTCGCTTTATTGCGGTTTATCATCCAATTTCGTCTTGCCGATTTTCAGGCTTATATTTGCTGGAATTCGAGAACACTTTGTTTACATGCACAAATAGAAGTTTTAACATCTCACCCACCCACCCAGCCCACATATGAATGCCAAATACCCAGCGTTATCTGATCGGAGATTTTATTGGAATCTTCACTCAATTAGTACAACACTCATCTGTTTTCTAATGCAAAGAAATACATCGGAATAAAGTAAAATAATCATGGGATAAAGTTTCCCATCAATATAAAGAATAATTTTAACAGCGAATGCACACTCCCAGTGGAGTTTTAGTATTCAACATAAGCATAACATCTTGCCGACCGAACAAGAGTCTTTCAATCTGTATTCTTTATGCTACTCTTATTTTGTCCTGTGGAAAGAATTCTCGCGAACGAACAGGAAGCTACAACCCTGCTGTATCACTGGACGAAAGGCAAACACAAAAGCATGCTGTGAGCTGAGCGATTCCACCCGATGACTGCTGACCCTGATCTCCGAACACTTGCCGAACGGAAATGTATGAAGATACTCCAAATTACACTCCCACTTACGCACTCTCCCACACTCAAAGGCCGTAACATAGTGGCTAGGCCTCTTACGAGGCACTAGCCACAAAAACATATCTAGTAATTGAAGGACTGGGGGCATAAACTGCCTAAAGTATGTGGAATTTTCGGCCCTTTTTTTAGTTCGCTTGGATTTGTCCAAATTTTTGCATGTGAACTGCATTTTGATTCAAAAACATTGTCCCGTATTTTTTTCACCGATTTCTTTTTCATTTTCGAGAAATAACATATGCAAAAAAAAAAAACACCTAAAACTCTACATAGGCAGTTTATGCCCCCGGCCCTTCATATGGTGGAGTATGCTAATTAACATTCATGAAAAGAATGTCCAAGGGTATTCTTTGAGTGAAAGACTAAGCGCCAAATGCTCGTAACCGATTTAAGAGAACACAGAACGTTTCTGTTCAGTTAGACATAATGCGCAATGTGTCGTTTTTGCTTAATCATAACACTCAACAAGCTCGATTGGTACGAAAACAGTGCACAATATTCGTGGTTGACTTAAAAAAAAACAGCACACAGTAGCCTTGGTTAACCTCAAGTCAGCGCACAAAGATTTTGTCCGACCTGAAAACAGCACTCACTCCGAAGAGATTCAGGGTTATTGTTGGGTTTAGGTTGGACTTAACATTAGGGTTAGAGCTTCGGCTAGGGCTAGGGATAGGGTTAGGGACATGGTTAGGGTTAGTGTTAATGTTAACGTCAACGCTAGCATTAAAGTTAGAGAAAGCGCGGTTGTTTGAGTTCGAATCAGCTTAACTGAAGGGTTCATCCGAGTCAAAAACAGCGCCTAGTTGCCTTGGTTGACTCTAAGTTCTTTCGGAAAGGCTTTGGCCGATATAACACAGCACTAAAGTCGGTTGTTTGTCTTAAATACAGCGTACATCTTAAATCCAGCGTACAAAACCCGATTCTAAATCAGTACGCAAAAAGCTTGCCGATGGCTGAAAAATCACAAAATATTAAAGACGGCTGTTTTGACTTGAAGAAACTTTTTGGCAAGACAGCTCCTATTGGTGACCTACACCAAAAATTTGAGTTAATCAGATGTTCTAGGGCAAAAATTAAGAGTCCTAAGAGTACGCTGTTTTCCGTCGTGTTTCGTTTACTCAGAACATTGTGTTGCGTAGTAAATTAAAACTTGCGCGTGGTTTCATCAGTTGAAACGTTTTTGATGGATTCATTTTTATCGTCAAGTGGAAAACAATGGAATGAAAATCTTATAAAAATTAACGTAAATGACGACAGTGAAAGAATTTGACAGAAATACTTAACTCTTTTCTGAAATTAACTTGGCCCCAAAACGTAAAAAAATTTGCATGAAATTCAATCCCTTTATCACGCGTGATGGATTGTCTCATCACAATGACTGTAGTCGCGCACAAATGTTTATCTCGCATGATAATACTTTTTGCTGTAGTTTATTAGCCTCCATAGAAGCAAAAAACCGAGGCGATCAGCACAAAAGTGATTTATGTGTTAAAATTCGGCAGCGTGTTTACCAAATATTCATTCTCACTTGTTCATCAGTCACGGACATGTTACGAACCAACAAGCGCGGATGTTACAGCAATTCACTGGTTTCGCAGAGGTTGTGGGTTTGAATCCCGTACAAGCGGTTTTTTTTTTTGGTTTCACTATTGCTTAAGTTGTGTTCATAACTGCAGCGATCGTTCACGTTATCATCCGTTGTTTACGTACATCTGATTCACACAGACAAATGGCAAGGAGTACCGCTTAATATTGCTTTGAATGTTTGCCGTGCGCGCCAATGCAACTTTTCCATGGATTGAGTTCAAGATACTCATCGCAAACGGGCAGACTTCAATTCGTGCCGAATGAATTCTCGGTAGCGTTTCCGAAGTCTTAGGATTGGTTTCGACCAACTATTTCACGGGTAACAGTAAAAGCAAGCTGGGATTTCATGTCATGAGTGGTTTCAAAAAATGCACTCTTCAAAATTAGTGATCAATGGAAACCTCGGTGCAGCAGCTAGACAGTTTTCAAAGTCATTTTATAAGGTAGAGTTTTTACTGAAAACAAGTAATAATCTGCCCCAATCCCCCGCCCCCGCGATAGTTTTTGACTTCAGACAGCGCCCTCTTTGACCGCAATGAATTCTGGGATCATTGTCAGCTCCAAGCACGAACAACAAGACTCTTCAAACATACACTTTTCGCCTAAAAGTCCAAAAACCACTCTCGCTTTCCCAGCTTTCAGCACCGCAACCTTTGATAAATGGACCAAGACTAGCAACGACGCGCCGCTTTTGAGACGAGAGTTGTTTTCAGACTTTTTCCGCCTGGCTTCTACTCTGTACTCCAAAACCCAACAGTCAACTTAAGCTTATATCTCATCGTGATTTGGTAAGCACAGAGAAAACGCTAACTGGATTCTTTCAGAAACGTTAAAAACTTGCGGATCTCCAGACTTTTAATGACATCTTTCGATCACCAGGCGGGAAGGCAAACCGATAATGCAGTTAATAAGTAGCGATCCACAGCTCCAGTACTCACATAAGTTTCGTATCCGATGAGCTTAATCGATGTTTTAACCGCCAAATTTATAGTCTACGTCACACTATCAAACAATCCTTTCTACCAGTCAATCATTTCACGTCCAGTTTTAGTTTTACTCTTCACAAATGTTCACATAATTCACGTATGAATATTAATACAGTATGCATACAAATGAGCTTAACTACAATTGAAGGGCTGGGGGCAATTAAACTGCCTATGTGGAATTTTCGGCCGTTTTTTTAGTTCGCTTGGATTTGTCCAAATTTTTGCATGTGAACTGCATTTTGATTCAAAAACATTGTCCCGTATTTTTTTTCACCGATTTCTAAACCTAAAACTCTACATAGGCAGTTTATGCCCCCAGCCCTTCAATTAAAACTTACTTATTAATTAAATTCTGGAAAATTGTGTGGGCTTTGGTATAGAGAACGCATTTCAGAGCAATGGCTATGGCTAAGAATCTACAGAGTACCCCACAAGAGAGGGGTGAGCCATGAGGGGGGTGAGCCATGAGGGGGGTGAGCCATGAGGGGGGTGAGCCATGAAGGGGTGGGTGGGTGGGAGGGTGGGTGGGGCAAGAGTTATTAATTACCGAGTATTTACCAGCCATAAGCGAATCTCCCCAAAATCCAGATGCACAGCCAATTCGAACTGTTCTTCCTTGCAAAGCCTTGGACAAGAACCGTTTCTGTTGGTTTTGGGAACGCACAACTGCAGCCACAGCAGCTGGACTCCATGCTTCGTACGCAAACGCCGAATAAACACTCACGAGTCTTCTACTTCCGCGCAAGGAACAAGTTAAAACTGTCATATTTTCAACTGCGTTCTAAATAATATTGAGACTACAATATGAAAACAACACAAAGAAAAGTTGTTCTCCTCTGCTTCGAGGAAGACATCTTGGATGTCAAGGCCTGGTTACTAATTACGAGGCGAGGATTCAAAGCTGCTGGGCTTGCGCAAAAAATCTTGACAAGCAAAGCAAAATGGCGGAACCCGAAGGAATGGAAGTTGATTCCCCAGCTGTTGCATCGACTTCCTCGGGAACTATCAAGAAACGATTCGAAGTTAAGAAGGTAAAAACCTCCCTTTTCGTGCTGAGCTACTTTTGTGAACGTTTATCAGTTGATCTGAACTTATTTTGCTTTGTTTGTACAGTGGAACGCCGTAGCTTTGTGGGCCTGGGGTAAGTGTCTTTTTGAAAAGTTTTCATCCTTTACGACTCTTGTTCTCGATAATCTTTTAAAAACTAGCAAATTGAAATGTATTAATTTTCAGATATTGTAGTCGACAACTGTGCCATCTGTCGTAATCATATCATGGATTTATGTAAGTACTGAAAAAATTACCGGCGTAGTCAATGGGTAATTTCAATAATCATTATAAATCATCGTCAATCACAATAATTTTTTTAATATTGATCTTTTAATCAGTTAAATATGACTGACTTTATTGAAGCAGAAGGGTAGAATGCAGGACCACTCATTAGCATCTGCCCAAGTTTGTAAGAGCCCTACTTCAGCATAGTCATTATTGGGTGTATTGGGTCTAGCACAAACTTACAGTGGCCGGCTGTCCAATTGACTCCTATCAGTCATTAGAGACCTTGAGCACCGACGACGAATGGGATGACAAAGACTTTGACGAGTAAAACTGCTGCAGGACTGGGTCAAGGGTGTTGTTCATGGCTTGGAACCAAGTGTGAGGACATGTAATGCACATGTAATGGGTTTCCCCATGGGGGCAACCCCTGGGCCTACCAGGGAGATATGTGGGGGAATACAAAGAGATGGATGGGATTCTCTGCCCGAGGGTAGGGGAAAAACGACATTGTTTTACGATCAAAGATTAGGGGGTGGGGAAATCACAAGGATGTCAGGGGGGTTTTCTGCTGAGAGACACCCTACCCCCTCACCCAGGGGACTTTATCACACAAGATTCCCTGACTCCCTGGGAAAATTCCTCAAGTTTGCTTGACTCATTTTACAATCCCCCTGGTTAGCCTGGGGGTCGACCCCACGAGGAAGGTGATGGCATGTGCATAAACAGCACTTAGTCCTTGCAAACATGACCAAAAAACTGCCAAAATATAATTTTGTCATGTCTTCCTTTCGTGTCTTCCTTTCTTTTAAGGTACAAGAATAGTACTATAGATGGCATCAAATTTTCATTCCTATACATGAGGAATTTTAATATGCCAAAGAATACTACAACAGGTTTTCACTCGAAGAGATGAATGATGATGGATTTTCAGCCCAATACCATCTGAAACAACCTTCAGTGGTATAAAAATGTATTCTAAAAACATGACTGGATGCCTACATATACTGTACATAGAAATGAAACAGAGAAATTTTTCAATTTCTGAATTCATTTAATTTTCTACTTTTGCTGACAAGCAAATTCCACAACAAACAAATAACTTTTCTTATAAACAACCCCAAATCTTGGTTATTAGCAACGATTTCTGCACCTAATTCATAGTAAAATCCAGTAAATACAAAACTTTCATTTCAATAAATTTATTGTTGTTTTGATTTTCTGCCACAACATAAATAAATACTCATGTTCACTCAGGACAGCAAACCTGATGTTTTCATGTTCTGAACTTCATGTGGATGACGAGCCGAGAATGCGCAGTGGCGCTGTTAGGGGAAAGATTACTTCTGGTCATCACCAGTTCTTAACGTCCCTATTATCTGCCACAAGAGCTGCATAAAGCCTCTTAAGAGATTAATTCCATGTCCAAAAGAAACTCTGAGGACAGGTACTCAGGCCATGGCCCAGCCTCCACCAAACCCTGATGTGTAATAGGGTGAATCACAGCACTGGGAAATACATCCCTACTCTTTCTGAAGAATGTGTAGGTTCTTTCAATTCTCCTTCAAGTTTTAAGTGTGAAGGTGAAATACACAAGGCTCATGGTTTAACATCCCTGCTAAGATGCAGTCATACTAAAGGGAGACAGATGTTTAAGCACACAGATCTTTGGCATGATCTTAACAATCATTTTAACCCTTTCACCACCAAAGGCCTCCCCTTTGACGAGTAAAATCGTCTGGCGTTAGACAGAGTAAAATAGTTAAAGTCCCCCTTGGTGGTGAAAGGGTAAAGACCCTGGTTTGTGGGCTAGTCTTGAATTTGAACCTATAACCTTGCTCTCAGCAGTCTGGTGTTCTACCAGTTGAACTAACTGGGTAGTGCGTGTCCAGTTGACTTCATTATTTGAGATTTAAGATAAAGCATTGTGTCCATCAGGACCCTGTATTGGTTCATTCTACACTGTCACTACATCCCACTCTCAGCTCATACAAATTTGTATAAATACAGTTTCTTACCACAAACAGTAACCAACTGGAACAGTTTACCACAACCTATTATTGACTTATCAACTAACCCAGGAGCCTTTCAGGACTCCTTAGTATCACAGTACACTATTGTAATTAGTTAACACTATTGTAATTAATTAACCCTACAACCGCTGACAGTGTGCAAATATATCTTTATGAGGTAGCACAATAAATGTGAAGTGAAGTTAAGTGATTTGTACTTGTAATTCAAAGTTTTCTATGCTGTTGACTGCAGTTTTATTTTTTGAAAAACAGAGCTAAGTCTAAGTCTTCTAAGTTTTTTAAAACAAAGACATGTTTCAGCAGTTTCTACTGCCATCATCAATTATAAAATAACATACAGCAATCAATTAACTCATTAAGTAACTATATAATACAATCATACAGTGAATTGCTGTATGCTAATTTTCACTATTGACAATGGCAGCAGAAACTGCCAAAACATTGTCTTCATTAAAACTTGAAGTGTTGTGTTTTCTCAGTATTTTATTTGTCTCCTACATGTATCAAGAGTTTGCTTTTTCTTTTCTTTGTTTTTTTTATCTTTCTTTCCCTCTCCATGGGAAAGGAGCAGTAACAATTGAAGGAAAATTGTTCTTATCTTTAATAGTTTTCCTCCATTCTTCAGGTATAGAATGTCAAGCTAATCAGGCCTCAGCAACAAGTGAAGAATGCACTGTGGCATGGGGTGTTTGTAATGTAAGCATCACTTGAGGTGAAGTGGCTTTTACTTGCTAGATTTTTTGTTGAATAATAATTTGTAATGTTCAACGTCCTGAAGAAGTGGTGGTCTTTATAACTAGTTTGCAAGTTATACTTTTAACAGGAATGTCAGTGTTTCAGTAGTTAATTTTTGTCATCCTGTTGCTGACATATAAAAAGTGTCTTTATTAAAGGGGCAGTGTCAACGCTTTTGTACCATCACTTTAAAAAGCTTAAAACTGCCAATGCATCCATGGAAACCTTAAAATAATGGTCTAGTTTTGTTGCCAAAGACTGTAGTACTGCATTGACACCATAAACTCCTGTATTCCATCAAAGATGACGAGGATGGAAATGGATTGAAATTTGAAAAAACCTGCCAGTTTTTTCAAAATTTCAAGCTATGCATTGAAAAATCACCCAAAGAATTATTATGGTTAGCTCTCCCTGCTAAAATTTCATTGTACTTCATCTTGCTGATTCTGTAGGAACGGTTTTCGCACGATAACAGGTAAAAGGCAGTAATTTTGGCAGAATTGATCGAAAAACAGCAAAAATCCCGGTGACAGTGCTCCTTTAAGCAAATAAAAGTTTGCAAATGTGGCTGTACCAGTCTGAAATTATGAGTTTTGCAAAGTAGTTTTATTGGGGAACCATCCCATCTGTTTGTCCAACACTGGCATAAGACCATTCTATAGAACTGTGTTGCATAATTAAGTGCTTTTTTTTTTTAAACTCAACTTCTGTGTACCTTATGAGAAGGATAGTGCCTCAGATTATTGTCTTTAAAATCTTCCTACAGCACGCTTTCCACTTTCACTGTATCTCTCGCTGGCTGAAGACGCGTCAAGTTTGTCCACTAGACAACAGGGAGTGGGAGTTCCAAAAGTAAGGGAAAATGATGATCATTCTTTTAACTATCCTTGCTTTATTACGACATTATGGGTTGAAATATGTGAAGCATGATAAGCACTTATCCAAGAACAACCATCATGAAAGCTTGGTTCTTTTTATTCATAGTTACCCAGGGTTCGTACATGTTCTGGAAAACCTGGAAAGTCCTTGAATTTTATAATTTCATTTTCCAGGCCTGGAAAGTCCTTGAATTTAGGTTTTGGTCCTGAAAATTCATGGAAAGTCATGGAAAATCAGGAGGCTTTCTATAAGTGGAAAGTAATGTAGATCCAAAGTTACAAAAGTTAACTGACAAGTCCAAATATATGATTTATTTCAGTAGAAATAAACATAGCGTGTGGTTCACGATTACGCTTGCGAACAATTTTGTCATTGTTATTGTTGTGTGACATTACTGTCTCAGAACAGTTGCTTAACTTAGGTCATGGAATTTTTCAAAAAGTCATGGAAAAAGTTCTGGAAAGTCATGGAATTTTCACAGTTCAAAAGTGTACAAACCCTGTTACCTCAGGATTCGTAGTAATAAGACTTAGAACAACTTGCATGTGGATTGCACCTTCTTCAACGTACCATACAGTGTAATATCAACATCATTACATGTAATTGAAGGGTTTTCTACAAAAGGGACGTATATCACCTCTTTGCCTTAAAATCCAAATCTCTCTAAATTCGTGTGATTTGTGATTCAAAGGCCTGGATTCAGCAAATTAGCGTATGACTTTTGCCTAAAACTGAACCAACTTATAACAAAAGAAATCTACCATGCATCAGATCCTTTTGTTTCTGTTTCTTGAGTTTTTGGGAAAAGTCATTAGCTAATCCTTCGGATGCTAGCTTTCTAATCGCAAAATAAGTGCAGACCTCATTTCTGACACCATGTCCGATCTATATGCCAAAGTAGAGTTAGTTTAGAGATATTTTGGATTTGAATGCAAAAAAAAGCGATACACGCCCCTTTTGCAGAAAACCCTTCAGCTGAATGTAGCTCTTGGTTCCTATCAAACAGTTTGGTTATGTGCACGAGATTTATATCACAGAAAAGTTGACATAGAATGCACAAAAGTAGGGTAGTTTTGCCACCTGGTTGTTTCAAAGTTCAAACCATTCTTGTTGAGCACCTTTTAGCAACACACTGTCAGATCGTAGACTGTAGCATAGCTACAACCATCATGTTATTGGTTAGGGTAAAGGGTTATTGGTTCCTTCAAAGCCAATACAAACTAATATTGACTGGCCTTAAAATAATCTTAAATTTTTTTTAGTATATGTCTATATTGTGTTTGTGGTGTCAATTAAGACAATTTTAAATTCAGTGTCTAATTTGGCAATTGTCTCCTTACAATAAGCAAAATAGTTTTTAATATATCAGAAGATGTTAGTTTTGAAGTTGTGGTGATGGTAGGGGGTTTCATCACTCATTTTGATACTAAACACTTTTCTACTTGACTATCTTGGTTTTCCACAAGGTAATTTTACAGAAAAAAAAGTGAACCTTCCGTCAAAGACCCTCAAATAAAGACAATTTATTTAATGAATATCATTCATTTTATTTTGCAGGTATGGTCGCTAAAAGTACACGGCAACTGTTATAAGTGCTTTGGGAGCATGTTGCTTTGTGTAAAAAAACTCTCTTCAAGTTTAATTTATCGAACTTGTAAAGATGCATTAATCATGTAAGAATTTTGCTTCATTTCGGAAACCATTAAAACTGTTTTGTTGTTCTATATTCAATGTTGTTGTCTGAGCATTACATCTCCCTAACCTTGTTTGTCCTTTCTGAGATCACACCAAGCACCAAGCTTAGGTTACACTGAGCGCAAAGCGTGTGTCCACACAGAAAGTATAACAAGCGAAGACGGCTCTACACAATGTAATTTTACTGATATGCCTCTTTTTAAAGGCTTCTAAGTAAAATTAGGCTTTTTAAAATGCAGCCACACCAAAACCGGTGGCCAATCGGCTGTTTCCGTTCTGAGGAGAAAACCCGCCAAAACATGAGAATTGGTTGAAGTTCGATTTCAGTGCAGACTTCGTTGAGTGTTACTTGTTTCTTCCGAAATTCCTTTTTGATTTGTGTAGCAGAATCCCTTGAAACACCTTCCTCATGCGCGTCGTTATTTGTGTTCTCGAGTAATTGCTTCGCTATTTTCTGCAAAACACATCGTATACCGCCGACTGGTTAGCGCGAAATCCAGCTGTACCTTCTATCTAGGGCAGAGTTTTCAGTTCTTTCTTTCTCTATTACTTTTTTGCGTAAATTTAGCCTATCTACATGCCTCATGTCTTGGCCGGGTCTTACGACGTTTTCAAACGAAGTGTGATTTCCGAGTTCTTTCGTGGTTAACCATCACGTCCCTTGTACCGCTTGTGACGTCATCAGTTTTTAACGCTCGTATACAACTTTTACATGTAACCTGTGTAGTACTGTAGGGGGAAGAGATCTTTCAAACCATACCGTTAAACAGGCCGGAGAAAACCCGAAAAAACCAAGTGACGTTGACCCGAAAATTTGAATGAAAATCTTGTTCCACTACCCACCTGCACTTCCTTCTATCTTATCCTACGATCCCAAAGGTTTTCGCCAAATCTTTTCCCACCGAAAGGAAGCCAATAAAATGCTCAGCAAGAGAAAAAGAAAACGAGGCAAGAAAAGCGAAAGGTAGAAGGAGAGGGGGCAGTGAAACTTTTAAACCCATGCGCATGCCCGAACTTTGAAAAGCTAATATTAATTAAGCATCAGCAACAGAATTGAAGGGCGCGAGGAGCTCCACCAGAAACAGAATTCTTTTGCAGTTTTGGTTCTTTTTGGCTAGATTCTGGCCAGAAAACGGCTCGACGAGCTTCAAAGATGTTTTTCGGCAAAATAATTGGGAGTTAAAGTTAACTTGCCTCAAATAGTGATCTCCAAACCCGGTCGGTCGAATTTCTACGCATGCGTGAATGACGCTAGATTGTGAAGAAGTCAAGAACTTTGGATATGGTATTATTTACTGTGTCAAATCTTATTTAAAAGTTTCGTTGAGATTATTCAGGAAATAAGTATCGAGGTCAGGTTATTTCATACCACAATTGATGCATGGAAGAAGGTTATAATATATTCACTGAAATTCACGAAACTGCAGAGGATTGACCTGTGTGGATAAGGTCGGTGTCGCTATGGCGATCCAAATTTTTGGCGTGGGACGTAACAGTCCCTTAAAAATTTCTGATATTTCTTCATATTTTGGTGTACAGGTCAAAAGACAATTTGTATTGGCATATTGACTGGTAAAAGAAGTCTTCCGAGTTTTGTGCTGTGTGTACCTTACAACGAACCTTTCATGATGGCTCGAGTGATATCGCATCCACTCCTCTCCCGGCGGTTAAAGTAAAGTTCTGAATACGACCGTGCAATCGCAGCAGTTACCACACTCAGGGGATTTGAAATCCCCCATTTAAAACTCTGGCGAAGAAAAGCTTGTCAATCAGTGGGTGCAAACTAAGGAAGGATTCTAAAACTGAAAGCGTGTAAATCTGACAAAAAAAAAAGCGTTTGGGTGCAAAGGAAGGAATTTGAAGGCAGTCTCGTAACAGCTTGAATACTTCCCTGAACCCGGCCTACTCCTTGTTAGCCTTAATTGGCTTTCTTCCCGTCTTACTTTTTCTCTCTTGTGTTTCTTGCACAACGAAAGCGGAACCGACAAAAACACGACGTGAGGAGGAAACAGAAATTACAAAGAGAAAGCTCTGCTACATCTACCTCTCTTTTAGCTTCAGTTAATCACAGGTGTCTATTCTGTAATCAAATATATTTGGTGTTAAATTTCACAGTTTTGTCCACCGACACAACGAGTCAATTAGTGAGGACCAGGAAGAGAGATATTTTTAGAATTTGAGTCTCAAACGGATGCGTTTAGACAACTTCCGTTAAAACTTTTTCGGGGGAGTTTAAACGAGATTGCGCAACCGGAATAAATGTTTCGCTTAGCTCAAGAAAGGGTTCCTATTCTTTTCTTATCGGTTTCAAAACATATAAGTGTCTAATTAAGGAAAAATGTTTATCAATAGACGAAACAAGGGACTTTTTCTCCTAAGTCTGGGTTATTTTTAACTTTTCACGTCTTCTTGGTTACTTCCTCGTCTGCATATATGATCCTAATCATACTTCTGCAACACTGACGGAAAGTTGAACAGAATTTGGTTTGCTTATGGTGATTTTTTTTTTGTGGATCGGTAAATTGTTTTCTATTTGAAAGCTTACAGTCAGTCTCGAGGGATTTAACTTTTACCATTCAAGGTAAGCGATCGACTTCTACTAACTCATTATTGTCGAACTAAAGAAATCACTTATCGGCGATGTTGATTGTTGCATCGCATATCGCTTTTGAAGACTTCTGTTAATGCTGATCGGGAGAAACACTGAGTCAAACTGTGAACTGAACTGCCACATTGAAATATGTCATGCAGGAAAACCTTTTGTTGGCCAACAGTTCGTCACCTTGACACAGGTTTTCAGGTTAGACGATATTTGGCCTTTTTAACCCGCCCTGAAGTGAGTGATCAACATTAAAATCGAACAAACACTGTGAAAAATAGAAGAACACGCAGTCGTCCTTGGTTACTCTGTGTTTGTTGACTGCCCGGTTTGCAAGCGGGAACAGTTGCATATCGTAAAATTGGACTTACTCATAATCTACGTCAGGGTGATGGTAAAAGTTTATGAAAATACTTTGACTAGTCACATCTCAGATTCATCAAGCAAATAATGTGAAGCAACCGGCGCGGGGAAAGCATTGCGTGTTAATATTTCTGTGTTTGCTCAGTAATCGGTTCAGTTACAGGTTATACTTTTAGCAACAGTTTGAAAATCGAACCAGTTGATAACCTAAAATATAAATACAACTAGTCCTGTTTTGCTAAAAATTGGCATGTTGCCGTTGTGTCATGCACAAATCGGTGAAAAAATTAAGCTAGTCTCGATCAAATTCTTTAGATTCCTTCTTTTGGTGAAGTATAAGTCTTTTACCCGTTAGGAAGGCTATATGTTTACCATTTTAAAATGCGGCTGTTTTAGACATTAAGCGCTTACTGCGGTGAGGTATATTGTCGGCTTTATTCGATTTGTAGACGAGAGAAAAAATCTATTAAGATATCAGAAAACTATGCTAATATCTTTTCAAGGTCAAGAGCATATTAGCAAAAATGATCTCTCTTTTTTATGATATTTTCGCTTAAACCCGGTCAGCCGGACTTCGCTTGCGATGTTGTTGTTTTGCAGCTGGTATGCATACATGTTGATCCATTTGAAAGCGCCGAGTCCTCGAAAAACGCCTCTGCATCACTTTTATTTTCATTTGTTTCGTAGTTTACGTGCGTCGTTCAAAATCCTTTCTAAAGATAGCACGATGACGTCAAACTAGTTTTATTACTGAAGTTTGTTTTTAACGTGTTGCCAACTGTGGTGCTATAACAACTTCCACTCAATAACTGACTGACGTCACGCAAATGGCCATTAATGTTTTGAAATAATGACGTCTTTTCGTTTGCCCAACAATTAAAATCAAATTATCGGGTTTGGATTGCCATAAGTTATTTTATACATCTGATTTTGTTAGATATGCTATCAATCTCTGACATGGCTACCTAAAAACACATATTGCTGGCAAAAACTCGAAAATTACTTTATTCTCCTTTATTTTCGCGGAACTTAAATTTCGCGAATAGATACCGTACTTATCTTCTCAGAATTATTTTAATAGAAATGTATTTCCTCCAGTTTGCTTTGAAAATTTCGACCCTCTTTTAGTTACCCATTCTATTGAATAGTTTTCCAAGGCTTGGCGTATCCAGACTGATTTTGTTCAAATAGCGACAATTTTTAACTACGAAAGTTTCGAATAAACTACAACTGGAGTTTTTTGGGGTTTCTTCTCAATTTGTTTTTTGGCGGTTTTGTTTTATTGCGGTATTCGTCTTTTCAGTCGAACGAAAGAACGTTCTCCTGAATTACATAAAAATGCGATTTTGACCGTAAAAAATGCTTTGGAAATACGGAAAGGGTGAAATGACAAAGATATACGACCTTCCGATGTTATATATCCTGACTTCCGATTTTCAGGAAGTTGATGTCAGGGTGACATTAAGGCGTCATAGATTTTCTTTAATATTTGCCTGTGTCCAAAACCATAATGATTGAAATTACGAATAGGCACGACATTACGGACTGTCTATTATGTCACAATCATGAGCATGTCAAATCGGTAGCCCTTCCTTGTCATTGTTTGATATCTGCGTCTGATGTGTGCCTGTTATTCTAAACTTCACCAAACCTCTCAGAAAGGAACTAGCGGGAAGAATATAAAATTGAATTTCTCACTGTACATTCTTCAATAGAAATTATCGTCGGCTGTGTTTTTATTAACTATCAGACCTGTGGTACAAGCATTCCCGTAAGCTATGAACAGTCTCGCGTCGTATGATCGTATTATCGCCCTAGCGTTTCGGGGATGGTAGCTTTTGATCAGTCAAGCTTTCACCGTGAAATTTGGAATCTATTTTCCAGATGTGAAAAAACTTTGAAGTCGTAATTGTTCCTCGAAGTGAACTGTTTACATTATAATTCACTGATCAAGAGATTTTTAAAACTTTAATTTTCGGCAAAGACGAAAATATTGGAACGTGACTTGAAAAAATTAAAAAAAGTGGCTGAACATCTCTCACGGACGGCTAGTGTTCATCACGCGTAACGGCTTAAACCTTGTGTCAGTATTTGGAGACTCGTTTAAATAAATAAGATTACTAAGAGAAAGCGGAAAGTCTTGTAGGTAAAATGATAACCGGCCCATCTGTCTTACACATTATATACCCGAGTATTTCCTCTGGCTGCTTCTGGGCAATTACATCAGTATACCCGAGTATTTCCTTCTGGCTGCTTCTGGGCAATTACATCAGTGTAACAATTTATTTTCACAGGACTATACCGGTTAACGTCAGCCTGGTCAGCTCACTCTGGCGTGATAAAAACAAGCGTAAGGGTAAGAAAAGGCCCTTTCCTTTCCCGGTGTTTTCTTATGTGCCTGCGCTCGTATTCCAGATCTGATTTCCCCAGTGGAAACGTCCATGTAAGAACACACACGAGTACACCCACATGTCATCAACACTGCGGGTGCTTCAAGTGCGAAGCGATCTGATGCTTGTGTACAAACATAGCCAAAATATTTACTTAATTCCTTCTTTCCTCTGGGGTAATAGGGCCATATAGGCATCAATACTGCAGATAAAACGACTGTCTCAAACCGGTTCATACACGATTAATCACACCGTAGGGCTTGTGCCTAAGCTTATGCGTGTGCCTATCAGACAAGCTGAAAACAGTACGTTCTTACTTTTCCGCTATGTACTGTATGGACTGTATGTTGACCTCTGTCAAGGTCTCTGGCGCAAGTCAGACTTTAAAAAGAGGGCAATATAAAATTGTTATCGCCTCCCCAAGGTTTTCTTATTGAGCATAGTGCAGTCGGGTCATATTTCTTGCGGTTTTATCTCATTCAAAAGTTGACGCACGTAATCTGGTTTCGTTTGGAAGTCGTACGTGCCTTTCAGGATGGTCTGCCCACTGATCAACGCTCTGAGAAATATTCTTTGAATGATCGAGCAAATACTTAAGGCGACACAAAATGAAACATGGATATTTGGGGAAGGTAACACGGTGAGTTCTCAGTCATACCCGGTTTTTAAGGTAGTTAACAGTGGAAGAAAGGCACGTTCCGGTAGATCGCGCTTGGCTTTAATACAACGCTATGTCGAGGCCAAGGCTACAAATACAACGATCTTGGACCGACGTTTGTAACACCAAGCAAACATTGTTGCACGTTGTAAGTGATGGGCAAAATTATTCGTTAAAATCGAAAGCAAAATTAACTTCCATCCAACAAGAAATATTGGTCAAGCTGAGATCGGACATGGGCTGCTAAACACGGTTCTGTGGAGTTTCAGCGTGATTTTAGATGACGTCCAACAATGTTGGCATCTGGGACAACGAAGTCAGTAGGACTTATGAAGGATTTATGCAGGGTCTATATATCTTAACAAACTAATATCGCCAAAGCACGTAGGCTGCCCTCGCCTTTTATGGCCGCCAAACTGACACCGTACTTACGATCGATTGCGACCCGATTTGCGCAATTCCGGTTTTCTTTGACGGATGACTGTTGAATGAACTATTCTGACCATAACCAAAAACAGACACAAACAAACACAACTTGCTGTGACTCGAGGAGACTAGAGAACTGAAGGGCTGCCTTGTGTTGCTCAATGCTTATTTGAGCTCAGGGGCTTAAATTTGCTGCGTTGTGTTCAGGAATGTATCTGATTGGTCTTCTAACTTTGCTTTTGCTTTCGGTTCGACCTTGTTGAGCTGCGTCCTTGCTGTACTTTGCGAGGACAATTAGCTCAGACAGTTATATGTTATTATTATGAATCATATCTCAACCTCGAGTCCACTGAACATAGCTTCAGCATTATAGATAGAGATTAATAGCCCCTTATTAGCAATGACAAGCTGTCCTTCCTTACAGTTCTTCGCACACTCAAGCATAAGGATGTTGATATTGACAATGTGGCGCAGACGTTTTCCCCGACTGAAGCCCGCGAGACGTCCGTTCTTTAGCTTTGCGTTTTGAAACGTTAAGGCATTAAGTAGTCAGTGGCTCATGTGAAATTTACTATCAATTACTGTATACATAAAACGAAGCGTCCGTTTATCATGTCTTATTATCTGGCAACCATTCCCTAGAAACTGGAAATAGCATTTAGACTTCCTAATCCTGATAATGTGTCAAATTTCCTGTGAGAAATGCCTTCCGCGAGTTCCACACACGATCACGCCTTTGCAGGCGCGTCTTTTATGGTCACCGTTTCTACGTACTCCACGAAAAATGCTTGTTATACGCCCTCGACGAAGAAAGCTATGTTTGTCTAGCTTTTTGCGGCTGTTGCGTCTCGTCTAGACAGTCTGTGTCGCCTTCAATTAAGCATGTCTCCGTTAATGTCGTTTGCTGAAGTGGGGTTCCCTCGCTAGTGACTTGTTGTGGTATCCGTTCTCTTTAGCTGATCAGAAACTCGACTGATTCACACGCAAGCTGGATGGTGGTGAGTTTAATTTTCTCTCATTTTGTGGTGTGTCAACGAAAGCAAACAGAGATTATTCCTTAACTGCTCCATGTTATCATGCCGGGTTATGCTAAATCCGCGTGGCATGTCTTAGAATCAAGCTATGTCTGAGGATGAGGGTCAACACCCCATGATAATTTTGCTTTAGCCGCGGGTAAGGAGTTTGTCATTTATCAGAATTCAACATTAACATGTTTAATGAACTGCTCCTCTGGTTAAGCTTGGCTTCCGCAGTTTTAGGTGGGTAGTGCAATATTTTAGTGGTAGTCAGAAAATTGTTAATTGGTGATTGGTGAAGTCATACCGACTCAACGGACTTAGTCTAACAGAGTCTCATAAAAACTTCTTTTCATCACACAGTGTATATGGTTCTAGCTAGTGCAAGGACTGGTCGCCTCTGTAGGAGACTTCGTAGTTTAAAATCGCGAAACACGCTCAGAGTGACAAGCTGTTGGCTGTAACCTGTCAGTTTTATAGCTGCACTCGGTGGCGTGAAGGTTTGAATATCTACATATGCATTTAGTGATTCGAATCATACCCCAACTCAACGAACAAGAAAGACATCTTGGACGCCAGAAGCTTTTAATTTTAAATTTAATTGG
>JAEMWC010000960.1:325000-329285 GCA_016490735.1 Pachyseris speciosa | reverse complement strand
TTGTTTCATGAGGGGAAGTTGAAAAGTACTGCAAATGCTTAGTACTTATCATTTCCATCATGATTAAACAGGACCACAACAGTTTTCCTCTACAAAAATATGGTAATGGCTACAGTTCAAGAATATTCCACCTGAACAAATGACTGTAAAGAGATAGTTGTACATGTCTGGTTCATTATGGAAGTATGGCGGTGTGTAATGGAAAGGATTAGCTGATAGGTCTGACCTCTGTCTAATGCATCTCCCAATGCTAAGTCATAGGGAGGAGTGGGACGAAGGGAATTAGGTGAGTTGCTGGCAGATGTGGGCCATTTGACTAATCTCTCCATCTCCACCCTGGAAATTTGACTGAAAAACTTACATAGGTTTAAGTACATTACCACAAGCTGAGCGGATTTGACTTCATGTGACCAATTGTTTTGGTCCTGGGGGAAGTGACAAAAGGGCCTTTAAAAAGTCAAACGTCTCACATCTCCAAGTGTCTTGAGCCTTCTCTAGCTTAATTATACATGTCATATCATATTGTACACTTCTGTTGTAAAGTAAGAACACTTAAGAGGCAGCAATCTTGCAAACCTGAGTTAAAAGACCCCACGGCCCTGATTAAATGATAAAATGTACAAATGAGGTTTTGAAAATAAATTAACACTTTGATGTAGATAGCTTGGAATTAGTTAAATAATGTTCACTGGGCTTTGCATGATCCAAAACTTGGTCTTTTTAAAATGGATTTTTTCGGCTTGGAGTGGAGGGTGAGGTGATGCAACTGAGGGAGTCATCTGCAAAGTACAACAAAAATTATCATGATAATTAATATTCACAACTAGTTATTCAACAACAAACTCAGTGATTTACTCAATCTCGCCAACTTGGATGTAAATGTTACTATTAGTTAAGAACAGTGCCTCATAAAAGCAGAGTTGTTTTTGCTTGGTACCATATATGGCTGTGGAAAAAAAGCACATCTCAGCAAAGCTTAGTAGAATCTAAAAGAAATTTGGGGGTTAATAAACTTCACATTATTTCCATGATAATTGAGTGCAATTAACAATTTAATCTAAAAGCAGGGGTCCATTAGAAGCCGGCAACTGGTGTGAAAATCGCTGCCTACTTTGTCAAAATTTACCTCTCACCACACCTACTTTGTCCGTATTTTCACTCAAATTATCAAAAAAAATTCATCAGGTCACTGCCTACTTTAGTTAGCTCAAATGGCTATTTCAAAACTTATTGAAAATCCTGAAAAGGCTAATTAAAAAAAAAAATGCTGCAAAGCATTGGAATTCTTACTCACAAGCTTCTTTTCACATTCAAGATCTGCTTTCCCTGCTTAGTTACAATAATGCCTTTGTGTTACATGCACCAACCTAAAAGAGCCCCTTTTTACATCTCCTTATCTCTAATTTTTGTATATTGAATGTCTACAGGTATGTATGTATTTATGATACTTTTTTTTCTGGCAAATAAATAAACTGAAACTGTAATACCAGATCGATACTAATAGTAACAAGTCAAGACAAGGCATTACATTACATTCAATGCTCTGGATTTCGGCACAGTACTGCATTTCAGAAACTAAGACAAGCTGATGACCACTGGGACAAAAATGTAACTTAAGTGTGTCTCCTCAGTTTCTCCACTATACATTGTAAAAAAAGAGTCACAAGTTTTTAAATGTGCCGTTCAAACAACGCAACGAATTTCAAGCTAAAGGACAGCGCGGTGACAAATACTGTCAAAAGTCATTTAGGTTTTGAGGATGCGGTGTACTTTCGAGGAAATATCACATACTTCATTAAAAAAAAAAACAAGGTCAAAAGACATTTAGTTTCTTTTGAGGTCACAGCCTTGGGTGTATACAAAAACCTGGGCTAGGCCATGGCCAGGGCCATGGCCTACCCTGTGGCCCACCCTATGGCCCACCATATTTTTCAATGTTTTTCGCTAGTTTGTTTGTTTTTTATGACAAGAATCAGAAGTTGTCAAGGTTGTGATAAATATAACAAAACAAAGAAAATTAAAGAAACGAGTTTCATTTGAGTGGGTTTTCAGTGAATATTTCAAGGCACTTGATGCGATCGCAAAGAGGAAAGCTTGGTAGCAAGGCATGGAATCTGGATTGGACTCATTACTTAAGAAAAGCAGGAATCACAACAATGGCTTATGTGTTGTGTTTATAAATAAATTATTTCGGTTAAAGCACATGGGAACATCGCAACAGGTACATGGATAGTGTGACAAGATATGGACGCCTGTTCTCATCATATAACAATTTACAGATAAACACTATTAACAATGAGTATCTCAGTATACGTATAGAGACTATAGTGTTGCATGTACCTCATGTTCATGCCTTGAATATAAAGTATAATTATGTACACATGGTACACATGAGGCTAGCTAGTTCAACCTCATGATTTCAACCTTTACTTTAATCACGATTGAATTAGGCTCATGTGCATACCTTATAATAGCAAATAAACGCTTCATGAAATTAATGGGAATTTGTAAAATTTGCGTTAATTTAAATCGTGTAAATTTTTGTTAGCTTCAATTTCCCCGTCATTATTTAAGTGGCGCATTAAATTCCGTGACCTTAATTTCCATTATTTTCGCATTAAATTCTCGATACACTCCAGACATTCTTGACAACTAGGAAACAATAGCTTCTTTTCTCGCACTGCATTTCAGATCAATCTTTCACAAAATAAGGTTAAATCATTTAGAATATTTCTGAAAGGGAAAGTGCATTATTTAACTGGGTGGAGATCCACAGTAATCATGGACATTGAAAAAAACGCTTGAAATGGCCAGTTACATTCAGGGACAATTCCACAAGCATTGTTTGTATTGCAGATTTTTACACTTGACGTTAAAGTAAATTTGTTCCTCTTGTCTCAACAAATTCTGTTTCCCATAGTTTGAAATTTTAGCACCTCTTTCGCCTTAATTTCCTTTATTGGAAATTGATTTTTCCTTCAATTCGTGTTAATTGAAGTTGCGTTAATTTTGTATACCTTAATTAACACGACCGTCCTTTATATTCAAAGCATGAGCATGAGGCACATGCAACATTATATTCTTTATACACATAAGCCACAATTGTGATTCCTGCTTTTCTTAAATAATGAGTCCAATCCAAATTCCATGCCTGGCTACCAAGCTTTCTCTTTGCGATTGCATCAGTTGCCTTGAAATATTCACCGAAAACCCACTCAAATGAAACTCATTTCTTTAATTTTCTTTGTTTTGCTATATTATCGCGACCTTGACAACTTCTGATTCTTGTCATAACAAAAAACAAACAAACTAGCAAAAAACATTGAAAAATATGGTGGGCCATAGGGGGGCCATGGCCTAGCCCAGCTTTTGTATTCTTGGTTTGCATCCACGTGACAGGGCGGCCATGTTGGAGTTCAAAACAATAGAAATTTTTTCGAAGAGTTTGAATAAAAATAGAATTTAGTTCCCAGCGGAGAGAAAGGCCTTTGTTTATGACGTCACTTGTCACTTGCAAACCAGCAATACACCCCAGCGTTGTGCTTTTATGCATAAAAATTCTGATGCTAAATTTTAATATGTTCATATCGCCGCTCGTTCATAAGCGCAACGAATCAAGATCGCTGCTGTTCATCGCAGACATTGTCATCAAAAGCGATCAAAATTTCGAGAAAGCGGCCTATTTCTTGATGAAAAATGCACAGTGTACAAGTAGGCGAGTAGTGTAGTCGCTAGCCAGTAGCCGCTTGGCAAGCGTAAGGAATTCAAGCCTGGCGTGATTGATCGAACAAGTTTCGACAAAACCACGTTCATCGACCATGAGGACGCAAACAAGACATTTATGTACGAAGCCAACTTCAAAAATCGCTCCTCGCCTTTGAAATAAATAAATTAATAAACATTTCGATGGAACACTAGTAAAACTCCAAGGAAACATCCAAGGTGAAATGCGCGTATAACTTGGATAGAAATGTCGCCAAGATGATCTTCACTCTTCAGCTAGCCTCCTATGCAGTCGTTTTTAGGGGACTCATATTTCACCACCTCCCTACAAACGCCTGCTTACCCGAAGCCAACATTCCTTTCCCATTGTTTGACTCACGGGCATCCTAGCCAATCACAATCAAGCAACTGTCCAGCGATGACAAGTAAAATTAATCCTTATGCGTGCTTCTTTCTCTCGCGAATTTGTAAACGCATCAAAGCGCTGGAGCCGATTTGTTTTTGAGTAATACGATGTTACAAGAGACTTTCAAAATCTGAAAAAGTGAATAACAATTTATAC
>JAEMWC010000960.1:270000-320000 GCA_016490735.1 Pachyseris speciosa | reverse complement strand
ACAGCAATAAACAGATTGACCAAAATATGCATTGGCCAGTCTAATAAAGTATAATGAAATCAGCAAACAACTTGTACCAAACAACAGTGTTTAGAAGTCAAACAGAAAGCAGATAAGAACATACATGTAACAAAGTATATTCCTGTTTTACATACAATATATATTTCAATTAAAGATGTTGTAAATCACCACATTTGTGAACATTTTTTAACCCAGTTGCAGAAAAGAAAAGCCTGAATTGGGAGTGGAATTCATGACCATTGCAATACTGATGCAGTGCTCTACCAACTAAACCAACTTAAAGCTAGCAGCATCTGAAAAAACCTACAGTGTAACTCCTGCAGCCCAGATGTCAACTTTGAATCCAGAGAAAGTCTCCAGGCCATTTGCGATCTCAGGGGGTTGAAAAGCAGGTGATCCCTGACTGGTTCTGCAAGTGTCATCAGCAGAAATGGATTTAACCTCTGCAGAGCAAATTGAAACCAACTGGTAAAGCACAATGCACATTTGATACTAAAAGTTGTACATAAAGACATATTGAAGGGAGCATCTATTGGTACATGTTTAATACAATGTACAGTCAAACCTCTATTAAGCAAGCCATCCTCTATTAGGCAGCCATTAATCAAATTCCTGATGAGGGTTCCTCTGTAGACCTTATCACAGTTTAAGACGCCATCTTGGCGGGTAAACAAACAGAACAGAAATATTACACATGGTTCATACAGACCTGAGACCCTTCTTTTCAGACAAGTACTTTTCAAGGACTTTTCAAGGACAAATCACATTTTTTCAAGGAATTGTTTTCCACTCAATTTGACATACATGTAATCAACCCCTCAATTCAAATGACTTTTTGTATGGGATGTTCTGCCAACAAACGTGTAATACAAACATGTGGTACAGGAAATCAAATCATAAACCTCAGAAAATTAATTTTTTGATTGTATCTATTCTTTTAGCTTTTCCAGTTTGGAATTTAAGCTTGCATCTAAGTCAGTTAGTTCTTGAATTTTGTCCTTGGCTGTTTTTCGAAGTGAATTGGCTTGGGTCATGAAGGTCAACTTCCCTGTGGATTCTGCTTTTAAGCAAAGTTCATCTGCTGTTTCATTAGGAGACTTTATATCAGAATCCACTCTTCTTTTCTTCTTTTTAATCTCATCAATTTCCTCTAGTTAAGACTTTTGTTTTGACTGCTCCTGTTGGGTTTTCCGCCCTTTTGTCTCCATGAGACCGCAAAATTCCTTGTGCAGGAGATGACTCACAAGACTGATTAGAAATTGTAGGGGCTACAGGTTATTGCAATACCTCATCCCTGGAAAGCAAGGTTCCTAAGGTACGTCAAATAACAGCAATGAACTACACCAGAAATCACCATACAAACTTACAACAGTTTCACGAGATGTTTCACACACAAAATTGTGTCTTGCTGAGCTTTCAAAGTTTTCTGTGTGCAAGACAACAATGCGTTAATAAAGTTTTATTTATGTAAGGACCTTTGAATAAGATTCAAGGACTACTGGAAAAAATTTAAGGACTTTTCAAGGACTTGAGCAAATTTTTAATTTTCAAGGACTTCTCATGGGGTTGATGCTTTTTCAAGGACCATTCAAGGCCCGTGCGAACCATGTTACAGTGTTGTTATACAATTCCGTTGTCAAAAAAATGCGTCAAGTGCCTGTTTCTCAGCCAAAAATATATTGCTAATTAATAGTACTAGGCAAAGGGTTCCACCAACAAAATGTTAGGGATTTACCACGCCAGAAAATGTTATTTCGTCTGTTATTTTTAAAACAGGCATTTCACACACTTTTTTTTGCAACAAATTTGCATACAAACACTGTAATTTCTGTTACTGTTTGCCTGCCTGCCAAGATTGACCTGTATAGATATGTTTTAGTGTTACTTTGAAAACTAGAAGGCATACACAATGTTTTGCAACCACATAAAACCTAAAAGTATGGTTTGATTACTTTGCCTAAAATTAGTTTATCAGTTTACCAGGCCACAGACCATACATTTTCAATAATTTTTTCTTACGTACACCAAGAAACCAACCTTCCATGGGAGTGGTTTGCAAGTTGCATTACATCTTCTTAGTAAGAAAAAATGCATTTCTGGATTCTGGATGAATCAGTCCAAAAAATACCATACAATGTGTTTCCATCGAATTGCAGTTCACATGCAGAAATTCAGACAAATCCAAGCAAAATCGAAAAACAACCCCAAAATTCGACATAGGATGGTTATGCACCGAGGCCTTCAATTATAATACGTATGATTACAATTAATATGTAAAAATGCTAGCTGTTCTTAAAAATGCTCCTAGTGATAACAATGTTCTCCTAACATACCTCTGCAACTCCAAAGTCTGATATTTTTAATGTTCCATCTGTGGCAAGAAGCAAATTCCCTGGCTTGATATGTAACATACCTCTGCAACTCCAAAGTCTGATATTTTTAATGTTCCATCTGTGGCAAGAAGCAAATTCCCTGGCTTGATATGTAACAAAGTGTTAAGGTACAACATTATACAGTTTGCAATAAAATAATTTATTTTCTTTAACAGCACAGAGACAAGTCATCACTGTAGTGCTGCACAGTACATGCTGCCATATTTGTACTGTATTTTTGAGGTAGTGTTTGGCAGTTTTCTTAAGATTGGAGCATACTGTATTATTTTCCAATGTTTTTGAGGTATTGTGATCAAGTCTGTGTTGGAGTTCTATTCTTTTCTCTCTCTTGTAAACTTCTTTCGTTTGTATTGTCTGTGCCCCATACCTACTATCCAGATCTTCGAGTCTTTGTATACAAATAATGTCAAGCAAGTGAAATTTTGTTTTGGTCATATTGGACTGAGGATTTGTGAATTAAGACGTCATAGAATATTTATTGCCCAGGACAATGTGTGTTTCCAGAAAATATCCATACCCCCACCACAGAAAGAATTGGAAATTCCGGGGGGGTGGGGGGGGGGGAATCTGAAGGGAGGGAGTAGATGATAAGTTTTTTTCCAGACAGTTGCTTGAATGTTCTCGAAAACACAAATAACTATTGGCTTAACGATTTTAATTAACACAATCATTATGGTGCAAAACAAACGAAAGAAAAGTAATTACAATTTTCTTGAAAGCACTTTGGATTAGAAGTGTATGAATATATGTGAGAAGTGAACACGCAAGCTTCTTCTTACATTTGGTGACTTTCATTTTGACCAGTACTGAGGATCTAGAAACGAGAATCAAGGACAGAGAAACGCCAAACAACAAGTTACCTCTAATACAAACTCAACAAAAAATTTAGGAAATCATATCATTGAACCAGGAATCGTCAGGAATTTCGAGTAAAATTAAACGCTTTTCGACGCCGCACTGCCATGAGGGCACACATGCATTGATTTAATTTGTAAACAAGGAATGTTACAAATTGTTGTCGTCTAAGCATTTGTAAAGCTTTTGATTTATATACTATGTAGTATTCAAAACCTTAACCGACGAAAATCTTTAGTTGGTTACTGAAAAATTATGGAAGGAGTCCCAAAGCCTCTCTAGAGTATTTTTAGAACAGAATATTGAATTACATTTCAGCATGGACTATGCCATTGTAATATTTTGCACTGAAACTTTTGCTGAACGTATTCCTTCTATTTTCAAACCAAGACTTTAGTGCAATTAAAATTAATTGAGATGTTTGTGACAACAGCAAAAACCAATTTTTTTCCTTCTGCGTTGAAAACAGTACACTAATTTGCGTATGTCAAAAGAAACTTCAAACTTTACAACATCATGTAAAACCAGCAGCAAATGCGAGAAAACAGCTGAGCAAAATGCCTTGCAAGGTAGATGACTCAGCCATTTCGTCTAGTGTGTGGTACAGTTTTGGTGAGAAATTCACCTTGTGAGGCCATGTGATCAATATCAGATGTGTTTAATATTTTCCTCACAGTCTCACGGGCGAAAATCTCACAAAAACCTCCCTGCACACTAGAGGAAATGGCTGAGCCATCTGCCTCACAAGGCATTTTGCTTAGCTGTTTCGTCACATATGCTGTACTGGGCTTAATGCAATCATTTCACTATTACCGGTATTCAATGAAAGACATCCTTTGTTCACATTTTATACTCTGCTGTACCAACGGAAAGCTGTCATTGTTTCTTATGTCTGTCTGCAATTGCATTTGCAAAGTTCTAAAATTGTGGTGAATTTTAAAAGTTTGGCCGTAAGAAGAGATTAACTGGGATGCTAAAATTATTTATGTCTCTCAAGGTAATTTACAAACAACTATTTTATCTTTGTTCAAACAGAAAACCGATAATATGGCCTCTGTATTTGCATCTGCAGCACTTTAATTGTCTTTCTTGTTAAAACATATTTAACTTTCCAGAGAGGTTGGGGGTGTTTTAACTGATTCTGGAGGGGTGGGGTGGGGGGGATTATCAGTTTCTTGAAAAAATGGAAAATCCAGAGAGGTGGGGGAGAGGGGGTCCTAGGCAAAATTCCCTCTGTGATAGAGGTATGGATATTTTTTGGAAACACACAATACTCTTGCATAATCAATAAATATTTTACAAAAGGATATCTTTGTGGACAATTCCTTGACACTGTAAATACTCAGGACCATCCAGCAACTGACAAAAGTAAAAAGTAATATTAGTAGCAAGCACAGGTGTTTCTTTCTTACTGTTAAGAAGCATCCAGGATCTTAACACTCTTTTTTGTGAAGAAAGAAAGCACATCCTACTCATCAACATGAACAGTAAGCTGCTGTAAATTAATGTACCTTCCATCTGCCATTAAGCAGTTCCATCAATCAAAATACTGTATACAGTGTTCCAAATCTCTCCTTTGTTTAACTGCCATCTGATTTCTCATTAAACCCATGCTTGACTCATATAAAAAGTCTACTTATTGAAGACCTGCATTCAACATTAATGTAATTCAACACGTACAGTCAACAGGCCAGTTCTATTTGTTGGGCTTAAATTGTACAACTATACAGTGATGGCATGGCAGAAAATCACTATGGATTATGTGCTGAGCCAAAGCCTTGTGCTAGGTACAAAACCACTCTACACACAAGAGGCAGGGGGTGAAGAGGGTTGGCGTCTCTCTGTACCTCGCTGCCCACCCCCCACCCCCTCCTTCTATCCACCTTTCCTTCATATCCATGCACCTGCAGCAGTCAAGTCCTCTCTCTCAGCCTCACTTGGTTAAATAATCCAAGATGGCCACAACACAGTTATTGAACTTAATAGCTGTATAAATTCACTCTGAAAACTAGAGGGACCATTCACAGTCCATCTACATGTACATGTAGAGCTTGTTACTACATGTAAGTGCAGTTATTTTCATCAAAATATAGCCAAAATGCTGCAATACAGAAACCTCAAATAAATCTTTAAAACACATCAGTCCAGCTGGTTTCCAAAAGACCAACACTTACTTAATGACCAGTAACCCAGAATACAGGTACTTTTATCGTACAAACTGTTAATCAATTCTATTTAACATAATCCACTTACCCATGTGCCTGCCATATAGGAAACTTTTTCTGTTCCATACTATCTAGCATCTCCTGCAACTCACCAACACAGTACTTCATGATCATGTACCTTGGTTCACAACCAGTTAAGGTTTACAGTGGTATTACTTACAGTGGTATTCTGTTTACTAAGGCAATACTTTTTTAATATAATAATTATATTTCAGGAAATCATTACATGAATGCAAGAGAGTAAGGTCAAAATTGAAGCAATATCAGAACTGTCTCTAATTTGTGAAGAACGTGACACTGGGGAAGCCAGTTATTGTAGTATAGCTAAATACATAGTTTTACTATTAGAGTAGTCAAGGATCAAACTCAAATAAACCAGCAAAATCTCCAGCCCTTGGCCCTCAATGACAGCCTGGAATGTGCAGGGTCCATCCCAGTTGTATGTAGTTCAAATAATACTTCTGCTTCAAATTCTTGAAGTTTATGAGCATGGATAATTAAAGACACTTCCATGTTCACATGATATGGGTATGGATATATTCTGTAAGGTGAAAATTCTTTTCAAGAACTGAAGTACCATTATTTCAATTATTTTTGTCTGTGAATGCATCAAAGTTTCAGCAGTGTGCACCTCCCACCACAAACATGCCAGTCACCCAGAGGTTTCATTAGAAGCCTTCAACTGACCAAAATCGCCGCCTAGTTTGTCAGAATTTGTCTTTTTACCGCCGCTTCCTTTGTCTGTATTTTCACTCAAATTATTAAAAAATTCATCAGGTTGCTACCTAATTTAGTTAGCCCAGATGGCTATTTCAAAACTTATTGAAATCCCTGGTCACCAACAAATTCAGTGCAGTTATGAAAGAAAAAAAGAAAACAAGACAAAACATGAATTGCAAAAATACTTACATAGAGCCAAAATTTAAACAACTCGAGATAAGTAAAATAATTGAAGGGCTCAGTGGAAGAAGGGCATAAGTGACGATTTTGGTTATTTTGCTGACGTCCTCCAAATGAGCTGAAGTTTTGCATGTGGCCTTTGATACATTAGAAAAACATTGCCCTATATTTCTTTCGCTTTTTTTACGCTCAGTTTTCGAGAAAACGCGGACCAAAATACGCATTCCACGCGTCACTTAGCACAGTCTTCCACCAAGCCCTTCTTATGAAAACTAAGCGCCAAATGTTCGTAATTGGCTTAAGACAACACGGAACGTCTCTGCTCAATAAGCCATAATGTGCTATATGACTTTTTGACTCATAAACAGCACACAAGGTGCCCAGCTGACTTGGAAATATGCCGGGTCTACTTGTTTTCTTGAATGCAGCACTTACTACAGGTGTTACTACCCGTGTTTTGCTTAATCGTAGTGCTTAACAAGCTTGCTTGGCTCAGAAACAGTCCACAACATTCTTGGTTGACTTAAAACAGCACACAGAAGCCTTGGTTAACCTTAAGTCAGCGCGCAAAGAGTTTGTCTGACTTGAAAACAGCATTCAAGGGGTTAGCGCTAATGTTACATTGTAATTAAGTTAGACTTAACGGCGTTATTTGCATGTTCTGAAATTGAATCGTTAATGTCCTGTCATGCGTCACACAACTTGAAATACATTTTGTTGTTTATCTCACGTGAAAATACTTCTCGCTGACGTTTAGCTTGCATGAAAATGCTCTTTGGTGATGTTTACAAGCCTCCACGGAAGCGAAATAACCGAGGTCATCGCGGCAAAGTGATTTATGTGTTGATATTCGCCAGCAGGTTTTAACCGGTTTACAAAACACCACACGATAACGAATGCATTTTCGCTTTTGGTATTTGCCACACGCGTCAACTTTTCCTTGCATTAAATTCAGGATACTCGTCGTAAACGGACGGACTTTTCATCTTGCCGGTTTCCCTGTCTTCAATGATTTCTCCGTAATGTTTCCGAAGTGAAAATAATCTATAGTACGCGTAGTCTGAGCGGATTTAATCCCGTTACGTCACCCGCGGGAACTTTTCACTGTGACAGCGCCCTCTGTGGCCACAATGAATTGTGGGAGAAAACTATGGCGCGGACAACTCTCATCAAACATCGGAGATTTTCAGCCTAAAGTCCAAAAACACCTCTCGTTTTCCGAACTTTTAGCACGGTAACCTTTGACAGACGGTCCGAGACTAGCAACGGAGGGCCACTTTTAAGACGAGAGTTGCTTTCAGACTTTTTATCGCCTGGCCCCTTAATCTGTACTCCAAAACGAAGGGATTTCATGATTTGGAAAGCACAGAGAGAACTTCTTTGGATTCTTTCAGAGAAGCTAGTGGCTTGCGGGTACTGTAATTCAAGACTTCATGATGTCTTTTTTACCACCAGGCGAGCAGGCAAACACTCGGGCATAATGCAATTAAATGGAACTCAGTGCCGATCGAGCTGACCTCAACTGCGTAAGTTTCGTATCAGTGAATCGATGTTTTAACCGCTAAACTTATAGTCTACGTCACACTATCAAACAATAAGTCCCTGCCAATCATTTCATGTCCAGTTTCAGTAATCCAAGCAGGAAAAACTGTGCTAAGTGACGCGTAGAATGCGTATTTTGGTCCGCGTTTTCTCAAAAACTGAGCGTAAAAAAAGCGAAAAGAATATAGGGCAATGTTTTTCTAATGTATCAAAGGCCACATGCAAAACTTCAGCTCATTTGGAGGATGTCAGCAAAATAACCAAAATCGTCACTTATGCCCTTCTTCCACTGAGCCCTTCAATTACTATTTCTGGACTTATCTACATGTACGGTAGTCTTGATTGCTCGTTTTGGGTATAAAGAATGTGTTCATGTACTGTAATTCACAAAGCCAAGGATGTCATTTTCTCAGCCCAGTTCAATGTTGAAGGACTAATGACTAAAAATCCAGAAGTGCTTTCACAACAAATTGCAAACTAAACAAAAAGGAAAATGTTTAGAACTTCTTCTTTCAAGAAACACTAATAATTAATGTCCCATAGTTATTTCATGATTTTTCTCCAGAGTAGTATCAAATGGCAGAGAGGTCTAGTTTTAAGAAGTATCATGTTTTCTGATGTGCTAAATGAGAAAACAGCCATACTGCAATCAGGAATGCTACTGGTTGGGCTCTCTTCCTCTCTGAACACTCCTTGGAAAATTCTGACTGATGTAGCTTTGTATGAGTCTCATTATGACCTTCGATAGGTTAATTAGGTAATTTGGGCAAATGTTCTCTAGAAGTGCACAATATCTTCCTGCACTCAATGCCAGTTTCATGCATTTGCTTTGAATTTTCATTGGTTATTTGCAATGTTATCATCAGTTGTGATTGGTCAGAATAATTACTTTGGTTTTAGTTTTAACACACTAAATTGAAAATCACCCTTCCCTTCAGTGAAAGCATGCATGTCAGCTAAAACAATGCTATGAAAAACAATCATCATTATTTATTTGCTTAATAGAAACAAATTCACTGATGCATGGTGGAACAAAAGCAATAATGGTAATGGCAGTGAAAAGCAATTCATATGAAGTACAGCAACATTAATTTTTAGATTAAGTTTTTCCACATACAGCTGTAAATCAACGCAAGGCCCTTAAATTACACAGGGGTAAACTAACTTATGACAACAATCCAGGATACATCTTCTGCTTGCTGTCGTCGTAAATCACATCGTAAAGTCTTATAACGTTCGGATGGCTGAGCCGTTTTAGCAACTGAATTTCCCTGTTGACAAGAAGACAAGCACCATTGGATTCACTCAGTACTGGAGCAAATCGATCACTTCATCGTACATGTAACTGTATTCCAATTGATATTTAATTCAAGTGCAACATTGCAGTTAAGCACGAGAACCTTTATAAAGCAACCAGATTTACCATATTTTCTCCATTTTTAATCAATAATTAACAATCACCTTTGAACGTTCTGCTCTCCATTCGGAATCCGGCGCAACTTTCTCCTCTTCATGATCTTCACGGCACATCGCCGAAGATTCTCGCTGTCCAACATTTCTTTAACTTTTCCGTAAGATCCTTCACCTAAAGCGTCCCCCATCAAATATTTTCCAATTAGTTTAGCTCTCTTTCGGCGAGGCTGGTAGATGATTTGACCGGAATCAACGCGATGAAAGAAAATGTTAGGATCTCCATCACTCCCCAAAAATGCCTGACTCTGGAGGTCGAAAAATCCATCCTGGCCGCCGACAATGAATAACGGCTCAACGCCATTCTCTACAACCATACTGTCCACCATTTGAATTCATTGGTCTCCGGAACCAAAGGAAGCAGCAGTGACCATTCATTAAATCACTTCAATCCTCTGGTTTATACCGCACACAGAACAAATGGTCCGCCATTTTGTTTAATTTTCTTGCTTGCGTCATGACAGCAAGATGATGTCATTAGTGCCCAACGTTCGCGTTGATCACAGTGATTTGTATCTCTCACCAACCGAGTATTTTCCTGTTGATCTATGGCCCAAGCGCGAAGCGCGCGGGCCATGAATTAATGGGAAAAAATCGAGGATCCTTAACTTACAGTACGAACCGAGAAAACGAGGTTAGTAAGATATTTATTGAGGTGAGGGGTGGGGTGGGGAGGAGACAGGAGAGGGGAGGAAGGGGAGGGGAGGGAAGGAAGGAGCGGAGCGGGGAGAAACTTGATGAAATAACATACAAACTGCGCTGATAAACATGACGAGGACGGGAACGTCAACGAGAACTTCACAAAACAATAGGTATAATGAGCAAAAACAATAGCTCTGCACGTGCGTTTTGCATTTTGCTACATTTCTTTGCCGTCCTCTGCAAAACAACAACGTGAAATGACCAAATTTTAGGTTTTCAGGGGCACCCAACGAGCCAAATCAACCAAAAGCTGTAGAAAGGCATTTTTAAGTGCCTTATGGTGTTTGAAGTCTGTTTAAAGCGATGTTTTCATAAGCTAGAAGAAGTTCATCCGTTCGGATTCCCTAGCTGAAATTTTAATTGCCCGAAAATGTTAGGGAACAAAATCTTCCTTTGAGAAAATTCAAGCTGAAATGAACTTTCCACGAACTTCCTAGAGAACTATTTTCTTTCCTAAAATGTTCGCTGACGTTTTTGACTGCCAAAAACAGCACTTATGACCTTTCCGAAAACCTCAGGGGCTAATATTTCCCAATTTCGAATCTTTTAGGCTACGTTTTAGTTACGAAAATCCGAGTGCACTCTTTAATCGACACCGAAAGCGCAAGGCGAACTACCTTCCACCGAACAGATGTCTACCGAAACTTGTCGTTGGGTGCCCCTGATGCAAGCTGAAATGAACTTTCCACGAACTTTCTAGGGAACTATTTTCTTTCCGAAAATGCTAGATGACCTTTTTGACTGCCAAAACCAGCAATTACGACCTTTCCGAAAACTTCAGGGCCTATGATTTCCCAATTTCGAATCTTTTAGGCCACGTTTTAGTTACGAAAATCCGAGTGCATTCTTTAATCGACGCCGAAAGCGCAAGGCGAATTACCCTCTACCGAACAGATATCTACCGAAACTTGCCGTTGGGTGCCCCTGGCGAGGACGTGAGCACATGATGGTAATATTTTCTTTTTTTCTTTACTTTAACGCCGTTCATAGAAATTTAGTTCCTGGATAGTTCACTGACATTTTACAAGTTGAACAAATTGGAATAATCGCGAAAGAGCTACAATAACGAGAAGATATATTTTGAAATGACGTTTTCGTTGCCGTCGCATCCTCGTTTCTTTAACTCCGTAATAAAACGCATTGTTGGAAAACAAAAATAAAACTATATCTTTTAACTGTCCCAAATGTCAAAAGTCGTTTATAAGGCTAGTTGCTGGGACTGCCAGGATTTCTACATTGGAAAAACAAAACGCAGATTGCATGACAGAAAAACTGAACATTTTAAAGCGACCACGAGTAGCTGTCATGCATCTGCTATCACGTCAACGTCACGTCAACTGGTCGCAACTTAAAATTGAACTTCTTTGAGGTATTAGCAAAAGGTCGGTCAGATACGCATTGCAAGATAAAGGAGACTCTACTGATTAGAGAATTGAAACCTACCCTAAATGAAAATGTAAGCAGCGAAACGCTTTATCTTTATTAGTTTGCATCTTTTAATATGCAAATTATTTTAGCTTCTGTCAAGGTTAATTTTAATTAGTTACTTATCTTAAATTTAAAATTTAGTTGTTACTTTTATTTCTAACGGTCACTTCTGAAGATGTATGTCGAAACATACGAAACGTCAAGTTAAAAGATATATTTTTATTTTTGTTTTCCAACAATGCGTTTTATTGTCATGTTTATCACCGCAGTTTGTGCTTCTTGTTAAGCTACGATGGCCAAAGACAGTGACTTGATGAATGCGGAAGCTGCTTATTTGCTCACGATAATAAGGATGGGCTCCAGCATTGGATGGCGAACCTAATATACAAGTACCGGCACAACACCAACACCACCACCACCACCACCACCACCAACAACAACATATTGTGATCACAGTTATAATGCCAGACACAATCGTAGTCATAATCACAATCATTGCCATGAAACAGGCACTTTGACATTGAGGACTCTGATAAGAAAACAAAAACGAGAGATAAAATTTCACCTCGCGAATATCATGACAACTGAAGGCTGTAATATAGCCTGCGTGGTAAGCGCTAGAAAGGGGAAGAGGAGGGGAAAGCGGACGAACGCGCGAGGCGAGCGGAGAGCGCCCTTAGCGCGGCGGGAGGGAGTTCTCCCGCGCTCCCCTCGCTTCGCGCGCGCGCGCGCCCGTTCTCCTTTTCCCTTTCTTGCGCCCGCCACGCAGGCTAGCTGTAATAATATTTTTGTACACCTGGAGAATGTTTGTAAGAAAGTGGCTTTATTTTTGCAAGAATCCATTCCTAATACCATCACAAGGCGTAAGTAATGTGAGTTTATTTCTTTATAATCTGAAATATGAACTCCCGCAACAAAAGACATACAAAGAAAAGTCAAGTTGATAATAACCAGTGAATAACCGAAACCTAGATATATTAAACTGCAAAGTAGAAGCGAGGCAAATTTTGCTACGGGCTGCAGACGCAACCGCGCTGGCGTAAATTCTTCTTTTCACTGTATTGCAATGTTACTGGTGGGCTAGTATTACAAAAAAAAAAAAAAACGCACGCAAATAATACTACGACTTTAAAAGTAAACAAAAAGTTTAAGACCAGTGAGGGTCTGATAGGAGATGCACGTCGCAAGAGATCTCACCAAAGGGGAATTTCATGAGATTGGTTTCACGTGAAAGTGTCTAACTCCTATAACTACAGAACATTTTCAGGAACCGGTTCACATGACGAGTTCTATCCTTTTGTGTCGTCATTTCTTTCCCCGCTATGTACATAAAATAGTTCAACTCCAGACGACTCCATCCTTAGAAGAAGCAAAAAGGGGTTTAACTTCTACGTACATGTAGCCAAGAACAAAAATGTCCTGAGTATTAGAAAATAAAAAGTACTAAGGAAGAACTCGTCTCGGTATCCATACTTTCGAGAAAATGTTCTTGGTGAGTTAAATATTAAACCAAGCATTATAAAGAAAAACAAAAACTTGTCCTAAGAAAAGATTCCTTCCGGGATGAGCTCTTATACCTTATTCCAAAGCCTCTCAAGGTTTTAATGGCTTAAGACCTAGCTTAGCCCTAAGTTCATTCGCTTCTTTGATTTCTAGCTCTTCCTTGCTCATCCCAGAGTTCTCGCTGTCTTTCTCCTTCTTCCTGTCAGATTTCTTTGACTTCTTCGACGACCTTTCGGGAGACTTCGATCGAGATTTCGACTTTGATCGGTGACGCCGACGATGAGGCGAACGCGACCGAGAGCGCGACCTGGAATGGCGGCGATGGGGCGAGCGACTTCGGCTTCTGTGTCCACGTCTCTTATGGGGTGAGGCACTTGGGAAAGAAAAAAAGTTCACTCAGCAGACGATTTCTACGCGATATGTATTCCCAAGAGAACCACAAAATCTATTGAAAACGGAAGACTGTTGCATTGTCTTGACGGAGGTAGCTTTACTGCGCAAATGAATAACACTTTATTTCAACATGGTGCATAATCACAGTCAAGACTGAAACCTGCTTGCAAGCTCTCCCGGGGGGTAGGGGGAGGGGGAGTAAAGGAGATTTTTCCTTCCTCCCAGCCCCCACCGCCAGGAAAGAGCTTGCTTGCAGGCTATCAAGACTGTACTGCAGTTCAGGTTTGTCTGGAAAGAGCGGCTGAACCGGACTTCCGGGGTGACGTCACGGGCTTGGTGGGCCGCGGACGATTTTTTCGCCAAAACTTCCCAAAAAGAACGTTTATTCAGTACTTACTAAGTAAACAGTTTTCTGCCAGCTTATTCTTAAATTCATGTTCTGTTATCGGAAACAGAACTAAATGGAAAGCTACTTCGTTCATTTTTTAGACAGGAGAACCACCAAAAGGCAACGATTACAGCGTATTCCGTGTGTTTCTACTCTGGAATATCGCAAAAGACCGAGCACATAGAGTCTAAATTTGTGTGCAAGTTTTAACTTTCGATCCCTTGAAGAACTTGTTCGGTTACGCCACACTGTGAAAGCCAGTGGGGTGTTCATGTTGACCTAGAACTGCTGTTTGACTAGGGGCTGTTTACATGAGAAAACTCGCACCCGCGCGAGTTTCATACCGGGGCGAGGCGCGAGTTGACTCCGGTTCCCTCTCGCAGCTTTGTATTCGTTTACATCCTACCACCGAAAATTGTCATGCCGGCACGAGTCGCACCGGCGCGAGTTCACCCCGGTTCCTGCACCGGAGCGAGAATTTTGTTCCAGTGCCAAATCTCGCTACGGTATCATGTAAACGAATACAGAGCTGCAAGAGGGAACCGGAGTGAACTCGCGCCAGGGCGAAAGTCGCCCCGGTATCATGTAAAAGAACAGGTTGAATGTACACTTTATCTCTATATAGAAGGTCAGGAGCCCATTACTAAGAGCGTACAACTGCCCTATATTACTGTCACGGTGTTTTCACAGACCAAGTTATTTTTAGATTGAATTTTCCGCCAAAATCAGACTCCCGAAGGAGTCCAATGACCAATCACAAGTTGCTGCACGTGCCACAAGTATCTGCACGTGCAGAGCCTTTGTTTTCGCAAATTAAGACGGAATCCACCAGAAGTTCGAGTAACAAGTGGACAAAAACCTTGTACCAAGATTATTTTCATCGTATTGCAAACTTCTGTACGACTGTTTTTAATATCTTCTAAAAAAATCATTTCTAGCAACACCAAACGCCGAAAACGAATGTTGAAGTAATGTATGAAACACTTGAAAGTACTGGTGAAATGAAACTGATGATGAAATTTTGCCTGTGTTTGCACAAGTTCTCTAACTTTGAAATTTATTTTCTCTCGTTCCCATGGGAAATTGTTTTCGGTGTTATTTCAGGCTATTACCTATGTATTTAGCTTTAAGAAAATGTAAAAATGACTGTAAAATACTTAAAATTATTCTGGTACCAGATTTTTGTCCACTAAAACCTGAAATTGCTCGATTTTCTAGCGGATTTCGTCTTAAACCTATTGTTTTGTGGCGCTCTCGTTGCCGTCGCCGTCCTTGTTGCCCTTTTTCGCGGGAAAAGATAGTATAAAAATAGATAGGTCTGTAAAAATGCTGTGACATGGCCTTAGTATGGGCGTTCTATGCTCCTAGTAATGGGCTCCTGAGAAGGTACAATAATGCCGGGGTTAGCCAGGCAGTGCACACAAAAAGACTGCTATGTGTCCGGGCAAGAATTTAGTTACGGATCCAAAACGGACCCAATGAAATGCAAACAAGCATTGGTCACATGAGGTAGCTACTATATGTACGGTGTGTATCGTTCTTTACATGTACAATGTAGGTAGTTTTCCTACTTTCGCTAAGAAGAGTACTCAGAGGGGCAGTATCATGGGTTGTTAATAAAACGATGGAAATCAAAAGAGGCCTGTTTGTCACTGGCAAACGACAAATAAAAACCAAAATTTCTTCAAAACGGTTCAAATGTGTCTGGTTTTGCAGAGCCAAGATGGAAATGGATACCAACTTGTAATTTGTTGCGCCTCATGTTTCAGTTTTAAAATTTACTCCATTTCGTCTCACTGGGGACTTAAAAGCAATACATGAGTGACAAAGACAATGAAAATTGATTTCGTAGTTTTTTTGGCCAAAATACGGGATAATTACCATGATACTGCCCTTTAAAAGATCGCCCTTGCAAATGTACCTGCGCCGTCGACGACGGGGAGATCTGGAACGACTGCGTCTGTCAGGAAGTCAAACAAAACGAGTAAATAACTGAACAACGCTTATCTCACCTGCCATCCCTCTGTTTTACATCGGCATGCGCGATGCATATCTACTATGATGCGTAGCCGCTTGGTTTGCACGGGCACGTGAATGAATGAATGAATGAAGGGAGGGGGGGAAGGAGGGAGCGAGGGTCGGGGAATGGGAATGGAGGGAGAAAAGAAGGAAGGAAGAAAGGAAGGAATATACACGAATACTAAATATTAAAGGCGAGGCAGGTTGGACGAACAAACTGACCGACTGAACCATTGAGTTACTGACTAACTGACTGGGAAGCAGGTCTACTGACTGACTGACTGACTGACTGACTGACGGACTGACTGACTACACTGTAACTGACTGACGGACTGACTGAAGAACTGACCGGCAGGATGGCTGACTGTATGACTGAGGCAGGATTGAAGAAACAACTGACCGACTGAGTGACAGAATGGCTGACTGAATGACAGACAGGCTGACCGCATGACTGACTGACTGACTGAATGACTGACTGACTGGCTGACTGACCTACAGACGGTCTGTTACTGACTGATTGACTGACTGACTGATTCATTGACTGTCTAAACACACAACTAAATATTAGAACACAATCAAGAGCTTATTATCTACCTGTGATGTCCGGGTGATCGGCTGCGTTTTCGTGATTTCTCGTGATCACGGTGCCCACGTTTCGGTGAATGACTGCGACTTCTGCTGCGGTGACGCGGAGACTACACAAAATAGACAAATGATAAACAGTCCTTAAGCTTCTTTACAACAAAAGACCTGAAGAACCTCTCGAGCTGTTACAAACATCAGGAATTGCTATGACGGTAAAAAATTCTTACGGTTTTCAAAATTGGCGGGAGCAGGGATGGCACAGTGGTGAGATAACCGGACTCGACGTCATATGTGGGTTGAGTTTGTTGTTGGTTCTCTTCTTTGCTCCGAGAGGTTTTTCTCCGGGTTCTCCGATTTTCCCCTCTCCACAAAAACCAACATTTCCAAATTTCAATTTCAGCTACTTGTAAAGCCCTGGTCAAACGGCGCATGATAGTCGATGATAGTTGATTCTCTCCAAACTATCATCAACTATCACCAACTATCATTCACATGGTCAAACGGCGCATGATAGTCGATGATAGTTGATGATAGTTCACCGGCAGTCGCGCGAGCAAAGGTCACGCGAGCAGCTAGTTCCAGGCTCTTTCCGCGTAAAATGAGCACTAAAATGGCTTCGCGAGAGACAAACTTGTAGAAGTATGAATTTATCGCGACGAAAGAGGGCGGCAGCTTGTTTAATAGTAATCGATTTGTTGGAGGGATGCGGTGTCTCTTCTAATTCTTGCGAGTTGACACTTTCTTCAGAAGATATCTTTCCTATGTTATCTTGGTCTTCAATGTTTTCGTTGTCATGATTATCATCTTGGATGTAAACACGTATTTCTGAAGCTGCAGCTGAGCCTCGCGAGGAACTTTTGGCGGCCATTTTAAACGAGCCCGCCGATTTTCGGGGAAAACAGCTGACCAAAAACTATCATGAACTATCATACGCGTGGTCAAACGAGAAAAACTATCATCGACTATCATGAAGAATTTGAACACGTTCAAAATGAATGATAGTTGATGATAGTCGATGATAGTGCATGATAGTTGGTGGTCAAACGGAAGCGCGCGCTTCAACTATCATCGACTATCATCAACTATCATCGACTATCATGCGCCCTTTGACCAGGGCTTAAAGCGCATTTGATCATATACACATGGAAAATGCGCTATATAAGTTCTAAACTATTATTATTATTATTATTATTATTATTAATTCACGGCTCATGAATTCCTCATGATAGCCATACTATCAACAGTTTCTGTTCACAGTTGTTGAGAAGTAAAGACCATGGATCACTTTAACTGCTCTGCTTCCTTGACTTAATGCTGACTTCAGCATGAGGAATGCTTTTAAGCTGTCTGCAGGTCACTGATCAAACAAAAGTTTATAGTCAAATGAAGAATGATCCTCGCAGTTATGAACGCAATTTATGCAATTGCGAGAAGAAGCCTGAAAAAAATTCAGGATTTCAACGGGGTTTGAACCCGTGACCTCGCGATTACCGGTGCGATGCTCTAACCAACTGAGCTATGAAGACACTGACGTTGGGAGCAGGTCAATTGTGGGTTCACATGATCACGTGAAAGAAATGAGTCTGAATGATATATGAAATGAATCATATATGAACTGCGGAAATGAAATCAAATGAAGAATGATCCTCGCAGTTATGAACTCAATTTATGCAATTGCGAAAAGAAGCCTGAAAAAAATTCAGGACTTCAACGGGGTTTGAACCGGTAACCTCGCGATTACCGGTGCGATTTGATTTCATTTCCGCAGTTCATATATGATTCATTTCATATATCATTCATACTCATTTCTTTCACGGGATCATGTGAACTCACAATTGACCTGCTCCCAACGTCAGTGACTTCATAGCTCAGTTGGTTAGAGCATCGCACCAGTAATCGCGAGGTCACGGGTTCAAACCCCGTTGAAGTCCTGAATTTTTTTCAGGCTTCTTTTCGCAATTGCATAAATTGAGTTCATAACTGCGAGGATCATTCTTCATTTGATTTCATTTCCGCAGTTCATATATGATTCATTTCATATATCATTCATAAAACTTTATAGCTTCGTTGATGATTTCTCTTGACAGTCACACACAGCTAATATACAAGTGGGCTCTTCATTCCCCTGGTTCATACAGGTCCACAGTTATTTCACGTTTTGAGGGCAGTTGAGAAAAAGGGCAACCTTATAATTATGTACCTCGAACACTGAATAAGCAAAGAGTTGACCTAGCTGGGAGGGCTTACCCTAGAAAGAGGATTGTATAACCCTACCCCTTGGGTGACTGCACCTTTAATGGAAACAAGACTGACTGAGGTGCAAAAAAGCACAATTTTTAGAACCCTTTTCTTGTGGGTCACCCCCCCCCCCCCCCCCTCTGCCCTGCACAGAGAAACAATCCCTCAGTTATGACTCAGTTATGTGGTGTAAACCAATAATAATTAGTTCCTGTCTATCCTCTTCCCCATCTGACTCCGATTCCATGTCTTCTAAATCATCATCAAGAAGGCTTCGCTTTGACAACAAAATCAGCAATCAGTCCATCAGCAAACTTAATTAGGTACATGTATCTATTGAACTGCTGTGCTGTCATTTTTTATTAAAAATACCCAATCCTTTGCAGCTTGCTACTGTAGTATACACTGTAGTTATTCTTCTAGATATCTTGGTAATTAATAAAGCAAGCAAAATAATACAATACAGAAAACATGATTTTAGCAAACATCACTTTTATTTCAGGGCTTCAGTACAGGAAGGGCACTGCACAGCAACTTTAAACATGGTCTATGGCATCTCCAATAAATTATTCCTTACATGGCGAACTGAAATCACAAAATTATTGCCTGCCAGTACAAAACAAGATTGCTTTTCCTAACAGGCCTGTCATTAGGGGGCCAGGGCCTGGGGAAAATTCTGATAATAATTCTGGACTAGCTACCCGGCTACTTTCATAGAGAAACAGCATAATTATTGACCCCATGACAACAGCTGGAATCCCCAGCTACCTTTTGCACATCTCTGCCTACATAAAAAAATTAGTGACAGCCCCACCTTAAAGAAGAAACTAACAGGTTGCACTGCTCCTTGCGCAACCATTTCTTACCCTTGGTTCAAGTTGATTGGTGTTTTCAAGTACATGTCGCTTCTGGAATTAGAAAAGAAAAAAGAACTTGGTAGTCTCAATGCAAACATCAGAGAGGTTAAGATCGGGTACCAATACTGATACCAATACCTGAAGTAGGTTACGCGCATGCATTGTCAGCCTGTGACATCTCTATCGGTAGTCAGGACTACGGAAGTCGCCTCCATATTGGAAGTCTTCACCGCCGACTTCAGGTCTTCTTGCTAAAGGCTAAATTTAAAAACACAGCATACATTTATTCTTTAAACATTTTAATCGATATAACGCTTCTGAATCGATAAGAGCGAGTTCATTTCATTTTAACACGATATTTGAACGCCATGTTTTACCGGTACCCGTCCTCAACAACTTACAACTTCATTTATACACGACGGAAACGACTACAGCTGTGGAAGGTATTGGTACTAATATCGGTATTGGTACCCGATCTTAACCTCACTATTGACACAACAGAGAAATACAGATTATTAACTGATACACCATTTTGCTAATGATCAGTTCCTAGTGAAGTGTGGGTAGGTCCAGTCCTTTGTGGGGGCAAACAGCCATTTTAGGACGTAACTTGAAATTGTAATTTTGACCGTTTGCCCCCAAAAAGGACTGGATCTACCCACAATTCACCAGCAACTGATCACTAGTAAAATGGTGTATTGAAATAATATTATGATGATATGCTACTGTAATTTTACCACTGGTACTTTAGTAGGGATATTTTACATTTCTTCAGATTTTCAAATGATTAATAAAACAAACTGGTCATGGAAAGTAAACTGCTGTTGCTTCCAAAAAGTAACTAAAAATTAAAGGTTGCTTCAATCCAAAAGTATCCCTAGAGGATGGTTCTTTTGCCAAGTTCCAGCACTTGTGATCCACTCTAAAAACACTGCAAAGATGTACACTTTGGGGTAGTTGGTGGGAAGGCTGTGTGTGTGTAGGAGGGGAGGGGGGGGGTGTCTGACAAATTGCCAATAGCATACTCTGACTGCAGTTGAGTGACTGTTCTTCAAACTCCAGTGCTTCAGGATATCATAAGTTATGAAAGAAGTGCTAACAGTGTTACTGCCCTGGACAACAGGCATACAACACTCATGTTGACAAGCCAACTGAATGACTATTTACATTACCACAACTGAGTGGCTTTTAAAACTACTTAAAATGACACAATACTGCTGGAATAATTGCACTGTAAACAATAAGATTTGAGTTGATTTACAGCCCTGGCCAAACGGACTCGCAAGTAGCCCCAAGTTGAAAACTTGGGTCAATTGCAACTCCATTTGGCCAGGGCTTGAGTGCACTTGTGTTGAATGGTGATGACTTGCGCTAACTTTGGTCCAGTTCAAATTTGCATGCAAGTCGATGCAAGGTTTTCACCATTTGGCCACCCAAACCAAGTCAACGCAAGTTGAGTTATGTCCATTTGTTGTTATAGCAACCTGTTAGCCAATGAAATGTTTTTTTTTTGCAACTTGCATGTACAGGGAACTCTGGCTACTTTTTGCAAGTCTTTTCTTTTAACAAATAATAACAAAAACAACATTAAATTTTATTGACAAGCAACAAGTATTTACAACTTCTTGTTAAATTCCATCCACAAGTACACTGTAGAGAAGCCTAATCAAAGCAGGTGGAAAGCAACAGAAATCTCTGCCTGAAGTCTCTGCCTTCTTCACAAATTCACAACAGTTCAATGGTCTTTTAACACCTCACCTGAATACGAGGCAATATGACATCACAGGCTTTTTCTTCTCTGAGAAGTTCATCGATCAACTCATCCATGTGGGAGAGCTCCATTTCTTTATCACAACAAGAACAAAAGTAAAGATTTTATTTAAACTTTATGACAACTTACGTTTTCTTTACCTGAGTGCACATGTACTATGTACAGGTGCTTTGTAATGTAGATGCAGGGCCTCAGATGTACTGTATAACTTAGAGCTTGTAGCTAGTGAAATACATACATTGTGCCATCCAAATGTTATTAATTTTATCTGCCTCAGACTTAACAGAGACCTGGTTGGACTTGGCGATTAGATAATGAATTAACTTGGAAAGTCTTGCAATTTCAAATACTGTAATGTGGCATAATGGCTGTGGTTTACAGGGACATTTCAGTGACACGGATACACTTACTTTCCTGTCAGTGGTAATGATCATTGGATGATGGTTCAACTTTTGAGTCCAGGGATAAAATGCAACAGTGTGACCACATGCTGATAAGTTCTTCCCTGCGGTGTTACTTTCAATGCTCTATCAGGTGTTTCTTACTTTTCAGTTTGAGAATAAAATGTGACCTTCTTTGGGAAAACGTTCACTAACAACCTTTTGTTAAATGGTCTAAAACATTAGTTATCTGTTATTCATCCCATAGAAAAATTGATGAAAACTGTTAGTAATGTTGGTCAACCGTTAGCACCTGATCCTTGCCTGTTAGAGCGTTAGCCGTATCCATTCATTAGTCAATCCGTTAGTATGATGATCTTTACTCGTTAGAAAACTAAGCAATAACTAACATTCTATCGCCGGGCATAATCTGTTAGAAGTTCTAAAGGCAAGTAACTTCTGTCTAAAGGTCAGCAAGACTGTCGCTTAAAAAGGGCTTACTGTACTTTGCGAAACAAAACGAAAGGAAAGTTACATTTTTTTATTATTTACTGAACAGTACTTGCCTGCAAAAATTATGGTCTTCAGAGACTGTAATTGTAAGGAATTTCATTTTGACCTACTGTAGGTTAAAATCATTTTGACCTGAATTTCATTAATTGTTAGCTTACACTGCACAGCATGTACACCGTTCTATTTTCATTCATTGTTAGCAATGACAGAATCAAAGGAACCATCCACTTACTCCCCATCTTATTTTTCCGTCTGATCTTTCTGTAGTCATTATAAAGTGGTTCCAGGTAGTTGTAACAGTCCATCGATGTAGCCACCAGCCTCATGTACATGGCTCCAAGGGCTCTCACATATCTACTTAAGAATGCATACCATTACAATGATAGAAAGACGCAGTGTTAACACCCTTGATAAGGTTAAAGAAGTGTTTATATACTCTGTCACTAATTTTTGAAGCAGGCAGGGATGCACAAAAAGTAACCTGGGAATACAGCTATTGTCAGTGGTACCGAGTATAGTCATTATACTGTTTTGTTATCAGTTTAGCTGGAGATCTAATTCAGTGAGGAGGCAGGATGGCCAAGTGGTTTGGGGCGCTGGATTTCAATGCAGTTGCCCTGGATTCAAATCCCACTCTGGCTGCTAGCTGGTGTTGTTCTGGGTAGTCCCGGGTTCAACTCCTCAGTCACCCTTGTAAATAGCCAACTGGTTTGCCTCCGGCCAGTTGGGATTCTTATCATGTTATGATTATTTGACTTTATTTGTTTCTGTATTTGCTCGGCCCCACTAGCCTCTGTGCTATAAATACTATTATTATTATTATTATTATTACTATTATATTATTATCCAGATACACATGCAGTATCCTCTCTGTTCGCATTAGTTTCTTGATTTAAAAATAATAATATTAATCTTGTTTCCAAGACATCCAATTAAAACCACAGTTTAAAACTGCTTGAGTGAATAAACTATAGCCATTCAACTAGTTTTTAGCTCATGGATGACGTAGTTATGCCATGAGGTATAGGAGGCACTTTGATGTCACTCAATTCCTTTGAGGCCTTAAATGATCATGACAAGATTAAATATAATACTGAAAGCTGGGAATAAAAATACATGCAAAATTATAGGGAAATATATCTACTTAATGCTTCAAAAAAGAAAAGAGATCCTCAAGTGTAATTAAATAATAAATTAGTTCATTATTGTGAATTGTAAAATTAACACTCCTTTTTGTTATTTTAAGTTGTTAAAATTTTAGACTCTTTATTGTAAAGAGACCAATACCTCCCTTGTGAGAGTACGGCACAATAAAGATATACTGTTACTGTTACTGTTACACACTCACTCACTCGATTCTCATTAATTTATTTATTAACCTTGGATGAAACGTTTCTTCTGTCCCTCCCCTGGTGAGTATTGTAATGTCCCTGCAGTCAACTTTGCTCAAGGTTGCAAGTTTCAGGGGGTAGTAGAAATGTGTAGATTCTTGCTCGACTGTTTATGCCGATCAGAGCTGTGAAGATTGCAAAGCAGATGGTTTTTCGTCCGATCCTCTTGAATTAGTCTGGGAGCAAATTTACTCCCATGGGAAGTTTGTGCTGAAAGCAAGCCACTGGTCTAGAAATGTTCATTGGGACCTAGTAGACATGAAAAGTTTTGGTGGCAACTTTGCAACTTGCTAAGACAGGATTTATGAGGGTTCCAATTTCTGACCTAAGGAGGCCAGCATGGAAACAAGGCTGCAATAGAAAATCCTTTATATCTTCCATAAACATACACCTTTACTTACCAAACTTGCCCACAAGATATAATTCACTGCTCTTAATTGATTTTTGGTAAATTTTTATTACATTGGTGGTCACGTGACCTTGTATCATGGAAACAAGGTTAGAATATAAAACTCCCTATAATTTTCATGTACATGTTTTTTTAAGTAGATTTTAATTAAAATAATTCTCATGTGACCTGATGAATGTGGAAATGAGGGTGAGAGGAAGAACTTCTCTAAGCCTAATAAATTTCGCGATAAGCTAGTAAGAACAAATCCATGATTGCTGCAAAATTGGAGATTTAAGGCGGGACTTAACCTAAACATCATTTCTTCGTCGCTTAACATGGATTTGACGTTTATATCTCGTTCATGTTTTAAGCAATCCAAAATCCCTACGCTTATCCTACAAAGCTGTATTGTGGGATATTTTGTGAATTTTTTGGTGATCTTTGGGCATATTTGGGAAGAGATAATTTTTCTTAAAGGATTTGTTAAATTTAGTGAAGAAGGGAATGTTGAAGATTTAATGAAGGTTTAAAATTGGAATTTGCCTCGGAAAATTTAGTAGATGGACACCAAAACAGTTCCCCAGCAACCTTCAGTGCCCTCGTGGGGTGTCAACTGTAAGGTGGTGTTTAACTCATTTTTGTACATTTTAATCCAATCTTTAAACTCCTTAAAACTTAGCTCCTATTCACCTTAAGTCCCACCTTAAAGCCAGTGACAACCACTCTTAATAGACACGCCAAATTATTTTGCCAGTCATAATGTCTACGGTTGTTGAAGAAGTCTGTCTCTTGACGAAGACCCTGTTCTTTAAAATGCCTGAGAAATAAACAAATGTTTGGACAGACCTCATACAAAGAGGCTTCATAGACACATGATCCAAGAAGATGACCAATGTTATAAGTTTTGAAGAGATACAAATATATATGCCATATGAAATATATGAAGTTTTCCAACATTCCCTTCAAAATGAATATTTACAGTTTATTCAGACTCTGACTCATCACTGCTCTCGTCCTCATCACTTTTGTCATCGTCAGTCTTATGAAGCCTTTGATTTTCTGTTTCTCCCATTCACTATTATCAGAACAACTACAAAGGTCTGTACAGAGAAATCCATCACTGCAGCCCTGTATCGATTGAACAAGCGTCTCTTATTTGAGCACCATCACTTAACAAGAAACGTCAATCAATCAAATCGAGTCCGGCAAATCAAACCGCAGAGAATCGAGAGTCTCTTAGTCTCTGGAGCCGGTACCAGGAGTTGTTGTTACACATGTCCACCTCTTGTTCTCCATTGCCCATCCATAATCCCTTGGTGACAGCAGCACAGGGTTTGGTACAGCATGCTTGTTCCAAACCATCAACTGAAAATGAGCATGCAGTATAGTTTGGTGCAGTGCAGCTTATGTTGGTCAGACTCTGCTTGCTTCTTACTAAAGAGGAACCACCTGAGCTCTTTAACCGAGTTGTTTGGTCTGTCTTCGGTAGATAAAGTTGGTAGACAAACCTTTGAATTCCACCTTTGATGTCACCATCAGGCTGTTCCTTTTGATCAAGATTACCAGGGGTACACAGGATGGAATCGTCGGCTTCCTGAAACTCCAGCGCAGCTGTCTTAGTAGGACTGAGGGCTTCCATGATTGGCTGTAATGTATGCTGATATGCGCCCCCTTCCAGTGACAAATGGGTTACTGGAACACATCATTCTGTGAATACCATCTTATTGGTAATACAAGGATATCTCTCTCTGGTGAATGAATGGACAAGTCCGCAGTGGCATCATCACCAATGGCATTGAGGGCATGCAGTATCATCTTCAAAGCATCTTCTTCATGGCCACTTTGAAGATGTCCCATGTCTTTGAGCATTGCCTCGCATTCTGTTCTCAATGCCACTACAAATCTGTCCTCTAACAGCCTCTTCGTATGCCAGATTAGTTTCTTCAACTGTGTGAAATCAGTAATGCCACAATAGAGGGCATTCGGATCCTTGTCATCAGGCCTGTGTGGTCGTTTTGAGCAACGATGAGACATTGTTTCTGACAAAGATTAAGTGAATTTCCTGGGCGCTATTATACTTGCTGAAGAGATGTTCTGCCAAGTACGTGTTTATAAGTCTTGAACCATTCAGGCATTACAGCCATTGCATCAACTACTGTAACTTTTACTTGCACATCGGCATTCTCGTTATCGGTTTTGGATGTTTCAAAGTTTCAAGGTCTTCTTTATTTCCACACAGCAACACAAAATTTATGATAAAACATAACAACACCACTAGACTCCTCCTTGAACTGCTCCACAAGGCGCATAAGGACATTCTTGCATGATCAGTGTGCTAGGGTACTGTCAGTAGCAAACAGAGACCTTGAGACTATCGAGCACTCTTTGCCAACTGGGCCCGGTTGTTCGAAAGCCGATTAACTTAATCCAGGATTAGCGTAAACTTTGGTTGCAGTTTTTAAGTTTTCGATGAAAGTTTCTTTTGGTGCTTTTTGCTTTTCAGTATTGACGTCCTCTAATCTAAAATTATGCAGAATATCAGCGTTGAACAACGTTTGTGGATAGAGATTTAAAGTCCTTGGTTAATTCTTAATCTTGGATTAGGGTTAATCGGCTTTTGAACAACCGGGCCCTGGTTCCTTGGTGTTTCTACATCTGGTTGGCTCTTGCAAACCAACACGAGATGAGCGAAAAAAGCCCGGGGGGGGGGGAGGGGGGCACTTCTTAGTAATAGCCTAATGAGGATGTGCTGCTGGATGGGGCAGCATTTTCAGGACTGGATTGACTATAATGGGGTTGCATTTTCAATAAAGTTACTAGAATGGGGTCCCACATTTATGGGATTTTGGGAGTAAATGTACCTCCAGAATGTTTGTACTGTAGGTGAAAAGTTAGGTGTCCTACATTCAGCAAATGTGTCAATTCATTTTAGGATGACCATACTTAAAAGGCTTTACAAGGTAAATGCATAAACAGAAACAGTGACTAAGATGGGATCACCAAAATTTACATTTGCCCAAAAGTGACTAAGATGGGGTCTATATTTGGCCACAGAATAGACTATAATGGGGTAGGGTTTCTGAGAGGCCAGCGGCACATACCAAGCAAAAATTTACCCAAGTGACCCCTCCCCCGGGAAAAAAAGACCTGTTCTACTTGAGCTCCACAAGTTTGTCTGCTGTTTTCACCTTTAAGACATTGTCAGTACTTTTCCAGATTTGGAGAATACGCTTCTTCATGGTCAATCAAAGGTTCACATTCCCTGATAATAAAAAAATAATTTTTGCACTGTTCATCTGCAAATGAGTGGAATAGTTTTCTACCTATTTCACTCTGTTTATATGACCACTTCAGTGACCAAATTATAGAGTTCAGTATTAGAAGCATCGCTTTCTGAGAAAGAATTTCTAAACCTCTTAACTGTTACCCAGCAATAGGCCAGTTTCGAATTGTTTGAAAACAAAAGAACCAAGTCGAGGTTCAGGGGAATAATTAGCATTTTCCTTTGTTTTTGACAAAAGAAAATGCAAATTATTCCTCTGAACCTCAACTTGGTTCTTTTGTTGGCCCACAATTCAAAACTGGCCTATTGATGTACATGTACACCTTTCTTCTCGGGTGCTAAAATAGCAGTTTGAGAAGAAAGGTTATGCTGCTGTTCTGGAGTTTCCGAAGGTTGACCCACCATGGACTTTACTTCTGCAGCTAGCTACAACTTAGGACAAAGCTCTTGCAACCCACCTTTTTTTTAAATAACGTGTCATCAAACCAGAACAAAGTCGCCTTCTTCCCCACTCCCTATTCAGTGTTGTTTTTTTCTCTAAAACCCTGTGCATAGAATTCTTGTCTTACCCAATATAGCTTTAAAAGAGAGGAGGAGACATATCAGCAATTCACGATCATTTGACGGTTTTCATTTTAGCCACAATGTCACAAAAATTAGGTATTTTTCTAATACAGTATGTCCCAACTAATTTTGTCTGAGGTTGAAGCTCAGAAGAAATCAGGTAAAAGTTCATTCCCAGGCTTTAATTCAGTGTGATACCAACCAGTCCTTCAGACACCTTCATGGAATGCGATGCTCCAGCTGAAATGGCACTCTTCCTTCTTGCTGGAGACAAATGAATTTGGTGTGTCTATCATGAGTGCTTGTTACTCGCTTTAAGGGCCCATTAAAGTACCTTTTGATGCCGTTGCTAGAGAAAAATCAATTTGCTATAACTCTGCACATGCATGCTTCAATTATACCAAATTTGGACAATACCCATAGGTGGCAAATATGGTCCAGTTCATGATGTCATCGGACCATGCCCAATGTGACATGACCATAAACAGAAAAATGCATTTTAACTGAATGGCTTTAGGGGGGACTAACTTAACTACAGACTTAGCGTTGTTGCCAAGGGATTTTTACGGATTGTATTATTTTGTAAAACACGGTATTTTGGTGTTTTTGCCACTATATTGGTGAGACGTGAGAAGAGGTGAACATGTAAAATTTATAAATTGCTATTGCGCTTGCGTAACTTGCCCCAGGCCCCAACTGCGCCTTAGAGAGAAAAATCCCTAAAACTTGTAGAAAATTATGCGAAGTTCCGATTTTTTTGCCAATCGGAGATATTCCAGCCTTCTTTACAAGCCTACGTAAGTAATTGTTGTTAACGAACATAACTGCAATGATAATGACGAAATGGTATGAATTTGCATGCTTATGACGTCATAAATCTCACGAAAACGCAAATTTCCAAAAATCGATACGTAGAGTTTTGCACCTTGGCGATCGTTAGCCATTGGCACCATTTTCGATATCCAGAAGTGTACGCCACTTGCATTTTAGGCCTTTTTCTTTCTGGTCACATGACTAACCAAATATGGGTGTGACTCGAAAATCTTGTAAACCTTTTTGATTGTAAAAACATAGCCAGACAGCTTGCCTGTGCAAGTTAGGGTTTCCAAGATATGAGGGTTGGGAACGTTCCATAGCAACAATGTTAGCTCAATTTGTAGTTAGGTTAGTCCCCCCTTAAACCTTTTTTCCACATTTTCTGTACAATAACAATTCAAATGCCATTTTGAAGAAATTGAAGCATGCATTTTGGCTTATGATGAAAAATAAAAAAATTAGAATGGAAAATGTGCTTCTTTGACCACTCTTTTGAGCATAAGTTTTTTGTTTCTCATTTTGTCGCAAAACCCATGCTTGAATTCCAAGAAAATATGATGTTCTTTCGAATTGTTTTAAAATCCAGCAACTACAATTATCTCTCTAGGAGAAAAGTTATTTTCTCGTGGCACTGGAAGTGGCAAGTGAATTTTCATGGGCCTGGTGCCTAAGCATTTTTGGCCAGTCACAGCGACTACACTCGAACCCGAACTCTTCAACTGTGTTTTGTTTTACCGAACAAAATTCGAATTCAGTTTCTTTTACACAGTCACAGTGTTGTTGATTGCTTAAATTACTGTTAACAGTTTTTGTCTCCGCATCTTTGAGATGTCGATTCCCAACCTGACACTGGAAATCTTTCACTGTCACCTTTTCAAGATTTCCCCATCGACATGCAGCCATCGCTGCGGCTTTCTGCTTACATCTGTACATGGATAACATTTTTAAGCAGAACACTCAAGTTTTAAAACTATAGGCTCGACTCACATGTTGTAAATGTAAAGCAGAAAATTAATCAATAAAAATCTAAACAAAAAGTTTTTCTTGTGTTTGTTGCAATGAAGTAAAATAAAGTTACCGGCGACTTGAATTGGCAACTTGAATTGGCAACAGGCCGGCGCCAAAAAAAGTGCGCAAAAAAATTTTGGCTGACCAGAAGTGACATTGCACTTGGGTAGCAACCGTGTACCTTAGCAATGAGATACTTCAATGGGCCCTTAAATCTCCAATTTTGCAGCAATCACAGACTTGTTTTAGCTTATTCCAGAAATTTATTTGACTTGGGGAAGTTCTACTTAAAACAACTAAGAGTCTCAAATGCCATAATGTAGTCTCGTTTGGTAATGAACGGTTCATGTACATGAAAATTATGAGGAGTTTTATATTCTAACCTCGTTTCCATGATACAAGGTCACGTGACCACCAATTAAATAAAAATTTACCAAACTTCAATTAAGAGCAGTGAATTATATCTTGTGGGCAAGTTTGGTAAGTAAAGGTGTATGTTTATGGAAGATATAAAGGATTTTCTATTGCAGCCTTGTTTCCATGCTGGCCTCCATAGGTCAGAAATTGGAACCCTCATAAATCCTGTCTTGACAAGTTGCAAAGTTGATACCAAAACTTTTCATGTCTACTAGGTCCTAATGAACATTTCTAGACTAGTGGCTTGCTTTCAACATAAATTTCCCACGGGACCTTAAATTATGACAATATTTGCTCCTTGACTAAATATACATGTACCTTTGTGGAGTTGGAAAGTGGAAAGCTAATACGACTAAGTACACAAGCTGCGAGAACTGAAGACGGAAATCGATGAAAATTGCACGCTAATATCTTAAAAGTGATGATGAAATTGCTTTTCCCATTGACAATTTTTCTTGTCACCCGAAGAAGAATGCAGCAGGGAAGAATGAATGTCTCAATAATCAAAACAAGTTATTTCAATGCCACTAGCACTGAAGGACATGGTTGGAGTTCAAGACAAGAGAACACAGAGAAAACAACACCAAAAGCATATATTTATATAACAAAACTAGGCATGCTATGGCCACTGAGTGTTTGGAAATAAATTTCTTGCGACCATAAGCATTGAAATAAGACATTTCCTATCCTCAGGCGCTTCAGACAAGGACCAAAAGCAACTAATTTGTTTGAGCAAACTATAAGGATTGGAAGATTCAGCAATGGATTGAATCCCCTGTCGCATGATGAGTACTGTGTGTTGTTGCATATCAGGTTAAAGCTTAGATCTGAGTGGTTTCAATAAGCACTGATGTCCGGCAAAAAGCATTGGCGACTTCGATCAGAGACGTCAGCTACTTTTTCCCTAAATTGAAGTAATTAAAGAGCAATTCTTTATTTCTTCTTTAATACCGTCCCCTACTCTACTCCAACTTGCTGCCAACTTCAAATTTTATTGAAACCCTTGGATCTTTTATGTTTGACACACTATACAATGCCACAATCACTACATTGAATCAATGTAAACAAAGTAACCAGCAGAGCTTTTCTACCAAAAAAAACCATATTTAGACATGCAACACATTTGTTTTGGAAGAAAACTTTGATCGATTTTACTGCTTAAACTGAGACAGGCATGTATTGAATTCTTATTTTATCGAAGACGAGATCGCAATTTACTTGTGATTACTGAAATGTCTGACATGGCTTTCCAAGTCGGAGGCATATTACAATGGAGGCTATTGTTATTCAATGATATAAATGTAAATGAAATAGTCATGTATTCTGAAATCTAGCCACCAAAGCACCAATCTTGTTCAGAAAGTCTATATCCTTTGGCTAAAATAAAAGATCAGTAACTATAAAAATTATTTTGAAAGTAATTTAATATTGGGCAAAGAACAGTTACCATGCTGTAACTTTCGGGTGTCACACAATACTCTCTCTGATGTGAGGTTGCGTGCAGGCGAGAATACATCATTAGATAGACTCTGGGAAAGAGGTTGCATTACTACATTGTACATGTAGTCAAGCGTAGATTGCAATTAGTGTAGCAAGAGGCAAGGAGCCTTTGATTAATATTATCCAAGAGAAAAGAAATTTCTTTGGATGACCAGTCAAACTACCCAGAAGACCACTGTATGCTTGTTCAAAAGGGACAATAAATCAATATTAATTTTATCTATTTAAATCAAGTTTTAGTAGTATAGTACTTGGGGTACCAGATCATTTTTACATTCAACGGTTTCAACATTTTGATCTCGTATTTTTGGCAATCTATAGTTTATTAAAAATGCGTGACTTTCTCGGAAGAATCACCAAGCGTGACATTCTCGGAAAAACAGGGAAACCCCCTGTAAAATGAGTCATCGCTAATAGTTATTGTTTCAGATCATGAGACGGTCGTATGATTATTTCTAACCAATCAAAAGTCGACCCATAAATTAACCAAAACCAAAAATCTAACCAACTGGTTCAGAATTTGGTTTATTTTTTGGTCAGATATTTTGCCATACAGAGAAAGGATGCCTTCATTAGAAAAACTTACTACTAGTTTTGAGTCCACATGTGCCAAGATTCAAGATTCTATCCTGAACTAGGCAAATCAGTGGGTTTGAGGCGATAAAAACACCACAACAGCTAGATTTTATAATGTCCGTATGCATAGCTTGTCACGCCATTATCGTGAATATACCGCTTGTCGTCAAAGCAGCTGAGTGATACTTTATTTATCTCATAACTTCCTAGTTGATGGTTTTGGCTTCTTATTGTTTTCATTCTATGATGCAACTGTTTATTATCAAATAGTGTCTCTTTATAATTTTCATGTTTGATGTTATTCTTAATAATATTCTTCCTAATTCCTTTAGCAGTCTTCCCTCCTTTTTGGTCGTCTTTCATATAGCTATACATTTTCGATCGTAGACCGATGAATTCACAAATTGGAACTCCTGCAGCCTCATCTTTGAATTTACCAATTACTTTTTTATTCGTCTTATCGAAATATGGAGAGCATTCTGGGTAGTCGCTGTTGTCAAATTTATTTTTATCCTTCCAGAAATTTCTATAGACGTCTCCGGTTTCGATTTCATAGGTCAAGCTGTCTGTGTCTGTGAAGAGCAGCTTCGCCTTGTTTCCATACTTCTCTTTAATGTAGTTGTAATGGAAATCGTACATCAGTGTCTTGCTAAGGTCTAGAATACACATACCCACATATGCCGGCCTGTTCAGGGTGAGTGTTTCTTTTATCTTATGAACAGCTACCAAATTTTCATTGAAGATTTTACTGCTAACATATGTCGGTTTAGCAGCCATTTTTAATAGTTTCTTTTCATCGGTGACTAATCTGACGTCTACTCGCTTTCTGAGGTTTTCCATCGTTTTTCCAAATACACTGTTATTCATGAGTTTGAAGAAGTCTTTCTCAAAGACATTTTTAGCGTTAGTTCTTTTCTGAGTGTTGTAATCAATATATTGCCTGAGCCATGCGGACTGATTGAACTCTAGAACTCGATGGACTTTAGTTATTTTTAAACCGAGATCAGTGTATAATTGGAGGTTCCTATAATGGAGCACGTAATTTTCTTTGTTGCTTAATGTTGGTATCAGTTTATGTACCAAACCAGTTGATATTTTATATTTCTTTGCTATCTCCTTACAATAATCTGATAGCATGTCCCCAGTCACTTTAATCTTTTCCGGTCCAAGTGGGTAGTCATTATGCAGATCATGTAACTCTTGGGGGTATTCAAGGTCAACTTCAAGAATCAAACCCTTTGCACTATCTTCTTTATAGACAGCCAGGTCTAACTTGCTGATCCGCTTTTCTGTCAACCATTTGAAACCACCGGTTGGTAAATATTGACTCATAGCCCAACCATACAAATTATTTGCGTCTAGATACATGATGTACTTCGAGGGCGCCTTCTCATCGTATTCTTTCATGTATTTATTGTTTGCTTTACCATAACGATTGGCTATATAACTGATTCCTCCACGCATACCCTTTTCAATGAATTGAAACATATCAATATCAACCATAAGCTCTAGTTTAATGTCAGTCATTTTCAGCATAGCATCCCAAGATAACCCTGGAGATGTGAAATAGTGACACGGGTCCAGTTTGTAGTACTCAAGGTATGTTTTTCTGAAGTTTTCAAATACATCAGCCAGTAGGAGTACATCTGTTTTAAGGTACAGATCATGATAACCGCCCATATTATTGAGAGAGAATGTATTCCACACATTTTGAGCATGCGCATAGTCTTCATCTGATATATGCTCATCACTCAATATACTGTAGAATTCTTCTTTTGACGGCAGCTTTTGGTTAAATTTATCGAAACTATCCATATAGTCATAAGGATAAACACCTTTTTGCGCCATCAAATTAAGATCCTTTCCCTTGAACTCTTGTGAGGTGTATTTTAAGGCTTCTTTTGGAAGATTGCTGACAAGTTTTTCCAAACTTGAGCTCATGAATTGGAAGCTATCAATGAAGGTCAAGTGATTACCAAGCATGAAAGCCATATACTTCTCCATGTTATTTGGGATAGCATTGATATTCATTTGACAGTCTTCACCTTTCTTGTTTTTTTAAGTGTGCTTCTTAACAATGGCTCCAATCTCTTGCATAATGAAATGGCTATCATAACCTCTCAGATTGTGGAATATGACTGGTATCTTTATTTCTTCTGGGTTTACTCTGAGTTTTAGATTACATTCTTGATGAGCTGATCCTCAATACTTGCCGGTAATATGACAATGATCTCGAACTCGGATATCTTTGTCAGTGTATTTTTTATCACAAATGTGACAAAATTTGGCTTTTTGGAATTTCTCTTCATCATCTTTAGTCATTTTCAATGGTTTGTTAAAAAATTTTTTCACAACATTCTTGCAATATTTGACTTCCTCCAGCATAGCTTCCATAAATTTGTACACAGCCTTTTCACCCCTGTATATTACTGCTAGTTTGCTGTATTTATCATCATAACAACAAACAACTTTGTAACCATATCCACAATCAGTATGCTTCTGATAGGCTTCAGTATATGATTTATCACTGTTGGGTTGGCAACCGTGTATTTTTTCAGTGATGGCCTCAAAATCAGCATAGATCACAAATGATACCTGCTGTTGTTTATGAAAGTTGTTGAATTTCAGTATGTTGTTATCTTTGTTTGGCATTTTTATTGCCTGTGTGCCATTTACTTGCATGCAGTTGTCCTTGTGATCATTCAGAAACCTTTCAGAGCTGAAGCATTGAAGACAGTGCATACAAAAGTGTTTTCTTTCTTTGTGCTTTGTTTGATTGTACATAAACTTATTGAAATCTTTGATTAGCACATAATGCTTGTTTTCATTTTCAGTTATTAGAAGCAGATTCAAGCAGTCTGCATATTTCTCTTTTGATACATATATTGGATATGGTTGTTTGTCCTCATAACCGAAAACATTAATGTTGATCTCATTTTGCTTTTCTATTTTATTGTACTGCTTTGTGGTTACTGGGAATTCAATCCCTGTATAATCCAATTTTTCAATGTATTGCTTGTCTGATTTTTTAATCCTCTGTGGGTATTTCTCTTGTGGGTTTAAGTGTCTGATGTGACACCATCGGAAACATTCATTATCTTCATTTTTAATATTAATCAAACCCTTCGAACTGTTTCTTAGTTCCTGCGGCAGTTTAATATATGAGGAGCCTCTCATTGGTTGATATTTTACTACATTGAGATAATGATTGTCAACAGATTCGATTGTCCAACCAGAACCTTCAGATATCCATTGAGCTATCTTATTTAAGATTTCTTTTTCTGATAATTCTAGTGATTCAGCAATTTCCAGATCATTCACAATTGTTTGAACTGTACTGTTGAAATATGCGGTCTTATACACTATTTTTCCGTCAGTCATTTTTGTGAATTGTACCTTTAGCGTTTCAACAAATTTCAGTCCTTTCATTTCATTTAACAATTTTTTAATGTGTGTTTCGATTGCCATTCTTGTGTCTTGTAGTTGCTCTAGCGGGTCTTTGTCATTTTTTATATCAATTTCAAAAGACTTTGTGTAGCCTTTTGGAGCTTTCTCTGTTTGCTCTATCTTAGTTCTGGGTGTTGGAACCGGCACAGGCTTTTTAGTTCTGGGTGCTGGAACAGGTCTCTTTTTCAATTGTTCTATTTCTTCCAACCATTCAGCAGGTGGGGTGGTAATCTTTTCCGCTCGAAGTAATCAACCAATTCTTTCACAGTTGGTCTTGGTGCTGGCACAGCTCTCTTCATAAGTTTTTTGGTTCTAGTGGGGGGGTTGGTTTGTAATCATCCACAATAACGATCTTTGGTTTCTTCTGTTGCTTTAATAGCAATTCGATGAGCTGAGATTTACTGAGTTTCTCTAGACTCTTCTTATCCATACTATTGGGTGAAATAAAATCTTCCATTTATATAATAACTATATAAATATTTTTTTGTTTATCTAGTTTTAATACGCGTTTAAGTAGGGCTAATAATTCAAGTGATTCCAAATTCTGGAATCCTTTGAACAGTTTTAAATTTTATTTTTTTGATGCTTTTTTGGTTTTGTGTGAAGCGTTTTACCAGCCATTGTGTAATTTTTACCATTATTACAAACTTCACAGAACCATTCTTTATTTAGCATATAGGTAGTCTTGTGTTTTTTTCTTTCCTCGTCACTGAGAACTCTAGGCCTTCCACGACCTCTTTTAACATTCTTATTCTCCATATATTATACTACTATATTTTATTCTTAAATGGATTTCATTATTTTTCTCTTCGTGACAAGTATAATTTGCTTTCTTCCATATGCTTGGTTATTTCATAAATTAAGTCTTCAAAACAGTTGCTCATGATGTATCTGCACTTATTTTTTTCATACATTTGCTTCATAATTTTTTGTTTATCCGACACTTGATATACACCAGTTGGGCTTTTAAATTCAAGACAAAGAGCACTGTATTTTCTTGTGGGATTCAACAGCATCAAATCACACTGACCAGGCATATATCCTTTGTTATAACTTTTGATTCTGATATTTGCACTAATTTGATTCTCACCTAAACCAGCAATCATTAATGCGTCTTCATATTTCTTTCTGATGAATGAAACAATCTTATAATGTAGATCATTTTCACATTCAATTAATAGCATATTATTGCTTCTGTCATTAAACTGTTTGTAATATCCCTGTTTCCTGATTGATGGCAATACTTTTGATGTAACCCAATGTTTAAATTTTACTGCTTCTTGTTTTTTAGAAGACAATATTAGTGAATAAAGTCCTGATTCATTTATAAAAAAACATTTGAAAGTTTTTTCGATGGTCTCAGCATGAGGTAACGTTTTGTTACATCGTGAATTTGTGGTCTCAGCATGAGGTAACGTTTTGTTACATCGTGAATTTATGCTGATTTTGTGGTCTCTTAAGATTCTATCATCAGATAAAACATGATCCTTGATTGCTTTTTGTGGATTTTTATAGTCGAGAATAATAGCTATGTCTCTACCTCTGAACCATATATCATTTTTATCATCAAGATAACAATCTATTGATACATCTAATTCTTTATTATCGTAGGAATATTTTTGCATTTGTATATTATATTATAATAATTTATTTTTTAATTCATTTTCAACCTGTGTTTAAATATAGTCAGGAATAATAATATTCTTGGCTACATAATAGCAAATAACAGTATGTACAACTGTATCTTCTGTTATATATACGTTAGATAATTTTCTCTTAAAACAATTTCATATATCTTTTAAATCCCTAAATGGTATCCAACTGTTAAATTCGTCACTATAACCCTTCCACTTCACCAAAGTTTGTTTTTTCTTATAGTCTCTGCGAATGACTTTATCGATACGGAAAACATCCTGTCTGGCTTTTAATAATTCAGGTTCATAAAAACTCCCTTCAATATCTTCACCTTTCAGATCCTTTATTTTGTATGTTATTGGATTAGTGTATTGAATCTTATCAACTGTGAACACTTCCTCAGTCCAATTTGGTGTATAGCCCTTGTCGAACACATTCCGTTTATACTTAGATATTCGGACCTTATCACCTATTTTAAATTTTGGTTTCTGTTTTAATGGCTCCATATCACCATATAGATTAAAGTAAACAGTTCCTTCATTCTTTTTCTTTGAAGCCTCTGTAGGTGTCATCTTTATGCTTGAATGTTTGGTATTATTATACTGTTTCACTAATTTTGGTAACATGTCTAAATACTGTGTATTACCTTGAACAGTGAACTGCTTCCACATTTTGGACTTCATTGTTCGATTCCATCTTTCAACCACTGAGGACTTTTCTTCATTCTCAGTTGAGTACATATGTATCCCATTTTTCTCTAAAAGGTCTTTCACATGTTTGTTATAGAATTCTTTTCCCTTATCAACCCATAAATACTGTGGTTTTCTGCCTTCCTTGAATATTGTTTTGAATGCTTCAGTGACAGATTCACCCTTTTTATCGTTCAGAGGAACAATCCAACCATCTTTGCTGAAGACATCAATAACCATAAGAAGATATCGATAACCTTTATTCCATTTGCTGAATTTTTGCATTTCAACAAGATCAGCAGCCCATATTTCATCAATTTTATTTACAATCACACGCCGTCGAGTAAAATTGCGTTTTATGGGTGCATGTAATTCATCTGCTAATTTTTCTTGCCAGTTTTCTTCACTCGACGGCTTTTTCCGTTTTTTGAAACACCAAGACCTAATTTCTGTTTTTTATCAATTAAGAATCTGGCTGTTTGACCCCATTTTGGCATCTCACCATATGGTATTTGATCTAGTGACTCTACCATTGTTCTATCACAATCACCTTTATTTTGTTCCCATATCATAACAAATATCATGATAAGCTGCTATTTCATCTACTTTATTGTAAGGAAGGACATTCCATTTTGTAACCTCACCTGTATTTTTATCATATTCTAACTGTTCGTGCAACGGGTTATAAGGTCCCATATATTTATATTTACTTGGCGTCCAACCTGCTTTTGGTTTAGGAAGCTTGCCAATAACCTTATGAATGTCAATAGCACCACCACGTGTATAATCAATGCCCTTAATATCTGTTTTATGGGTTTGTCTCTTATCAGCACGCTTTGGGCGTATTTTTGTACTTAAATCAAATAATGCTTTTTTTTTCCAACTGAACTAATAGCCGGCTTTGCTAGGGAAAGTCCTTTATCAATCAAATACTGTTGATTTTTTGGATTTCTGAGAGCTTCTGAAGCGTAATATCTTCCAGCTTGCAATGCCTTTTTACCAATCATTGGAGCCGCATGACCAAGCAAATCCAATGATGTTGTCAATATGCCCGCCCCTTCAGACGGGCTATTCAGTTTCCCTGTTTCCTGACAAATTTAGTCTTTGTTATTCCACACTCTGCGCAAGTGCATTTCATCATAGTTCGACCATTTTTCGTCTTCTGATATCTTTCACTTCCTGGGACACATTCAGTGACTTTCTTCTGTTTGACACAATAAGATCTCATATACAAATGGGTTAGATATTTTCAAAGTAGTCTATGATGAATCTGTGATTGACACTCACATCTGCTGGATTGAATCTGGAATTGTGTATTATATCCAGTATAGATGTTCCTTTTTGTCTCTCAAGAAGATAGTATAAACACCAATATCCACATAATACTGATTCCCTTTCTTGTATCTCATCACCGGAGTATTCAAGTTGTTTACCGCTTGCAGCCATATACATCTGAACTTCTGTTGGCATCATTAAACCGAAAGAGTCGAAGTATTCACAGTATTTATCATTTTTGAAATTCCTATAACAAACCCAATGAGTACCAGGTCCAATTTTGGAATCAAGATTGACTATCCCACATTCATTCTTTTTTATTTGTCTCGGCAGATTGTCTCTTGAAAATACTCCTCTAAAATGTTTTATTCCAAGTTGTTTCACCCAATTGATTAAATCAAAGTTGGATAAGGGTTTGTTTACAAAATGGTTCCTAGAATTGAGATTGAATTGAATGGACTGTCTTTTCCCAGTAGAAGCCCTTTTCCCTTTTTAGTCTTTTTTTTTTTTTCATTCCATAACCGATTGGGTTATCCCATGTACCAAAAACTGGGGGTGATTGCCATGGAATCATAGCGTGTTTCCCACCACTTTATTTTTATTAACTGCAATGTGATCTGGAACATGAACTGGTAATGACCGTCTAGAACGGCTGTGTTCAACATGCAAACCCTTTCCAGTCAAGGCTTTCATAAGTAGAGGAATTCCAATACTTGCTAAGTGTTCCAAGAAACCCACCAGACTGAGTTTTTGTTGGTTTGATAGCAAGTTGTCCACCAGACTGCATTGCATTTACAAGATCAGCCATTTGTCTCACATTCAATAAATTTCCAAAATGCAATAGTTGGGGCAAGTTTTCATTGGGAATAATGAATCCTCCTTTTTGTTTCTTTCCAAATAGTTTATCAATGCCGAGACTTGCTAATGAAGAAAGAGCACCTGTGGCCAATGCTGGAGCCGCTTTAGCTACTGCCTTACCTGCATATGGTAATAGTCTTGTTCCAAGTGAAAAAAGACTTGACCAAAGAGAACCTCCATGTACAACTGCTTTTCTGATTTGTGATTTTGATATACTGATGTCTGATCCTTTTCCTGATCTTTTTGATTTCATCAGTTTGTTGATTTGTCTTTTTGTCAACATGAGTTGATCATTGCCTGATAATTCACTATGCGATAACCTCAATGTTACTGCTGAATTTGATTTAATAGCTTTTGCTAATTTTTCTTTCTGACCTTCTGCAAGTCTCACTCCATGAGGATGATAAGTAGTCATATAATATATGTTTATACTAAATTGTATTTAAAATAAATAATGATTTAATTTATTTAATTATTTATTTAATTTATTTAATTTATTTAATTTAATTAATTTAATTAATTAATTTAATTATTTCCAATTAATTATTCCATTTACATAGATCTCAGAATCAACTTTCCATCAGTCTTTCTCATTTCAACATCCTGCTCATACATAACCAATGCATAATGAATACATCCCGTCAACGAATGTTATTGTTTCCCAGTTTGCACCTTTGTCATGGCTATATTTAATTTGATTATTCCCATAAGATTCTCTTATGTTATACCAACTGTATGTCATGTTAGTAGACTTCACAGCCATTTCATATTTCATATCATTTGATAATACTAGAGGAGTATTGAATCTTTTTTCAAAATCATGACTCTTACTAACACCAACTTTGTCTCTGTTTTTACTGTTGAATCGTAATGAAATTTCTGTCATATAATATTACATTAGATATTTGGTCATTATTTTATTTAGCTCCTTATTTGAAACAACACCCAATCTGCTTAATGTATGCAATATGTTTACAAAATGTTGAAGCCACTAAAAAACCCTATTCCTTCTGTTATGTTGACAAACCAATGAAAACAGTAAAAAAGAAACTTTTATGGTGTTATCTAATCTAATAGTATATGGGAATATTCAACGTTTTACCAAGTCAAGATGATAAAGGAACAGGAACTGGTGGAAAAGGTCAAAGAGGTCCTGTTGGCCCAAAAGGTGATAAAGGTGATAAAGGTGATAGAGGTCCAGTTGGTCCAGCAGGCCCAAAAGGTGATGAAGGTGATAGAGGTCCATTTGGTTTTAAAGGTGAAAGAGGTCCGAGAGGTTATAAAGGTGACAAGGGTGATACAGGTGGATTACAATTAACACTGGATGGTAGTTATGATGTTGAAAACAAACGTCTTACAAACGTTGGCTCGCCAATAAATAATAGCGATTCCACAAATTTAAGATATGTAAACGATGCTATTTTATCAATTGAAGGAACTCGGGAAAATCCATTTAAATTTCTTCTCGAAGACATATCAAAAACAACTGTAACACAAAATGCGAATAATCTTCAATTAGAAGACTTCAATAAAAGTCCATTCAAGATTAATAAAAAATCATTGTCTTTTAGAATTCCAAATGAAAGTATGATATCTGTTTTTATGTTAAATGTATCACAATTGGAAGTTTCAAATTATACTTTTGTTGTTGAATTTTATACAGAAAATTATCCAGAGCAGGCAATAGTTAATATTGAAATGGAGACACAAAATATGCATATAAGAAAAAGTCTAATACAAAGAGCATTTCCAAAGACACATATTGTTGATGGTTATCTTAAGAAAATATTCTTCATCGAAAAAAACAAGTCAAGGAACTTCAACAATTGAATTAACAGTTATTACACCAAATATATTAAAAAATGTCAAACATCACATTATAGTTTATGGTATTTATGGATTTTCCAATATCATTTTATCACATATTCATGACCCAGTTTATGAAATTGAAAATGGTAATGTTGCCTTTGGTGGTAATATTGACATGAAATTAAACAAAATCATCAACCTGCAGGATAACCCCTCAAACCCACAAGACGCTGTAAACAAAAAGTATGTTGATGGTGAAATTGCTAATTTTAATACATCAGACTTTGTCAAAAAAGATGGAAGTGTTATAATGACGGGAGATTTGGACATGGGACGGAATATTGTTAAAAACATGAAATATCCCATTGATATATTAGACGCCACAAACAAAAGCTACGTTGACTCTCAAATTGCAAGCTGTCTAAAACGGGATGGAACCGACCCGGCAGAGGGCAATCTGAACATGGCTGGATATGCAATTGAAGATCTGAAAGATGTTGATAATAGTACACCAGCTGAAAATGCAGTTAATAAAAAATATGTGGACCAGGGGTTGCAAACCAAACTTGATGCAATTGCACAGAGAAACTTGAGCATGAACAACAATACCATTACTGATCTTGCTCCACCCGTAAATTTAGACGACGCAGTGACGAAAAGATATACTGACGAATATTTTCTCCGACGAGACGGTTCGACTGCGATGTATGGAAATTTGTCAATGAGTGGAAATAAAGTGACGAATTTAGCAGACGTGGTGAATGAAACTGATGCGGTGAACTTCAGAGTTTTAAATCGAGCTTCACAAACTATCAGAGCAAACACTTTATTATTGAATGGAACAAATGCGATGGCAGCAGACTTAAATCTCAATCAAAATAAAATCATTAACTTAAAAGAAGGAACAAATAAAACCGATGCCGTAAATTTAGATCAATTAGAAAAAATCATATTTCATCTGCTTCTCATCCAAAGAATGCTTTCAAATATTTGATGAATGATATCGATGAAGTTAGTACTGAATATGGCTTGACAGTTAATGGATATGTCAATTTACCTCGTTCACCACATTTGATTTCAAAAAAGGTCATTGATATAGACTTGAATAAAGAAGCTAATCATATTTACAGAGCTAGAATTGGATTTAATATGTATACAATAAAAGATGGAAAATACACTTTCATTCTTGAATGGCTATTTCCTGATTATGAAGGAATGAATTTTAGTAGTGTAACATTCAATGCAACTGGTGGAATTACAATTCATAAAACTGTAGGGAGAAAATTTGATAACAGAAATGAAGATCATTCGAGATATTTATTATGGATTGAAAAACCTTCAGTAAGTTCACCACCTGAATATTTGTATTGTACGATTCATATTAATGCTAACCCAACTTATCCAAATAAGTACAAAGTTCATTGTGTTGCATATGGTATTGATTTTGAAGCTGTAGACGTTCCATCAAGTGTTTACGACTTCACAGAAGCTTATAAAATCGTGAATGAAAAAATACAATTACAAACTGATTTAGATTTGAATGGACATGTTTTGATAAATGAATCAAGAAACTTATTTGACGGTCAAAACGGTGAATTGACAATGCTAAATGATATTAATATGAACACATATTTAATAAAAGAGGCTAATCTTGGTGGTGATTTAAATCTGAATGGCCATAGAATTCATAATGGTGCTTTAAATCTATTTCGTTCTAGCGTTACAGGTGTAATTATGGAAACAGCTTTTGATTTGGGTGGATTTTACTCTTTACAGGCCGAAATTAGGAGGTGATCTAAATTTGAATGGGAATGGAATAATTGGTCAAATACAATATTTAAATTGCTTTGTCGAAGCCAATCAAGGACATAATAAAAATATTTTGAAGCCTGTATCAATTAATGGCTCTGAATATTTAGTTATTCACAACAATAACTTTTATATTAAGAAAATGTATATCATACAAGGAACAAAACCCGGAATATTATACTTCAAGAAAAAGAATGAAGGTGCTGGATTATTACCATTTCCAGCAACTATTTTCGAATATAGAATTCCTTCTATGAGTAGAAACATAAGAACAGTTACAGTCAATAAATCATTATCGAGAGGCTATTTTATAATTGATTATTCACATCCTAATACAGGTGCTTTCGATACAACATTCACACTTGAAGTAGTCATGAATTAATCTAAAATAATAATATATGGGTATATTCAACAATTCACCAAATAAAGATAATATAAGAACTGGTAAAACAGGTCCAAAAGGTGATAAAGGTGACAAAGGTGATGAAGGTGATAGAGGTCTAATCGGTCCAAAAGGTGATAAAGGTGATGATGGAAATGGATTTAGATTGACTCAAGATGGGCATTATGATCTTGAAAACAAACTTTTGACAAATGTAAAAGCAGGCAATGATTCTGATCATGTTGTTATTAAATCACAAGTTTCTGATATTGTTAGAGATAGTTTTTTAGATTTATGGGTTTCTGAATTTATCAGATTATACTCAAAATGTGTTTATCAAATTGACAGAGCCAATGATGATTTTGTAGATATGAATGCAAACAGAAAAGTTGAAACATTATACGATCTCTCAAATGAAGAAAATGATGCAACACAATCAACCATAAATTCAAGACCTACTGTTTGTACCAAGGCTGAGAAACTTAATGGACGTTATTTTTTAAAGTTTGATGGATCACAAAGAATGATAAGTCAACTTAATTTAAATAATAATGCTGTTAATATCTTCATTGTTTACAAATTAAATTCAAATACAGATGGAAATCCATGGAAAAATGGGCTTTTTGGTCATGACAATGGAGGTTATGATAAGTTTGTCAGCTATTACAATGGTTCAAATTTAGCTATAAGTGGTGTTGATCAAACAAATTGTGTGTATTTTGGTCCAGCAGCATCTATACAAAATTTCAAAAAATTAGCAGATTATTCCGTAAATGATCTGGGTAAAATCAATGTTTGGCACTGTTTATCTGTTCACTGGGACAATTTATCTTCTCCTAATACAAACAAAAGTAAAATCTACTGGAACAAAAAACATATTGGAAGTTTTACAGCTGCTAATAGAACCGGCAGTCAACAAATGACTTTTGGTGATTTAAATCCAAGTTCCATCGCACCTTTAGACGGTTGTATTATTTTTTTCTGTGTATACTTGGATTTCATGTTGGATGAAAAAAACAATTTTAGATCATCATCAAATTTTAATGCAACGATATAATATATGATAGAAGACATAATTAAATACGTGAAATATTTTTTTGATGAAACCAAACAACAGCATATTCATATTGATGACACAATATTGAAATCATGCCTAGTATACCAATTTTTGTATTTCAAGCATTTCAAAAGAATACTTCCAATTAACAACATTTTATACATTCATAATTATATAGGACTTATTGGTCCGGGAAATGGCTGCCTTACACAATTTTTTGAAAGAACACTTGGTTGGATTGATGTATTACACTCACATAGTATTCTCCATGATGCTTTTGGAAGATTTTATAACCGTTATTCATTAGACAGAGGGTACACATATACTATACCAAAGAACCTTACAACAAAATGGATGAAAAGATCTCCATTATGTGGTCAATTCACTGGATTAATTTATTGTGTTTGCAAAAGAATTATAATATAAATGATATATATGACTGATAATCGAAAAAGCATATTCAACTGGAATCATATTTCAGGTGAATTAACAGAAGACCAGATTAAGGAATTAAAAGCCTATTACCACACATATCACAGAAAGTGTTGGGCTCACAAACAGGCGGTGAAACAGTTCAAAAAATGGAAATTACTGGGGAACTCATTGTCTATCATCTTTGCAACCGGAGGCCTCGCCACAAGCATAGCAACTGGTGGTGTTAGTTTGGTAGCCATCAGTACAGCAGCACTTTTGATACAAGGGTGGATGAAGCATAAAAACCTCGATCTTAAAATCCAAAATTGTACATATGCTTATCAAAGCTATCAACATCTACTCAATACCATAAAAGACACAACGAGAAGTGGTAATTTCAATGAGTCCAGCATCCATAACACAATGAAGAACATTGATGATTATGTGACTGACAACAGTCCTGTTATTGATAAGTACTTACTAAAATATGATGAAAAATTCACTGTCTAATAATACCAATAATCACATCAAATCTTAACAATAAAATTTCAACCCAATATTGATCATAAAATTTAAGTCTTTTTTGATCTAGTAACTATTATTTCATCAAATGGAAGATCAAGCATTAAAAATATTTGCTTAAGCATAAATTTAGTGCTAATCATTCTTTTACGTTTATTGTTCACCAAGGGAAGCACTTTGTCTATCTCTTCGAATATTTTAAATATTTTACCCTTATCTTTTACAGAAATTTGAAATCCATTCTTACGACATATACCATTTACCACATTTTCAATATGGTACTTCCGATGATATACAGATTTTCGCCGTATCATATACATATTATCATGAAAGTCAACGTACTCCTTACAATAGTCATAGCCGTGGACGGAACCACAATCTAGACAAACATTTTCACCATCATCATTAAACAATTCCTGTTTACTACAGCATGGTACTGCCACACTACTAACAACTTCTACCAATTGCTTATCACAAAAAGGACAAGTTTACTCTTCCATATTTATTAATTCATTGTGAATTACTGAATTACAACTCATCTATACTATTATATGAGATATTATTTTTTATGTCACTAACACATGACGTCTCGTGACTTAGAATAATAGCTATAGGTGATGACTCATTTCCTGTTTTTCCGAGAATGTCACGCTTGGTGATTCTTCCGAGAAAGTCACGCATTTTTAATAAACTATAGATTGCCAAAAATACGAGATCAAAATGTTGAAACCGTTGAATGTCAAAATGATCTGGTACCCCCAAGTACTATACTACTAGTTTTGTATATCTATGCCACAATTAGCTTACATATATATAGGATACTACTTGGCCATGCAGAGATATGGAATTTCTCTTCCAGTGTTAGAAAAAATAATTTTCTGAAGTAACTCGTATTTTTGCCGGTACGTTAATGTTTGCTTTTTATAGAAAATAAAACTTTTTTAACAACAACAATAACAGCAAGCGCTTGGCAAAAGCTAAAGATCTAGAGTTTCTTGATGGTTAAAATAAAGCTACATAGGTTATAATAAGAGGATATTTCAGAGGCGGATCCAGGGAAGGGGTTGAGGGGGTTGCAACCCCCTCTTTGAACAGTATTTTCTTGTTATTTGTTAAACTCTTTATAAAAATAATCTGATAAAATTGTTTTATACGTAGTTGTTTCACTTCCACCAAATGACTGATTGTCAAGTTAGGAAAAGACAATGTACATTTCAAGTCTCAGGAATGCTGGAAATGGCGTTTTAAAGGGTTAAATCGGGAAAACTTTCTGGGGGACATGGCCCCGTATCCGACAACCCCCTCTTTCAGGAACTCCTGGATCCGCCCCTGTATTGTATGAAACTGGTATTTAAGCCATACATATATTAATGATGTAATTTTAATATAACGTAAACCGCTATTTAAAAGACCCCCCCCCCGCCACTTATAACCCCTCCCCGGTTATAGGCCCATCTACCTGTAAACAGAAAAATTCATTCGATTACAATCCCCCCACCCGCCCGGGATGTAAGCCTGCCTCTAGTTTTCCTCGTTTCCTTAATAATAAGCACTCTCGAAGAACACGGTACTACTCAATTCAAACAGAAAATTAGGAAAGATTGTAGAGGAATCAGTTATTATACATGATTGCTGCAACAGTTTTAGGGAAAACACTGCTATCGATGCAGGTCCTGTGTAAAAAATAACAAGTAAAAGACTAATATTTCTCCCTAATATTTCTTCCTTAGCGCGACTACTAAAAAGTTACATTAAAATAATTATTCAAAACAATTGCAAGATACACGAAAATTAAGTTACATTAAAAGGAATTCTTAAAAATAGTTGAACCTTTGTGAAAAAAGCGCGCTTGGTGCATTCTAAGTTAACTTTTTCTAAAATAAGGTCATCACTATTCCTAGTTTTATTTATGTTAAGGGTGTTCGCGCCCATTGTTTCCGCGCATCCTTACTGAGCACGTAATTCCTGTCACAACGTCACACCACATCGTACATCAAGCGCATGCGCTAAAGAAGAAACATTAGGGAGCATAGGGCTTGGTACCGCTGGCGTTAACGTCACCTGCAGTTTACTCTCTTAAATGGTCAGTAACCCCCTAGTTTCTTTCCATTGATCATTTATTATCCTGATGTTCTCCAGGAAAAAAAGCAAAAACAGAAAAAATCTGTACGTGAGAAGTTACAAATATTTCGAATTCCTCTTTTCTACTATCGTGCGACCTACGTTTTCTTCTAGAAAACGGTAAAAAACAAGCAAGGCTGGTTACACGGCTAGGAATATATATTTCAACCAATATTTCGGGAGGCACAGCCTTCCTTCATCAGGGTGTTACATATTATGACCCTAAGATGAAACGACGTTACAGTTTTAAAAAAAGTTGTACATGTAACATGATATTATAATAAAGGTAAACAATACAACGTAACGTAAAACGTTACAGTTTGAAAATTTGAAAAAAACGTAACATGAAAACAAAAAGATAGGTATTATATTTCTTCTTTTCTGTTGATACCTAACGGTTCAAGAGTTTGACCTCTATCAATTAGATATGCTTCTCTGGCTTTTCGTACACCGTCACGATTAGATTTGGACAGTTCTAGTGGAATTAGTTGCATGTCAGAAGCGCTGTGACCGTTAGAGAGAAAATGTTCTGATGCTGCAGTGGGTTTAGAGCTGTTGGTTTGTTTGTCGACTGTTCTACGATGTTCGTTGAAACGGTCCTTTAGTCGTCGTTTAGTTTCGCCTATGTATTGTTTGTGACAGTGATTGCATTGTACCATGTATATGACATTTTTGGAATTACAGTCAATGTGATGTTTGATAAATCTAGTTTCGCCGGTGGAATGAAAAGTATAGGTTGTAAGTCCATCAGTTATGTAGTTGCATTTTCTCTCTAACGGTCACAGCGCTTCTGACATGCAACTAATTCCACTAGAACTGTCCAAATCTAATCGTGACAGTGTACGGAAAGCCAGAGAAGCATATCTAATTGATAGAGGTCAAACTCTTGAACCGTTAGGTATCAACAGAAAAGAAGAAATATAATACCTATCTTTTTGTTTTCATGTTACGTTTTTTTCAAATTTTCAAACTGTAACGTTTTACGTTACGTTGTATTGTTTACCTTTATTATAATATCATGTTACATGTACAACTTTTTTTAAAACTGTAACGTCGTTTCATCTTAGGGTCATAATATGTAACACCCTGATGAAGGAAGGCTGTGCCTCCCGAAATATTGGTTGAAATATATATTCCTAGCCGTGTAACCAGCCTTGCTTGTTTTTTACCGTTTTCTAGTTTACAATTTTATAGCTGGTTAGATCTATTACAGGATCCGGCTCTTCTATTTTGCAACGGTGGTCCTTGCTATTAAGTATTTTCCAGTGTTTTCATACGTTTTCTTCGATTGCAGACGGGCAGGACTAGTATGTATTCTTTTTCAAGGCATATTCTACCTCAAGGAACGACATCAGCGGCAAAAGTTACTTAATAGACGTAGTTCTGTTGAACTGAGAACATTAACCTGATCTAAATTTCACTAATGTAGTTTCTTTTATTGCTGACAGTTGTAAGCTAACATCATCTTAAAATAACGAAAGCTTCTAAAAACGGATGGGCTTCAATGCGCCTTTTCTCGGAAACGAGCAAGATGACACTCCTTGTTTTTCCATTTCGCCAAAAGTTGAACTGATCTTTACCTTACTGCATGACAAGTTTTAAAACAATCTGCACGTTGGGACATTTCGGGCGCGAACGTCCTTAATTAAAACTAGAGAGTAAAAACGTATTTCAAGCAACACTGTCGTAACTCATTTCCAAACTTTTTTTATACGCCCCTCCCCCCTCCCATTTTTAAGCCCATACAAGGACCTTTACGGAGCTTATAAGCGGCAGTTTACGATAGTTTGTGACAACCGTGGGACAGTTGTCTGAAAAGGAGAAAAATTGCTTCTGATGGAATTCAAACCTTT
>JAEMWC010000960.1:230000-260000 GCA_016490735.1 Pachyseris speciosa | reverse complement strand
GGTCCAGACCATATTAGTGCTCTTTTTGACCCTGCAAAAAAATTGGAAATATTGATGTCACGTTTATCATTGTAGGAAACTGACAATTATATTCAAAAGCCTACTCTTATTAAAGCGTAAAGTTGTCGATCCGGTTGGTGGTCAGAAAGCGGCAAAATTTTCAAATGTGGCCTGATAAAATAAAATTTAGTGATAACAATATCTGGTACATTTCGGCTAACAGTTTGTTAGAAAAAGCTTACCTTCGCTGCTTCTTTCTAAAACCATACCCACACAGTTAACTGATCTACCAAAATAAAGCTGAGACTCGCGTATAAACTGTACAATTCACCACGCAATAAATTGCTAAAAACTATCAAAGTAGTAAGCTTAACCATAAAGTAAACTTTAATAACACGCACTAGTCATCAGACAAACTTACCCAGGCACACTGGACACCGTGTCAACCTCCTGAACCTCTTCGCTCATTACGGCTGCTGTATTAAAAGGAACTCCAAACTTTTGGACAAAATATTTCTTATATGTTTAAAAACAAGAAAACTGTGATGAACACGACTTCTCAGCAAGTTTAAGAACCTCACCAGCGTTCAATAACAACACAATCTTTCACGTTTCTTGGCGATTTGAAAATCTCTAAAATGACGTCCGCGACGACTGGAGGACGGGAGAATTGGCGGGAATTTATGGCCAAAAGAGCCTGGAAACCACAGTCGCCACTTCCGGTAAGACGTTCGCGTCGTCGATTTTTCCGGTGCTTAAGGTCCCTAATAGGCTAATTTAGCAACAGAACGGCTTTCACGATATGACAATGACAAACTCTGCCGAAAAAAAAAACTGGTAAAAATGTGTCTGCAGTGGTATTTCTACAGACAGAGTTAAGCTGATCTACAGAGAGAGATCCCAAAACAGCATCCATGTAGAATTTCAGGTTATTGTGCAAATCTAACATGGTGTTTAGAAGCATTCTTTGATGGTTGTTTTGACATACTATTTGTGGAAATAAATTCAATTAAGACTTATTTCAAGATGGCTGGTGTTACTCAGAATCCTCCTTTCCCGCCACCAGAAGGTAAGTACTTGACCTTTTAATGCTAGTCATTGTGGTAAGATATACTCAGTAACAGTATTATATCAGAAGAAGATATTAGCTTAATCCCGACGTTACCAGCTGGTGGAACCTAATCGAACTTAATCGAACGATTAGGTCCGACTAGTTCGATAATCAAACACAATCAATCCAAAAAATCTTTGTAAGAGAGTTCGATTGTGTTCAGTTTCTTAACTAATTGGACCCAATTGTTCGATTAAGTTCAAATCAAATTGAATGTGATCTGCTCAAACCTGATCAAACTAAATCGAACTAGTTGGATGTTCGATAATTTGCTCAAATTTTTTTGAGAGTTTGATTGTGTTTGATTACTGAACTCGTTTGAACCCAATTGCGTGATTGGGCTTCGATTGAGTTGGATTACCGGTAATCAAATGTTCGATTAGCAACGCCAGGCTTAATGAAGTCAATACAGAATGGAGTTTACTAAATCAGAGAGCTAACCGACATGTATTGCTTATGTATTTCAAACTAGACCAAGACCAAAAGAACATCATTGACAAACTTGCAAACTTTGTGGCCAGAAATGGCAGCAAATTTGAAGAGACGACCAAAGAAAAACAGAGGGGAAATCCAAAGTTTGCATTTCTGTTCAGTGGAGAGTACTACAACTACTATAGGTGGAAAGTTTCTTTTGAAATAGGTAAGTAGTCACAGTTGACAAAAAACCTTGTTTGGTCATCTGGTTCAACAACTTGTACCTGTGTTTGTACTACTTTATTTTCATTTGTGTAGTGGGTATTCAACAGGGTTGGCACAGTGAAAAGAAGGCTCTACCTCGGTGTAAAAACCTGTGAAACTCACGAATGACATAAAACAAAGAAAACAAAACATTCTAAACAATGGCGTACAGCAAAACAATACCTCATAAAACAAAGAAAACCTGCCAGGTTTTTACACCGAAGTAAAGCGGAAAAGAAAGTTAAATTGTCCCTAACACCAAAATGTTTTTTTGCTTAAGTAAATCTTTGCACCAGTCCCAATAACAAATTTGCCTTTATTTCCAGTTTTTGCCTTTTTATTGGTATCAAAATGTGCAAAAAATGAAGGATCATTGGGTACACGACCAAGTCAGAAGGGGCATGGGTCTATTCTCAATTTGATGTCTTAAATTGTTTTGCATGTATGTTTGCAAAGACTTAATGTGATGTAAATAAGTTTGTGACGTCAAATATTGAGAATAGACCCAGCCGCCCCTCATTAGCTCAGTAGTGGGACAGATGATGGCCAGATTTTACAACTTGTACGGCCTATGAAAAGTCAAGATAACTAGTCAAGATTTGGTAAAAAAAAGTGCAATGCATTTTCAAACAAGTGCAAAGATTTATTTTAGCAAAAAACATATTTTGGTGTTAGGTTCCCTTAAAATTTCAAGGTCAAGGAACTTTGCAGCAAGCAAGGGAAATGAAAAATTCTGCCTCAAATTCAGTGATTCAAGAGTTTTCCTTCTGGCTTTAAAAAGATCATGATTGCATTTTCATACATCTTTCATCCAACCTGTTACAGTTGTTTAAAGAGTCTACAACGGGAATATGGTCGATTTTGAGGGGATGGAAAGGGGGAGTTGATTTTTTAGTGCAGTGGATCATTTTTTTGGGGGAGTGGGGGGGGGGGGGGGGGTAGGTATCCAGATTTCAAAACTCCAGAGACTGACTAGTTTAATGTAATTCTTGTTCATTAGACTGAAATAACTGTAAAAGCCAGATCTACGGCCTTATTTACCTCCAGTATTTTACTCCAACATCATTAATTCATTTTAATTCTTTTATGTTACAAGCCCAACAGCAGACTCAACAACATTTACAAAACCAGCAACAGCTAGTGCAGCAAGCAGCTGCCCAGTTTGGCACCAATCCTCAAGCTCATCTGGTCCAGCAGGCCATTGTTCAGCAGTCAATCAACTCAGCACCATGGCAACAAGCTCAACAGCAAGCACAGCAACAGGTAATGCAATTGTACAAAATGACAAACACCACCCCAGATAAGTTTTTAAGGCAGCGTGTCAACACGGAATTCCTTTTGGGTCAAATTCACACTGCTCCCACCAAACCATAGTAAATTTTATATTTTGATTTGTCAGGTCATGTAGCTGATCTTGTAGGGTTTTTTTTATTTGAGATCCCCCTCTTATCTCAGGAACACTGGGCAGATCATTTGTGAGGCGTGTTTTGGAAGTATACACTCACTGGTCTGATGATCATACACAAATCAACCTTTCCCAAACTTGTTATAAATTTCTCAGAGTATATCGTTTTTTCTTGTTTGTTTACATGTAAATTATTAATCATTTTATTGTTGCTTTGCTTTTCTACAGATGTTCTTAGAGCAAAATGATTCTATCCCTTAAAGTCTTCACTATTATTTTAAATTTCCAACATTTTTGTTCACTGCTCAAATGTATTCCTAACATTTCATTAGAATGGAATTCCAAAATCATTTTCAAAACTAAAGTTGATTTATTTTTGTTACTCAAGTTTGCATCAATTCCAAGTTTAGTCAAACTAGCAGTGGCCATCTATGTTTCACACATTACGTGTATGTTGACAATAATTATGTTGCTGCTTTAACTTAATGCACAGATGCAGGTTCTTCAGCAACAGGCACAAGCAGCTGCTGCCGTTCCCATGTACCAAGCGCCAGCTGCTCCAGTTCAACAGAACCCTGACGTGGATGTGACGGAATTAGAAAGTCTTTTGTGCAAAATTATGGAGTCGTGCACTAAATAATCCATATCTGTGAGTTGGATTACTATATTGGAGCACCCTGGGTGGCGTAAATCCCCTATGAATAAATCCTGTAACTTGCTATGGTAGTTGAACCTCAGCTGACCTTAAGATAACACCTTGGCTACTGCATAACTGGAAGCCTGGTTCAAAACTAAGTCCTCATTTGGGCACAGACTTTTCAGTGAAGTAATAGGCAAGTATAGTTGAGACTACCATGTTATAATTATAGAGCAGGGATGGCATAGTGGTGAGAGCACTTGCCTTCCACCAATGTGGCCCGGGTTTGATTCCCGGACTCGACGTCATATGTGGGTTGAGTTTGTTGTTGGTTCTCTTCTCTGCTCTGAGAGGTTTTTCACCGGGTTCTCTGGTTTTCCCCTCTCCACAAAAACCAACATTTTCCAAATTCCAATTTCATCTGCTTGTAAAGCGCATTTGATGATATACACATGGAAAATGCGCTATATAAGTTCTAAATTATTATTATTATATTAATTATTAAAATGCTGTTGAAATTATTATGTTTGTAATATTTTCTTTAATCTGACAGAATAATATATTTTCTTTACATCTGGCAGAATGGTGAGAATTTTATTTTCACCAATGCCAAGACCTCTGCACAAAGCTTTCAAATATCACAGTACCTTCTCAAAAGGTGAGCCTAGGTTTCTTTATTTTAGTCAGGCATTAATGATCATCATCATCATCTTAGTTGTACCCTCCTGACTTGGGTAACCGGGTCTGAATCAACCAGTCATATTCCTATCTGCTTTTCTTGTACACAATATAGCGGATATTACATGACGGTGTAGGGATACAAATTTTATCTTCGAGTGCTGATGATCTCTTATGAGTGAGTACAACAAAGTGAGCATAGTAAATGAGCACAGCAAACTTGTGAGAGATACCATCAGCACGAAAAGATAAAATTTGTATCCCCAAGCAGCCATGTAATGTTCTGTTTATTATGTGGATATTGATGAAGTCATCCCCGTATTTTTTTATTCATTTATTTTTTATTTCTATTTTTTATTTAAATGTATTTATTTTTTAAAAAAAGCACCGAAAACAGTGGTCACTTCATTTGAGGTCGGGACTAATAAAAAATGTTTGATTTAATATGACAACCATCTTAATGAAACACAAACATAAATTATGTTTGGTTCTCAAGAAAGTGTTATTTTCTGTGTTTTAAAAGAGTCACATTTTACTTCAGTGATGTTGTAAGAAACCCACATCAACAGGATGCTCTGGTTATATTGGCTGACATGTCTGCAACCATGACGATGTCAATATCTTCACTTTTGAAAGATAAAAATAGTATCTTCACTTTGTGTAGCAAAAAAATTAAATTGTTGGCAAGAGTTTTCTTTGAGTATTACAGTGAGAGTATTTATTGAAAGTTTGTTGCTTTTCACTTCCTTGAGTAACAAACGTGAGGCTGTTAAATTTCCTGTAGGGCCCTTGGACCTGGAATGCAGTTTCAACACAAGCTTCACATTGTTTACCTCATCAATGATATTCTACATCATTGCCAAAGAAAAGGGGCTCAGGATCTGCAGAAAGCTCTTCAAGATGTAGTTGTCCCTATGTTCTTTGTTACCCAGCTTGGTGAAACACCAGAAAATCTGCAGAAAGTTACCAAGGTGTTAGGCATTTGGGAAAGTCATAACCTGTTTGAGCCAGCTCTCTTACAAGTGAGTGTTTTTAGATCACCGTACCCCTTATTTTGGGAAAAAAGTTTTACACTAAACCGTCTTGGAAATTCCCTTCCTTCCACCTAACTCCCTCCCTCCCTCCCAACTTCCTTCTTTCCCTCGTGTCCCTCCCTCCCACCTTGCTTCCTCCATCCTTCCCTCCTTCCTCCCTCCCTCCTCTCTCCCTCCCCCCTGCCTCCCTCCCTTCTTCCTTCCTCCCTCCCTCCCTCCCTCCCACCTTCCTTCCTTCCTTCCTCCCTCCTAATTCCTTCCTTCCTTCTGTCCCTCCCTGCCTCCCTTCCCTGCCTCCCTCCCTTCCTCCTTCCTTCTTCCTTTCTTCTGTGGAAACATTGAGCCTGTAAAGTATGTTACACACATACATCTAACTTCTGTTTGTGTCACTGTAGCTCTTTTGAAACATGAAAAATGTTTCCTATTTGCCTTCTTGAACATGGCCAATAAACAACCTCTATTATTATATTTCCAGGAACTGAAAAACACTGACATTGCTCAGAGTAAAGTTGATGCTGCTCGCGAGCAAATCTTTGGTCAGCAAGGTTTGATACTTTGTTCTGTTAGCAGCAATAATTTATGGTATTTGGGAAAAACAGAAAAACTGATGGCAGTAAAGAAGTAAAAAAGTGTATTATATTATTATTATGATAAGATGGCATGGAGACCTCCAGAAATCACAAGGCTTAATTTTCATGGGAGACCTCCTCACAAGATCTGAAGGACATGCAAGGACAGAACTGGGAGCATGATTTAGAGAAAGTTGTAGGCAGAGTGGCTGAGCATGCGTTTCTGATTAATAATGTTGTTTTGCAGTGATTAATGTTTAATCTCTCTTGAAGGTTGCTACACCCCAAGAGATCCGTATAGGCAATATTACCAGCAGCCACAGGGAGGCCAAAAAACACCACAGGTAGACCAGAAACCTCAGCACAGAAGGGAAGGTAGGGCAAGATATTTATGTCCTATTATTTCTCCAAGTTTCTGACCAGCTCGGTGTATGTTGTATGTGTACTTTTTTATCTTTGTTTATCTGGTTGCTTGTCTTATTTAGACAACTCAACAGAGCAAAAAGTGGAAAGTCCTTTACGAGAAACAAGTCATGACAGAAAACAACAGGAAAAAGAAACATTCGAGGAAGATGTTGCAGAGCAAAAGCCAGTGGAGGAGGCTGACAAGAGGGTAAAATATTGCAGTACTTATTTTTGTTACAACAACAACTTTATTCACAAACAAACTTGGTTACTTGAATTGCTCATGCATTATTTGGGTGGAATGTAGAACGGTAACCCTGAGAATTGTTTAAGTATTAAGTCTTTGTCAAAGGTGCAAGGTAAAGACTTCATTTTGGTATTGAATCTAACATACAAGCATGATACATGAGATAAGGGAACATTCCTGCACTCACTGAGAAAAGAATTTCCCTTACATTCATTGTTACCGAAAGGAAATTGGTGTCAAAAGCCAATGTTTTTAAGGGCATGCAAGTACGAAAGTAAATTGGAGATTTTTTTTGGGGGGGGGGGTGGGGAGGGGGGAGAATGGTAGGATTTGGGTTCAAACAAAAAAGACTTCTTTGGGAGAGTTACATGTACAGTGTATGGACATATCCTGGTTCTGTAAGCCCTAATGGAGATCAGCATTTAATTTATGCTAACAATATTACTACATAACCAACATACGAAGAACTTGGTACAAAATGGGTGTTTGTGCCAATATTCTCAGTTTCCCTAAATTCATTCCACTTTGACAAGTACAAACTGGTTAACATGTCAGAAAGGTGGGTCTGTATTTATTTTGTGGTCTTGAGGCTAGAATTCAATGACTTTTGCCAAAAACTCTACAAACAGAAACAAAAGGATCTGATGCATGGTTGATTTGTCTTATTTGGGTTTCAGGCTAAAGTGATAGGTTAATTTTCCAAATTCAGGTCTTCAAATCGCAAAATAACTGCATGCCTTTGCTTCTGGTACATTGTAGGGAAATTGAGATCATCACAAACATTCCTTTTACACCAAGCTCTTCATATGTGTTATGAGAATAAATGAAATGATCAACAAAGATAAAATGTGTTGATTTCCAATCAAATTCTCCCAACCAGTGCCATAAAGTAACAATAGTGTGGAGAATATGCATGTTGATGTACCTCCCCTCCCTAACAGAGTACCGTTTTGTTATATTTACAGGAGGAGCCACCAAGACAACAGCCATACCCACCAGCACACTATCAGCACCCCCCACCCTTCCCCCCTGGTTATGGAGAGCAGCGTCCACCTTACTATGGCCATGGCCCTCCTCCATTTCCTCCTCATTTCCCTCCCCCTCCAGGCTACATGCCGGATTTCCGACACCCCCCTCCAATGTTTGGTCCTCCCCCTCCGAACTTTCGTGATGAGGGGTTTCATGGAAGGTGAGTGGTCGTTAGCTCACGATACGATACGCAGTGCCACGAAACGATACATGATGGATACACTAATGCATGTGTCCAACTAATCGTTTGTTTGCCCACTATCTTGAATAACACGTGACAAACGAATGTGATGCAAAAAAGGATGGATTTTGCTTATCCATATGTTTCATAAAACGCTATTCAATAGCTAAAATGGAGAACTTGGGTAAGGACTCATTAAGACAGCAAATTTTTCACCGTTTGCGGAAATATCGCGGTGCAACGGTGTATCGTTCCAGCCCTAAATCTCACGGTGTGAAATTTTTTCTTTTTTTCCGTGAATATGCTAAATAAAAGTGAAGCGAGGTTGTGAATTTTAAGTGTGGTAAATGGAAGAAAATGTAATAATTCTGTACTGCCACACGCATAATCAGAAAAAAAACTTTTTGACCTCTTCAAACAGAAGTGGAACCTATGACCTTCCGATTACTTGTTTGGATACTCTACCACTGAACTATAGGAGACTCCAAGGAGCTTAGGCCAGGAAGCTTAGGCGCCACTTTTTCAACCAGTTAGAAGCAAAACCCAAACCAATCATGACTTGCATGCGCGCATTTTCCCGCGCTTGGTGTCAGCAACTTGTAATTGCTTCGTATTCTGATTGGTTCATTGCCCTGTTTGTGTTTGTTGTGATTGGTCAAAGCGATTACTTTGGTTTTGGTTTTACGACCCTCTATGTTGACTCATTGATTCAGGCCACCTCCATTCCATGGACCACCTCAGCAGTTTGATTACCAGCAGCAAGAGTATGAGCAGTATGAAGGACGAGGACCACCCCCACCCATGGTGAATGAGTACAGCCACGGAAGACCACAAGACGAGGAAGGGTACAGCATGGATGAATACGACATGCCTCCAGAGCCACCCATCCCTGAGCCCATTATACCTACAGCACTGTATTATGAACTTCCTGCTGGACTCATGGCTCCATTAGTGGGGGTAAGATAAGCCTGGTGGCCGTGTTTTGTTGAGTAAAATGCGCGCTTTCTATTGGACTATTTCGGAATAGAAATATTTGGTGCAAACATACATACATATACATACATATACTTTATTTACCCTTGGATTTTAGAGTAGCTTACGCAGTAGCCTGCATAACAGGCGCTTATTTAGCCGAGCGCTCGGCTAAATAAGCGCCTGTTATGCAGGCTACTTACGTAGCTAATATCTCCGAGCATTTACAAACCCAACCATCAAATGAGAGATAGAAGGCTAGAAAGTCTAACCATTTACAAATGTCATTACAACGGCAGCACTTTGTCCTCAATTATTTAAAGACCCTGAGTGTTGGTCCGGCCGGGGTTTCAACCCGCGACCTCCCGCACGGTAGTCCGGTGCTCTATCAACTGAGCTAACCGGTCGGCGGCAATAGCCACTAGCTGGCGTTGTTCTGGGTGGTCCCTGGTTCAACTCCTCGGTCATCCTTGTAAATAGCCAACTGGTTTGCCTCCAGCCAGTTGGGATTCTTATCATGTTATGTTTATTTGGATTATTTGTTTCTGTATTTGCTCGGCCCCGCTAGCCTTGTGCTATAAATACTACCGAGAGTAAAGAAAGGTTAAATGTTTTTTAATAAGTTTATTCGGAATAAGCCGAATCACCGAATGTGTTTTCAGTTTTGGCGGGAAAAACGTGCGCGCCCGCCAAGCCCTTGACGTGTCATCAGAGGTTAGGTTCAAATTATTCTGCGCGCTGTTATCAGGTCAACTCGTTCAGATTATCTGTTCTTTTCGAGAACTTTATCCCACGTATTCACTTATTTCTAAACCGAAAAGTTCCATAAGAACTCGCTCTAGGTTCGATTTCTGCCTCTCACTCTGGTCCGGAGCGAGCATGGGCTCATTTCCCGAAATAGTAACTGGTAATCGAGCCTAAACTCGCTCTTAACCTATGCTCTTAATGTGAAGTTGATTGAAACCTTGTTTAGCAACGGGTGCTAGGCGTTCGTATGTCCCAAACTAAAAACTAATTTACGTGCAAAATGTTCATTGGACAGAGAAAAAACCTTGAGAAAATTGCAACATAAAGAAGTTCATCGCGCTGACTAAACCATTGCAAATGGGATTTTAATATGCTGCCTTTCCAGCAAAAGTAACTAGAAACCAACTCTTACTTAAAATCCGGGGAACGACAATCCTTTTAAAGACCCTCGGATTCAAGACCCTTAAACAAGAAATTGCTTATTGTGTTCTGTCCTTACAAAGTTGCCAGATGTGGATTACAAGCCGCTAGATCCTGCGGCTCTTCGTCTCCCTGCACCTCAGCCACCAAGTGAGAGACTCCTGGCCGCAGTGGAAGCGTTTTACAGCCCGCCAAGTCATGAGAGGCCCAGGAACAGGTCAGTTACACACAAACCGTAACCCCCCCCCCGGGGAGGGGGGTACTAATAAAATTTAGTACGGGAAGGCTCCGCCCCGAGGTCCGACCCCTTACCCTTTTATATACCATTTTTGACAGAAAAGGTACTCCTTTCGTACACCTTCCATTGACAAATGGTACCCCTTTCGTATACCTAAAGCAGGAAGTCTTCTTGTTATTTTCATGTAGCCTTCAATAACCATTATAGGGAGTACCCCCCTCCCCCCCCCGGGGACCCTAACCACCTAAATGTGCGAGGACGCGCGCGTGACGTAACGACATGCTATTTGATCTCATATATTTACTGTCGTGAGCAACGTTGGTATCGCTTTAAGTCCAGCGATCGCTGAAATTCGGAATTTTGCTTCTTTGATTCCAAATTATGTTGAACTGTAAGCCAGATAAATCAGTAAAGTTCAGTTATTCTTCAGCTATTGTGTGGTCCTGTGTGATTTAATCGCATTTTGAGTCGGTTGACTTTAACAGTTCATCAGGATGTGAGATCAAAATAAGCAAAATTCCGAATTTTATGAAGCATTTTCCTCGATCGCTTGACTCAAAGCGATATCAACCGCTGCAAATTAACCGCAACAAATGCGTAAGATCAAAGAGCATATCATTACGTCACGCGCTGATTGTTCTGCACGTGTTTGCACAATCATTCAGCTGTGAACGAAAGTGAGTCGATTCGATGAGTAGTTCTCTTCACTTGTACTATAAGAAATGCATTAAGATTAGTGGGGAGAATACACATCCTTATTGGGGCTTGCTTACTGAATTAAGCATTTGTTTTATTTACTTTGTAGTGAAGGGTGGGAGCAGAGTGGTTTGTTCGAGTTTTACAAAGCAAAGTTGAAGTACATCAAGGACCGAGAAGAAGCAGAAAAACATAAAGTACAGGAGTTACCGCCGAGCAGATCAAGGTAATGATGAGCTGGGATAAGACCTATTTTCATTCACGGATAAATGAAGAAGCTTAAAAGCAAAAGCAAAGCTCACCTGTTGTCGTTTTGTGGTCGACCTTCAGTGTAAATCGGGACTATTTTCGTGGGGGAGGGGGAGGGGGAGGAGCCTCGTTATGTACAGATGACTTAGCACCAGGTAGATAATGGGTAGATAAAATTTCGAGCTTCGCAAACCTCACACACACAAATTATCCCAAGTCCCCTTTGACGAGTAAAATCGTCTAGCGTTAGCCAGAGAAAAATCTATAAAGCCCCCCTTGGTAGTGAAAGGGTTAAGCTGTCGACGTGGTGTTTCAAACTGTTTTTGCTAACCAATTTCTAAACGCAAAACATTTTTCTAGGATACGTACTCAGAAATAAGTCTGTTAAAATTGATTGGAGCGAATATAGGGCCAGCGTTGCCGTTTAGAATGATGCGGCAGCTGTAATGTTCTCCAATTCACCCAAAAGTATTTGAATCGTCTCAAAGCCTTGCTTCTTAACCGCGGTGAAACGTAAAAAAATAAGAAAAGTCCTTTAAAGATAAGGTTTTTTTGATGAGTCTTTCATCAGTCTGCGAGTTTACTAAATCATTTCATGAATTTCTAAAAAAGTTTTAAGGTTTTTTAAAGCGAAGAATGTGGAGACTATTCGGAGCGGTATGTTTTTGTTTTCTGTTTCAGTGCGTGACTTCAGGAAAACCGATTCACCTTATTGTTCCTGAAACTGTTTTAGTAATTCACAAAATGATTTAGTAAACTCACAGACTGAAGAAAAACTCATCATCTTTGAGCTGCCTTATCTTTAAAGGACTTTTCTTACTTTTTTACATTTGACCGCGGTTAACCTTGCTTCTCTCCTTCAGGTCAAGATCTCGATCCAGATCTCCTCGCCGTTCGCGGTCTCGGTCCATGTCTCCCCGTCAGCGCCGCTCCCGCTCTCGTTCCAGATCTCCCAGGAGGCGGTATCATTCTCGGTCTCGCAGTCGGTCCACCTCTCCAAGGAGAAGAAGGTAAAAAGATATTCTCTTTTAATAAAGTATCAACGCTAAAAAACGTTTTCCTGTTTCCGTGGACTTGTTTACAGTTCTTCCAATCACTGTTTGTTGATACACATTGTATCTTTGTGTCTTTAGGTCACGCTCGCGTTCAAAATCACGGTCACGCTCAAGGTCACGTTCACGCTCGAGGTCACGGTCGCGTTCGCGGTCGCGGTCGCGTTCGATTTCGCCAATGTTCAAATCCAACAGAAGTCCCGATAGAAGCCCTACTCCACCTAGTTTTCAGTAAGTATTCAATTGGTAAAAACTGATACTACAATAATATTGATTTTTATACTACTGCTGTCCTGGGTTCTTTTGTTGGAAGCCGGAGAAATATCAAGTGTGTTTCTTTTTCGTAGAGTTCTCTACATTGCGGTGAGATTTTCCCTAACTCGCACGCCTTTTGGTCTCAATTAAAAGAAAAAAGTCTTGGAAAGGAGATTGCTTTGGCGCGCTGTCTATCAGCGCGCCAATCGTGACCCACAAATTTGATAACAATGCATGGTGGCTTATATAGCGTTTACAAAACGACATAGACAATTTAAAATCTAAAATAAGATATTGACAAATATAAAATAATGGGCAAACACTTTGACTGCTTACGGTCGGTTTTTCTCTCCAATTTTTCTCTTGAAAGAATCTCTCTTACTCATCGGATGAGAACTCCACGGACTTTAGGGAAAAGCGGTCTGCTAGCAGTCAAGCAAACACCTAAATATAATTATCGATCTAAGTATAAAATGCTGTCCTGAAGTTAAGTTCTGACGTAAAATCAGAAAATGGATTGAAAGAATCGCAATGAAGTTGGCAGACTGTTCCGCAGCCGCAGAAAAGGTTTTACTGCCATACGTCTTTAGCTTATATTTGGGTTCACAAAGATAGCTCTGATCACTAGATCGTACTGAGAATCCTCGAGCGCTGAAAAAGATTTCGCACATGAAAACACATCGGTTTGGATTGCAGCTAGGAAAGCGGAAGTCACACGTTTCTCTTTTTTCCCTAGTCCGTCTTACGTATCCAAGACAATCGAGGAGAGAATTGATGAAAGTAATGTCGGTCACCAGATGCTCAAGAAAATGGGTGAGTTTCAGATGTTTTTAATGGCAGTGAGAACAGTACTCTATCTTACGATTTTGAAATGCCACACTAGAAAAGGGGTCGCTGTTGAGTGAAGTTTGTGTTTCAAAATTGGTCGCCTATGATTTTCAAAGCAGCTTGAAACAACACGGTAACGGCTTTAAAATGCCAACTCTTACATCTCCTGCATGTTTTTGTATTTACTTTGTGCGATGTGTTTCATCTTTAGGCTGGGGTGGAGCAGGCCTGGGTAAGAGTCAACAAGGGATCCACAATCCGATTTCAGGAGGGGAGGTTCGGGATAAGTTTGACAAGTTCAAGGTGAGGACAAGTGTTTTTTGACTTACGAATGTCGCTCTTTTGGGATAATTATTGTTCTCTGCTGTGGATAGTCTCGTCCCAAGTGCCCTCGTTATTCTTATTCAACGGAATGGGTCAGTGAGTCCGTCAGACAAGGAGACGAAGAAAAAATTGGGGGGATTTCCCTTACTGGACAGAGCGGTTGTTAATTGAGTGTCGTAAAACCAAAACCAAAGCAATTACTCTGACCGATCACAACAGACGCAAACAGGGCAATGAGCCAATCAACATACGAAGCAATTACATGTAGCGGACGCCAAGCGCGGGAAAATGCCTATGACCAAGTCATGATTGGTTTTGGTTTTGGTTTTGGTTTTCATTGGTTGAGAAAGTGGCGCGAGTTTTCCTGGCCAATCACAGAGCGAAGAAATGCAAAACCATAATTGCTTTCGACACTCACTTGAAAACAGCTCTAAAGCAAAAACCAAGGCAAACAAGAATTACTTTCGACACTCAACTAAAAACCGCTCTATGTTGAGCAATGGTTTTTTAAGGCAAATTGTGTTTTATTGTCATCCTGAGACAATCTGCTTTTAATCTACGGTAGCACCTCACTGAGAAAGTAAAGCCTTCTGTACTTACCCCCAAGAACAAGCACCGTTGATATTTGATTCACTGTATCTGTTCGGCTCTCGTAATTTACAATTACCAACTCTTGTTGAAGAAACATTTGCATTGTCCTTTTCTCTGTAATGTTTTTCTTTTCTTTAGGGAGTGGGAAGTGACATGAACGATCCATTTGAAGCGTACAGGAAAAGCAAAAGCTACTCCTTTATCGATTCGCGTATTGGTAAGAACCACAAAACTGCATTGATAAAGTGCAATTTATAGATTGCTGTACATAAAAACTAAGAGACTAGCAAAACACGGTGATTTTGTCTGGCCAATCGCATTAAATTGAAAAAATGCAATGAGCCAATCAGGTATCAAGTTAAAACATTCGGCCGCCATACTTTGTCAAGCGCGGGAAAACCTGGGAAAACCTGCAAGTAGTGTCAAACGCGGGAAAATACGTAACCTCGAGTCGCCTCAAGCCAGGCGAGGGAAAACGTGCAGCCAATGCCGGGCAAGGGACAGCAGTGAGCCCGGTGCCAAGCGCGGGAAAATATTGAACCCGAATAGGCGATGCCACATGTGGGGAATCATGCAAGTGGTGCCAAGGGCGGGAATTTTTACCAAAGGCTGGATTTTCTACAACGAAGTTTGAAATAATGCTAACTTTTTTCTACGCTTTTTTTTGTTTTCTCGCAGCCAAGTCGGAAGCAAAAGCCGCCGCAAGACGGGAAGCCATAAAAGAAGCTGCCAAGAGAGATCAAAAGTGAAAGGCATTTCGTGCCAACTACAAATAGATCAGTTCCTAGAGACGTAGAAGAACTTTTTGTCTTTTTATTATCGAGGAAACATGCACGAGCCTTTCCTCATCATAAAATTGTTGCCAAAGACCTTGTAAAGAACAGCTGATATGACAGTGTCCGGTGTTGCTGCGTGCTCCGTTTCTTATGTTGTGTGTAAAAAGCAAACTTCTCGTAATATTGCAATATGGACTGAGAGAAACCTCTGGCTTGACTCCAAAGAACAGAACCTTTTTACCTGATTGCAGGGTTAAACGTAACTTATTATTGTAGTCACGTAGAGAGAGTCCAGGATTTTGGAAGATTTCCGGGTAGTTGCCGCGGATTAAGCATATTACCGAACATGTCCCGAATCCCTAGTATTCGTTTTCCGTTTCTGTTGTTGTCTACACATCTCGGTTAAGTGTCCAGTATCGTTACTGATTATTAAAGAGGCCCCACGCTAGCTAGTTGAAAAGACCAAGACAAGGAATTTTTTCTTTTGGTTGTTCACTTATTAAGAAAAAATTAGGGAGCTTAAGCAACGACGACGGCAACGGCAACGAAAACGTCATTTCAAAATCTAACATCGCCTTATTAATTTTTTCGCGTTTATTTCGCTTTGTCTAACTTGGAAAATACTGGCGAATTAGCCAGGGACTAAATTACTACGAACGGCGTCAAAGTCAGGAAAAAAGAATGACAAATTTGCCGTCATGGGTTCACGTTCTCGAGAAAACTTAAAACTTGGTCATTTCACGTTGTTGTTTTGCCGAGGACGGCAAAGAAATGTACCAAAATGTAAAACGCACGTGTAGAGTGATTGTTTTTGCTCATTAAAAAAGGTGATGTTACACGAGCCGATTTTGAACGCCGATCTTTAACGCAACATTGTTGCCCGAATTTTGTTGGAGTTGGAGTGTGTAACACCCCCGCCGTCGACTTTTAACAAAACATCGTCCTCGAGCAGCGAACAATGTTGCGTTAAAAATCGTCTCGTGTAACATGCCATTACCGACCGTTGCCGTAACAAAGTTGCGTTAAAAGTTGTCTCGTGTAAAATCGGCAATAAAAATCGGCGGTAAAAATCGGCTTGTGTTATGTTACATGAGCCGATTTTTAACGCCGATTTTTAATCCATGTTATGCGTGACAACTTTTAAGGCAACTTTGTTGCGGCAACTTTCGGCAACGGCATGTTACACGAGACGATTTTTAACGCAACAATGTTCGCTGCTCGGGGACGATGTTGCGTTAAAAGTCGACGGCGGGGGTGTTACACGCACCAACTCCAACAAAATTAGGGCAACAATGTTGCAGGTTTTTGAAAGCAATTCAAAAACCTGCAACATGTTGCCGCAACAAAATGTTGCGTTAAAAATCGTCCTGTGTGCCAAGTTACACGAGACAACTTTTAACGCAACAATGTTGCGTTAAAAATCGGCTTTAAAAATCGGCTCGTGTAACATCACCTTTAAACCTATTGTTTTGTGGCGTTCTCGTTGCCGTTGCCGTCCTCGTTGCTTAAGCTCCCTATGACGGCAACGAAAACGTCATTTCAAAATATAACTTCTCGTTTCTGTGACTCGTTCACGATTATTCCAATTTGTTTGACTTGGGAAGTTCTGGCGATCTGCCCAGGGATTAAATTTCCATGAACGACGTCAGAGTAAGGAAAAAGAAAAAAAAATGCCGTCAAGCGCTCACGTTCTCGAGAAAACGTAAAATTTGGTCATTTCACGTTGTTGTTTGGCAGAGGACGGGAAAGAAATGTACCAAAATGTAAAAAACACGTGCAGAGCGATTGTTTTTGCTCATTAAGCCTATTGTTTAGTGGAGTTGCCGTTGCCGTCCACGTTGCCTAAAAATGTTGGGTTGAAATGTTGCGTGCGTTTGGCCGGCCCCTTCACATCATCGTCACAACATGATGCAACAATGTTGCAAGATGTTGCGTTGAAATGTTGCGAGCGTTTGGCCGGGGCTTAAGGTCCGTATTAATAGACTATTATAAGAACCTTGCCACCTGTTACCAAAGCGGAAACATTTTGTGCATCTGGGGATTACCAGAGAAACTAAGATTTTCTTCCCCCATACAATGGTATGTTTGCGTGGTCTTGGCAAGTTCTGTTGGAATCCATAAAGAAGATCCGAGTAACCGCGCATTTTTCGGGAGTAATTAAGCTTCAAAATGCGAAATGTTACATGCTTTATAGCTAAAAATTGTGTAGTTACCCCTAATTACCGGGTCTTAAACTACCGACGATTATTCTTTTTCGTCGTCGAGTATCATCCACAAATGGCACTTCCGGCGTTTCTGCGCAAGCGCTAACTATTTTTAACAACAGTGATGCGTGTTGTCACGTACGGGAAAATGTCGATTCATCTTGTAGCTTTTGAAGTCTGAACAAACAATATGTTAAGAGAAGTGTCTATGCGAATGTTTGCAAGTTCAACGGCGAGAAGAAAGCTTTTAACATGAGTAAACTTAATGGCAGATGGACTGCTTCAGGAGATTGCGAGTAGTCTCTAATTTTGGCGACGGATTTTGGGGCCACGTGCGCGCGCGAAGTTGCGAGGAGACGCGACGCGAGGGGAGCGCCAAAAATTAGAGACTACAGACAAAGGGAATTTGACCTTTCCCAGCCGAGTGATTCAGAAGTGTAAATCTCATATCAACAGCAAGAATGATGCCTGTTGTCACGTATTGGAAAACGTCGATTCACCTTGTGTCTTTGAAGTCTGAACAACTAATATGTTAAGAGAAGTGTCTATACGAATGTTTGCAAGTTCAACAGCGAGAAGAAAGCTTTTAACATGACCAAAATTTAACTCCAGATGGATTGCCGCCGTGTTCCCCGTATCGGGTGTCTGGAGAACTCAGACCTAGAAAACTCAGACCTCAGACCTAGAAAACTCAGCCCCCCCCCCCCGCCACCCCCTTCCCCCAAGTCTGGAAAACTCAGACCCCCTCAAAACTATACAAATTTTCAAAGTCAAATAAACGTGGACAAAATAAATTATCGCCGTTCAGTGCGCTGAAATGTTACACCGTCTATTTATCGCAGATAACAAACACTTCACGTTATTATAATCGGCTCCGGAGCACGAGACCTAGAATACTCAGACCCCCCCCCCCCCAACTCCCCTCCCCCAAACTGGAAAACTCAGACCCCTCACAACTATACAAATTTTCAAAGTGAAATAAACGTGGGCAAAATGAATTATCGCCGTTTATGAGGGGTTTGAGTTTTTACAGTTTGGGGGGGTGGGTCTGAGTTTTCTAGGTCTTGTGCTTCGGAGCCGATTATAATAACATGAGACGACAAAGGAGAAGTGTTTGTAAACAGTTTCACTCTGCTAATTAATTTTCTACTCACATTTCACCGAGACGTACTCCATTAACGTTTATGCGAAAAAATCCTACATCGTTCGATAAGCGTTTCCTTTCTCAAACAATTATCCAGCGAAGCGAAAACAAGTGTGCTTAGTTTTTTTTTGGAATCAATACACTATTTTTATCACCTTGCAAAAGGATAAACCTCTGTGGCCTAAAGGTCACTGTTCTTGCCTGTGACACAGCTAACCCGGGTTTGATGTCTTTTAGCTTTTTTAGTGGTATATATCACGGGCTTTATTTTTCTGTTTCTCTTTTTCTTGTTCTTTTAGAAATATTTTTTACAAGTGTTATAATTACTGTTCTCAATGGTTGAGCTGTATTTTAGAGGAATAAATGTTGATAGGGGTCTAAAGAAATAGACTCCAACACAAGCTAAACACAATGCGTCCGATGTAAGAAAGACAGACTTCCCTCTATTCTTTTGTTTAGCACTAAGTTAGGGATACAATACTGTTTTTTACAAGCCCGGGTTTAGGCTAATTGTAGCCTCTTGTTTCTTTTTTAGATTCCATACAACAGTGGGTTGGACAGTGTCGAAACATCTTGAACGAACAAATGTTTCAGTTGAATGGAAAGAAAGACTCCCTCCACTTTCTTAAGCACTGAAAATTGGATAGAAATGTCAAAAAAGCTTTGTAATTGTTTCTCTTTAAGGGGGGACTTAACGTGAATTGGAGCGAAATTTTAAGGAGGTTAAAGAAGGGATTGAAATGTTGAAAAAAATGTTTGGAAACACCACCAGACAGTTGACACCCCACAAGGGCACTGCAGGTTGCTGGGGAACTGTTTGTATAATAATTTATATATATATATATATATATATATATATATATATATATATATATATATATATATATATATAACTTCACAGGAGTTCAGGCTTCAGGAGTAATCATCGTTTTATTGCGACAGTGCTGTTTCGTATGGTTCAAAATTATATGACCACACTCATCAGGCAACTTTAACGATTTAGACTAAATCGTTAAAGTTGCCTGATGAGTGTGGTCATATAATTTTGAACCATACGAAACAGCACTGTCGCAATAAAACGATGATTACTCCTGAAGCCTGAACTCCTGTGAAGTTATAGTCAATGCTCCTCAATGAAATGAGTTGAGCGCTCTACGAAATACATTCTACCCAAGAAACAAGTATTTATATATATATATATATATATATATATATATATATATATATATATAATTTAGAACTTATATAGCGCATTTTCCATGTGTATATGATCAAATGCGCTTTACAAGCAGATGAAATTGGAATTTGGAAATGTTGGTTTTTGGTGTCCTTCTACTAATTTCTAACTTCAAATTCCAATTTTAAACCTTCATTAAATCTTCAATATTTCCTATTTCCCTCAATTTAACTAATCCTTTGAGAAAAACTATATATTCCCAAATATACCCAAAAATCACCAGAAAAATTCACAAAATATCCCACAACTTAGCTTCGTGATGTGAGCATAGGGATTTTTAATTGCTTGAAACGGAAACGAGATATTAACGTTAAATCTATGTTAAAAGGAACCTCCGGCCTCCACACTTTCAACAAATTCACGCTAAATTGTTGGAAATTATTACTAGCTTCCAAATTTTGTTTTGAAACGTGGATATATCATTTAAGTGTACAAAAAAATCGATATCATTATCGCCCATTTTCGCTTTCAGATTTGCCGGGCGCGGCCATTTTGGATTTGATGACGTGTAATGGCTGGAAGCAAATGAAGCAGAAAGTCCTTTGAGTTAAGCTCTGGCTAAACAATGTGTTGAAGTATATTTTACAACATTTGCCACAATATATTTAATTACATTTATCGTATCTTAAACGTGCAATAATCAAACAAACAACCTATTGATGTAACTTTCCCACGAGTAAGTTGTTTTGGGCAAAAGAAGAATTTCCGCCGTTGTCGTTAGAAGCACAATAACTTGTAGGTGTTGTTCCGGCAAGATTGTAAGTTTGTCCATGTGAGCATGGTTATCTGTGGCAACAGCTCTCTCGTGTAAAGGGCCGCGGAAACTTTGGTTTCCGCCGCTTTTAGGTTGTCAAACATTTTAATTAACTTGAATTAAGCTTAGCCGAAGTATTTACCACAAGTGTTACCACAAGCTTTTCTGCATGCCTTGCTGATAAATTTAGGATCACGTCCATGTGTAATTTCCAAGCTCTGTTGCTAGCCATGGTTGAATTTGGCACAGAAACTTTACAGTCTTAAACGTATCTACTTAAGTGAACCTTGTAAAGTTGGTTACAATAAGCTTGATCAACTTATTCTAGTTCAACAATCGAAGCACGCATTCAAGTTTGTATAGTCTTTGTCTATTGTTCTACAAAGGAAACGAGCAATCAACCAATCAGAGCTCAGAGCGAGCGTACTTAATCGCTAGTTTTGTGTAGTTTGAGGAGAGTTGTCTGCCGGCTACGGCAGAGTGAAAGGAGTTGTCTGCCGGCAACGGCAAAGTGTAGAAGCCTGACGCTGAATAAACAGAAGTGATACTGAGAAGCCACAGCTTTCTAAAATCTGTCCCGCAACACAAGGCAACAATGTTGCGGCAACAGTTTTAAGCTCGAGCATGTTTCCACGATGTGCTGCTGCGGTAACAAAAAATGTTTCTGAGGGGGTTCAGAAACATTTTTTGTTGCAGCAACAATGTTTCGGTTGGCTAAACAGGGAAACATCGTGGAAACACAGTGAAAATGTAAAGCTTGTGAGTATGGCTGAAGGGACAAGGATACCTCACAAACTAATGTGATCTGGTAAGCTGAAGCCATTCTTAGGGTACTAAGAGCTATATGAGCTCAAATTGTTGCCGCAGCATTGTTGCTTCGTTTAGCCAGAGCTTTAAATAATAGGGCAACCATTGCACGTCATCAAATCCAAAATGGCCGCACCCGGGAAATTTAAAAGCGTAAATAGGCGATGATGATATCCACTTTTTTGTACCCTTAAATGTTATAGTAATTATTGCCTACAATTTAGCGTCAATTTGTTGTAAGAGTGGAGATTCCCTTTAAGCGACTAAAAAACGATGTTTAGGTTATATCTCGCCTTAACCAATGAGAAGCAAAACCAAACGTGACTTCCTTGTGCGCATTTTCCCGCGCTGGCACGGTAACGAATCCTACAATCTGATTGGTTCCGGTCCGGATTTTCCTATCTCTGCCCACAGTCACCGTAACGCTTTCATAAATTTGATTGACTGGTCTATTTTTAACAACGAATCCGTTTAACGAAAAGCAATGGCCACATTTTCTTCAAAACGGCTGTTTTAGCTCATGGAAACCGTTCTTAATTAAAGATTTTTGGTTATGCTCGGCCAAGATGAAGAATTGGTAATAAATTACTGTGGCCAGGAGCCCATTACTACTGTGGCTCATTTTTCTTGTAAAATTTACTTGATTTTCTCTCACTGGTAATCCAGAAGCAATTCGTGAATGAAAGGGACAGTGAAAATTGACTCAGAAAATTTTTGGACAAAATATCGGATAGTTCCCATGACCAGCATGATACTGGCTGCTACTGTAAGGGCAAACTAACTTCTAATTCAAATAACATTTCTAATGGACAAGAAAGTTGGAAACAATATTCAAATTAAAATATTCCTCTTTGAAACATTGGCCGTTTTTGTACTAGAGACGCATAATCTGTCTGGGACGAACTTGGGCAAACATTTGTAGTGCGTCTGCTTAGTTCGACTAGTATAAAGACGGACACAAGACGCATTATACGTCAAGACGAACTATCTTGTTTAGTGGGTTTTAAGACTAAAGTGATTTGTCTGGCTCAACAGTTCCAGGGGGGCAGCTTCCCCCTGCCCCCGGCTAGCTACGGCCCTGCGTGTGGTGGTTTAGTAACGATCCCGATGAGTCACGTCACATCGCCTCTCTAAAGCCTGGTTTTCACTAGCCACGCAAGCACAAGCGCAAGCATAAGCGCAAGCATAAGCGCAAGCATAAGCGCAAGCACAAGAGCGCTTATTTCACTGTGAAAACGGGCTTAACGCAAGCATAAGCATAAGCGCAAGCACAAGCGCAAGGATCAAAATTTTTCCTTTTCCTTGTGCTTGCGCTTATGCTTGCGTTCGATTGCGTAGTCTTCGTTTTCACTTGGCATAAGCTACTTATGCTTGCGCTTGTGCTTGCGTCGCTAGTGAAAACCAGGCTTAACTGAAACCGACATACGCCGTCTGTTGTCAACATTTCAAAGAATCGAACAAGCAGAGTTAAATGAATAGAAACAAATTGTGCTTTTTTACTGAAAAATTTATCTTTTATTTATTTGCTTTTTATCATCTTTTGTTTTTCATTATTGCTTCTGATTATTGTTGTTTTCTTTTATTTCATTTTTTATTTTCGACTTTTCCAGGCACGCACGTGCTCGTACGTGCGTAGAGGTGGCTACGCCTCTGTGATCAAGACCTTCTAATTAGATATACCAGGCTCTTATCGACTGAAAAACGCATAACATATGTTTAATCTTTAAGATTTCTTAAATTCCCTTGGATTACAATATCTGAATTTTTGTTGAAATCCGTTTCCTATGATTCCAGTTCCACTGTTCCTTCCTTGCAAGCCTCGCTTCGGCGAATAGGATGTTTGTTGTCATTCGTTGTTCGCTCGTGAGCGGGAAATTTGTCTTCGATTTGCAATGGCGTCCGCGCGAACAAGAGATCGCAGGAGAAATACCGTGAAAACCAGGTAAGTTTCCACACAAAAAACGGCCCGCAAAAATATCTGAGGAAGAATATTCAAAGACAACCTGCTCTTTCTATAGATCGAAGGCCAACTCCACGTACAAAGAGCTGGGTGTATCAGAACTGGCATGGCCCGCCGAAGACGAGAGAGAGATGAGCCAGGAAATCGTACGAGTAAATCCGCTAACTCGTCACTCAATTTTACAGGTAAATTCACAATTTATGAATGAAAGCTTTGAGGATGCGTGCTTGTAGATTTATTGAAGCTATTATTTAATTGCATCTTAACGTTTACTACAAGGTATTTTACATTTTTCCGCCGTAATATTTGCCTCCCTCTGTGAGGTTTGTTGTGACATGTTTTGTCGATTCATTGAAATGAATGCCCTTGTTTAAACTTACTGAGGAGTGTCTATTTCACTTAAATGAAATGGACGAAGCCATATTATTCGATAGTTAAAAGAACAGGAAAAAAAACGTTTAAGGGGAATCTGTAGGAAAGAAACACCACTTGAGCTTCAGATCATTGTGTAGACGTGACCTTATGAACCATGCTTTATACCACAGCCTTCCTATGGAAGATTCCCGCCAATTAATTTCCAGCTTTAGAGAGCTTACTAGGTCGGTCCACGAAAAATATTCGTAAACAATGGGAAAATCGACACATCATGCCATAATGCAGTTAACCTTGTAAAATGAATCATTTCCTCAACAAGAAGATTTAAAATACAAAATCTCAAAGGAACGTGTATTTTCATTTAACAGTGGAGTCTTGGGGCAGCCATTATACTCATGCTTTATTTATTTATTTTTATTTTTTTACATTAAGAGGGAATCATGACTGAATCAATATACCCTGCTTCATTTATTAATTAATTGTATTTTATTATTTATTTATTCATTTTTTTTATTTTTCTCGCATTAAGAGAGCAAGCCAGATAGCTTATCATAGCCAGCGCTAAGCCCCAAATTTTGTCAGTGTGAAATGACTAGGAGTTACTTAACCCCTTGGATGGCATTTTGGTCAATCATAGGATACCCAGCATGGATGGCATTTTGGATGGGATGCTAGTCCATCACAGGATACCCAGCATGAAGTGACTAGGAGTGTTACTACTCCCCCTGGATGGGATGCTAGTCCATTGCAGGATACCCAGCATGAAGTGACTAGGAGTGTTACTACTCCCCCTGGATGGGATGCTAGTCCATCGCAGGATACCCAGCATGAAGTGACTAGGAGTGTTACTACTCCCCCCTGGATGGGATGCTAGTCCATCACAGCATACCCAGCATGAAGTGACTAGGAGTGTTACAAAACTACTCCCTCTCCAGTTCAGTTCAGTTCAGTTCATTTATTTCATGCTATTTGCAAAGGAATTACAAAGCAAAACAATACAAGAGTTACACTTAGTAATTAAAAAATACCATAGACTAAAGTAGAGGTTACACAATGTCCATGATGTGTGTGGTGGCCAAAGTAGCGAATGCTTTCATGTTTGCCACCAGTACCTCTTCAGAAGAAAAATAAGAGAGAAATCTGAGCTTAAGTATAAAATGTGTTTGTAGAGCCCAAGATATTAATCCAAAGCTCTTTAAACTGATTTACTAAGTCTTGCTACCAAGTCCCCATTCTAAGTTCTGAATGTTGCATTTGTTGCTGTTGCTGAGTCATGATGGCCTGAAGGTTCTGCAGCTGCATTTGCTGTTGGTGCTGCATGAACTTTATCAGATCATCATGCCTTTGGGTTTCTGCCTCAAATTGTTTGGCTTTTATTTGAAGCTTCTCACGAGCTAAATTCATGTGCTGCTCATTTTTTTCCTTGAGGAAAGTTAGAGTATCACTTCCATTTGAGCGCCTCTTTTTCTGCCCCCCCTTCCTCTCCAGACTTCCTCTTTTGTGTAGTTCCCAGCTTCTCCATTGCCTTTTTCCGAACTTCTTCTGCTTCCTTCCGATCTTTCTGTTTACCTTTCTCTGAGGTTTCCTTATGGGCTTGTTCAGTGGAATCCTCATGCTCAATAATGAACTCTAATGATTGTTCAGTCTCCGTCATTTCAGGAGAAATTCCACTTCCCTTTGCCTCCCTTTTGAGCTTCAGTCTCAGTCGATCGGAAAGAAGGTTGTAACGATCCCTTACTGACCTGTGATAACAAACTAACACAAATAGAGATGTGTTTTCTAATGTTTTGGTAGACATCCGCATATCGTTTTCACGACTGAGGACTGAAAATGTAAATAAGCTTACAATTCAAATTAAATAATTCAAGGCAAAGAAAATTACACTTAAATTAAGCATACCGTTTGTCAACCTTAAAATGCGGTCGTGGAATTCCACATAACTGGCTTGCAACTTGGTTCCACTTAGCACTTCTTTGAAGGGTTCCCCTTTTACTGGAAAAAACCTCCGCCGCAATGATCTCCCGGCACAGGAGCAAGTCGTGCTCTTCGGTCCAGACCATATTAGTGCTCTTTTTGACCCTGCAAAGAAATTGGAAATATTGATGTCACGTTTATCATTGTAGGAAACTGACAATTATATTCAAAAGCCTACTCTTATTAAAGCTTAAAGTTGTCGATCCGGTTGGTGGTCAGAAAGCGGCAAAATTTTCAAATGTGGCCTGAGAAAATAAAATTTAGTGATAACAACATCTGGTACATTTCGGCTAACAGTTTGTTAGAAAAAGCTTACCTTTGCTGCTTCTTTCTAAAACCATACCCACACAGTTAACTGATCTACCAAAATAAAGCTGAGACTCGCGTATAAACTGTACAATTCACCACGCAATGAATTGCTAAAAACTATCAAAGTAGTAAGCTTAAGGGGGGACTAACTTAACTACAAAATGAGCTAACATTGTTGCTATGGAAAGTTCCCAACGCTCATATCTTAGAAACCCTAACTTGCACAGGCAAGCTGTCGGGCTATGTTTTTACAATCAAAAAGGTTTACAAGATTTTCAAGTCACAATCATATTTGGTAAGTCACGTGACCAGAACAGAAAATGGCCTAAAACTTGAGTGGCGTACACTTCTGGATATCGAAAATGGTGCCAATGGTTAACAATCGCCAAGGTGCAAAACTCTACGTATCGATTTTTGGAAATTCGCATTTTTCTGAGATTTATGACGTCATAAGCACGCAAATTCATACCATTTCGTCATTATCATTGCAGTTATGTACGTTAACAACAATTGCTTACATAGGCTTGTAAAGAAGGCTGGAATATCTCCGATTGGCAAAAAAAATCGGAACTTCAAATAATTTTCTCCAAGTTTTAGGGATTTTTCTCTCTAAGGCGCGGTTGGGGCCTGGGGCAAGTTACGCATGCGCAATAGCAATTTATTAATTTTACATGTTCACCTCTTCGCACGTTTCAACAATACAGTGGCAAAAACACCGAAAAACTGTGTTTTACAAATACAGTCCGCAAAAATCCCTTGACAACAACGCTAAGTCTGTAGTTAAGTTAGTCCCCCTTAACCATAAAGTAAACTTTAATAACACGTACTAATCAGACAAACTTACCCAGGCACATTGGACACCGTGTCAACCTCCTGAACCTCTTCGCTCATTACGGCTGCTGTATTAAATTTGGATAAAATATTTCTTATATGTTTAAAAACAAGAAAACTGTGATGAACACGACTTCTCAGCAAGTTTAAGAACCTCACCAGCGTTCAATAACAACACAATCTTTCGCGTTTTCTTGGCGACGGAAAAATCTCTAACATGACGTCCGTGACGACTGGAGGACGGGAGAATTGGCGGGAATTTATGGCCAAAAGAGCCTGGACACCACAGTCGCCACTTCCGGTAAGACGTTCGCGTCGTCGATTTTTCCGGTGCTTAAGATCCCTATTCTCGTAGATACGCGATCGGATGATTTTCTCCACTAGGTATTTTGGCGTCCAGAACGGTGTGGTTCGCCATATTGGATTTAGAAACAGTGTCCAGTCTCCTCACAGGAAAACATCCCGGCGTTCCACGTGTTGCGCTCACCGCTCGCTTTTTCAAAAATAGGTAGTCGAGGACTACATGTAGCTACTTCTGTACGAAGGAGATTAAAAAAAAGAGAGAAAGAAAGGAAACTGAAATGGAAAGCAACTTAATTGTTTGGAGTGTCAACTAATGAAAAATAGGCATCTGAGAGGATATGAGGTTACTGGTGGGGAATACAGAAGTGCAAAGTGAATGACAGTATACTAGCAGAGTTCTTATCTTTTTGCGGCTGGTATTTTCGCGGTATTGCATAGCTGTCTTAATTAGGGAACAGATAAGACGGCCATGAAAAGACCAGAAATACAAAGGACAAGATAAGAAACCTCTGCTAGCAGGGTTATGAGAGTAGGAAAAATCGATTGAAATTACTATTAAGTCTGTGGAACTACGTATATCAATTTCACCTGACTTAAAAGCGTGTAGAAAGATTAACTTCGTGTCGTAATCTTTTTCTTTTCTATGAATCATAGAACTGATTATGAAGTGACAAGGCAATGTTGTTGTACAAAATGTTTTCACTGTATAGCTAGAGAGTAAGTGAGAATGATGTCAATGATCCAACACGACAAGATCACAGGCCAATTATTTTATTTTTAACACAAAGTACAATAGTTCTTGAGTTTGAAAATAACAATTTAAAACTTGGTGTTTTATGAAAACCAACTTAACAAAACTACTTGATCCTCTATGGAAACTAACCTAACATAACAACTTGACCTAACATAACAAATCTTCTATGGAAACTAACTTGTCTGCAATCATTCTTGTTTCCCTGCTTTCAGTAACAACAACTTTAAATATCTATGGCGAAATCTGCCAAAGGCACAGGGTGGTTGGAAGATTCTGAATACCTGCAGCTCTTATTGCTAAATGTTGACTTGGATTACCATATAACTGATGTGATACGGACTTAAAGAAGCAATCACCTCCACCGCCAACATCTAGTGGTTTTAATCCATGTCTAAGTAATCTGTACTGTAGTAAAAAATTAGAACTTTCATTGCATATCATTGTTCTAGTTCTAGAACCTGGGTTTAATTCAATATCCCCTGACAGTAAAAGATACATGTATATGCTGTTGTAGTCCTCATAGATTTCATATAATGACTACTATAGAAACTATCTTGCCTGTTAGCATATTTGATATGCCATTGTTTATAATATGTAGCAATACTATAAAAAACAGATGAAACAGGAACCGACTTTTTGATCAACAACTTGTGTTTCTTTCTTAGTTTTCTACGTTTGAGTGACTTCATAACTCTTCTTAACGATATTTCCCGATTTGGTTCCCCGAAGGGAGTTAGTCAAATCCGTATAAGGGTTCGCCAGATAATGTGCGTGGACCAAATCGAGGTGTTTCGCTGCCCAAATCGTTTCATCATGGCCGCCCAACGAAGTCAAACATCTCGGTTCAGCGTTGGTTTTTCTGGTGGAAATTCTGAGCAGACCGTCAAACAACTTAGAGAAGTCTTTTCTAGAAAACACTGTGCACATTGCTTGAAAGCTGTGCCTGGTTACTGGTGCAAAATAGCAAAACATTGTAAACAAATCCTCTCACCTGCAATCGCCAATTGTTCAATATATGATTCGTCGCACACTGCTCCACATGGAAAGAAAACAACGTCACTAGAACGTTTCACTCGATAAGTAGTCGATCGTTCACGAGAGCGGACGAAAATGGGTCGGGTAACATCGAGATTGGCCTCGTCTATCGTCGACGTCTGCGTCGACGTGGAAGCGTTTTGTTGAGTTTGGGATCGTATAAAACCGTTAATTCGAGATAAAATCGATAAATGTTCGGAACATAATCCGAAGATTGGACCACTCACGGACTTACACACTTGATAACATAGTAGCTATTTCTCTTCTACGAAGAGAAGTAGCTACAAAAAGGAGAGACTACCTCTTCAAGCTAGTACTTCTTGCAGCAACTTCAGCACTATCAATAACTTCACAGGTACAGTGAATTTCTATGGTGGGTTTCCCGGGTTCTCTGGTCCATCTAATGTGCCAGTGCCATCTTACCAAAGCACAGAGCCAAAACGTTCATGGAAAAGGATCAGAGCTCCTGTACTCTCAGACTCAGATGACGACTAGCTATTGCTGACTGTCTAAAAGCTATCATTTTTATTTTTCATCTCAAATTAATTTAAGAACAATTTTACTGTAATTTGGCCTGCTTCGAGATTTTTGTACATGAATGCCTTTTATTCCTTTTATGGCAACATTCAGTTCTGAATATTTTAAAAAGTAAAAAAAAATTAAAGTGACAAATCTTTTAAGTTAAACCCTTGAGGTTTAACTGCATTATTTTCTTATATTCTCCAGTCCTTATTCAATGATTGCAGGATTTTTTCGACACTTTATTATATTCTTAATGTCATTATTGAATATTTTGAAAATACTATTATTATCATTAAAACAATGCTTTGCTTTCTTCTGTTACTCTTTTGAAATTTATTGCCGTTTTTGTGATTACAGCATTCTGTTCTGTATATTTTAGAAATTAAAATAATTCAAAATATTTAAGTTTGTCTTTTCTTAAATAAGGAGAATACTTGTTTGGGCAATGCCAAATTACATCTGACAAGCTATATAATTAATAAGTAAGAGGACTCCGGTACATGCTTTTCCAATTTTGGAAATAATTGGATTCAAAAAATTCTTCTGACAGCCAAATTGGACTCAGCCCACGGCCTCGTCCAATTTTGGCTGTCCTCGGAATTTTTTTCGTCCAATTATTTCCAAATTGTACAGCAAGTAGTCCTATTACATATAGAAATAAAACTTTCT